>LLCE01000025.1:0-343702 GCA_001414415.1 Hymenoscyphus repandus | reverse complement strand
GGGGGAGTGGGTTGAGTGGGGAGGAGAAGGGAAGGGGGGAGTTGTTGAGTTGTGTTAGTAGAGGGAGGATGGGGGCGCATTTGATGTTGGAATGGTGAGAAGGCGCCTGTTGGAAGGAAAGGGGAGTATTTATGGTAATGGGTTTACTGGCACGTTATTTGGGGGGAGTGGTTATGGATTGGTCTGTTACTCAGAGGCCCATTGCTCTTTCTATCCCTCCTCAATCCATTCTAGAACTTAAGCTAAGAACACGGTATGAATATTACAGTATTGCCTTGATTTGGAAGTAGCTGTTTCCACCAGTCAGGTTGCTAGAACCACACAACTTCATCACTACCATTCGTGTTTAAAGAAGTCCTGATCTGCTCAATCCAATTGAGCATCGATCAATACTCGAGTTTCTTAATCACCAGAAGTTTACGGCCTCCTCTTCCAATGCAAACATGTGTATCGCAGTTATTACTATCATTGGTGTGAAGGCTAATACAGAGCACTTCTCCATATTTCATCCCTCTAGATCAAAAGAGTGAGCAGAAATCTGTAGTTAAGTCCATGATTGTATGATGAGATATAGAGGAGACATAGAGCTTGTGGAAGCCGAAGAAGGAACACTGCTTGTGAAATAAGCGACCAAGTGATCATATGGCCTCTCAAGCCCTTTCAGCTATAAATAGGTAGGCTGACTTGGTGACTTATTTACAACTGGCCAGTGCGCCTTCAAACCCATCCACCCTTGATTCACAACAAGTAGGTGTACAACACTGCTGCAGTGGTGCAACGGTAGGAAAGGTGAGGTGCAATAAAGGGAAGAGAGCGAGCTATGGGAGGACCTTTGCCATACGAGAAAGGGTGAGGAGACTGCGCATTTTGGTTTTATTTATTGTTACTAGCTTGGCATAGGTATCATACAATTTAACGAAATGTCTATATAAGATTGAGTGGTTGGACGTGATCTTCAACGCCACATAAACACTAAATAAGATGTAAAAAGAACGGAGTGATATTACCAAAGATGGCTGAATAACGCCCAACATTGACATTGTGACTGAGTAAAGGTGGAGCTTATGTCAGGCACAGAAATGTACACTCGCAAAACATCATTCATCATCGTATCATCATAATTGCCAATTGCCATCAATATCTGCGCTCATTAAACTATCGAAGAATAAGGTATCAGCTTCCAGCAAATTCCAATCGGTAAACTGCTGTTGCTGTAGTGCCTGGTCTTGCTGCATGATCGGTGGGAAATGATTGCTGGTGAAGTTGACAATCGGGACATTGCCTTGATAAGTCTCCTCTGGTGGTGTGTGGTAGGGGATATTCGTGAACTCTCCGCGTGTAGGATCAAATGCTATCTCCTGAGATTTTGGCATGATGGCGGGACCACCACTTTGGACTAATGCAGGTTGTTGTACTAGAGTGGGACGAACAATACTGATGGTACCGAAATACGGAATTGTGAGACGAAGATTGCCAGAGTGCTCACTGGAGGGAGAATCCATTGCTGCAAGTAGGGTTTTGATGACAGTCGCACTTTGAGCTGCGATGATTTCTTTGCCAGCTAGAGAACATTGCTCTAGGAATTCAAGAACTGTGTTGACAAGCTCGCGGTCCGACTGTTTCTGGGCTCGTGACTCTGGTGTCTCCGGGGCTTGAGAAATCTGGATGCCACCTAAAAGTAAGGTGATGACCGCGGTGAGGGCTCCAAAATCTATAACCCTGCAACAGAGAGTGCGTACCTCGCTTTGTGTAGCAAGGTAGCGGTAGATGATCTCTCGAGAAGCTTTAAGACAGCTGAATTTACTGTACTCGTAACGTCTCTCAGTTGCGGCACGGAGCATGAAAGGTAAGTGGAGGAGCGCTTCAAGCTGATAGTACCAAAGCTGAACGAAGACGCGATCGAAATTTGCGGATCCTTTGGCTGATTTCACGTAGGGGTCGAGGGTTGGGACATCCCACCACGAGGCAGGCATTTCTTTAGCGAGAAGATCGAGCTTCTCGTCAATTTCTTGGGTGGTGGCATAGGCTGTTGAGCTTTTGTCTTGGTTACGGTCCATGATGCGACCTGATAAAACAGAAAGGTTTCTCATGAAGAGGATATCCTTGTTTATTGCGGGATTGAAAAATGTCTCGTCGGGCAGGAAAGGGTCATCTGGGGCTCCAGCTGGAAGGCCCAAAATAAGCGCCTATGTAAAGGTTAGATCTTTCTTGAAATAAGTTTTGATGTCTGGTGATGGCTGAGTGGCATCGAGGAGTCACTTAAAGACTCCTAACGAAGAAAGTAGCTTCATCTCTACTGTAGACGAGGCCTTCATGTTTGACAGGGGCAAAGAACGTCGTTGTGCCAAAAAGCAGGCAAGAGGTCATGGAGAGTAACGAAGCAACTTACTAAATATCTATCTCCTTGTATAATCTGCCACCAGAACTCTCTTCCGCCCGGCACTTCAGTGTTCGGTCTATGGATGCCTAACAATTGTGCAGTGGTAAGGGCTCTCCTGAAAACCAACCAAGCTCTTCTTATGGAGCCTGCATTAATATGGTACACGCCTTGAAGTATGAGGCATTCCAGACCCTCCATACTTGTCAATAACTCATCATCCGAGGTAATTAGCGCTGAAATGGTTGACATATACCTCTCAACACGTGACTCAACAGAGGGGAGGAGATTAACTTTGGCTGCTTCTTCTTGGGTGAATTGTTGCAAACAGATGGTCAGGTACAGAATCGTTCGCGCAATTGTTGTTGGATGCTGCTTCGCTACGTTGGCCATATTGAACACGGCAGACATCATAGATTCACCTCCATCATCGAATACAGCGGCAGTGTGACGAGAGACGGCATGAACAATAAGCCAGCAAGCGCTGCTTTGGGATATTATATCTGCATCATTTTGAGACGGTAGGAGATCAGCCAAGGTTTGCCGTAGTCGTTCTATCCTGGGGACTTTGCAAGAAGGGGGTTTTGATACGACTGTTTGAGATTTAGGGGTTGGGGCTTGAGAGGTCACATTCTCTCTACGACCGAGCTATACCTGTTAGAATCATGTTCTTAAGTAACAAAAGTGAGGTGCTCACCACAGGATTATCGAATAGCGACATGAAAGGGGTTGCGTCTTGGGCCCCTGTTTGACCATGAGCGTCATGTGGTGTTAGGACATCATTGGCAGGGATCGACTCTGGTGTTAGAATATCTTTCTGTGCCTTTTCATCGTCTTCATAAGCCGATATCTTAGCGAGTAAAGTTTCTAATAGGCTTTCGACTCGTCCTAAGCGCTCTCCGACTTGATTATTGTGGGCAGGTTCACGTTCTTCTGGATACTCCTGACTAAGACAGGTGGTGCCACGGGTCAAGCATCCTGCGCATACAGGTACATCTTCTGAGCTCAATTGACACTTGATCTTTCTTCTCTTGCCTGGAGCTGCTCAGCATCATGCTCAGGGGTAGGTTAAAATATAGGCAGCTTACATTCCCAGCAGCTTCGAGTGCCCTTCCTTATCCTCTTTCGTGGCGGTTCACCTGATTCCTGCCGCTCGCTTTGTGGTGCGCTGGACATTGTCACTCAGAAGGGCCTGGTAAGAGGTAGCACGAAGGGCTTGTGGCGGAGCTGTTTTAGATCAGTGATCAGTGATCAGTGATCGCGGACTCTCGGGTTATTGTATAATAGCGAAAGAAGTGGGCTTCTATTGAGGTCAAATAGCATTTATGGCGAAAAATTGACATTTAACCTTACGTGGTTGGGATCTCAATAAAGTCGAGAGGCTTGTGGTGATTTTTCGTAAGCACTTGCAGCCTTGTTTCGACCCACAAAATCGTTTGATCACTTCTTCCGCCGTCTCGGTCAGATAATGGTCATTCTTGATTGGCTGAAGGCTTGCTGCTGACAGATCCCATACCATATTTGGAGTCCCCTTTATGCTTGTTGTCACCTTGATAGGGAAATCTAAACGGTATTAAGGAATGATATCACCGCACTGAAAGCTTTGGTTAAACATGCCTCATCCAGCATATATGGAGGTTTTACTGAAGCCCACTAGCAAGACGGGCATTTAATATCAACAAACCACACGTGACTATGTAATCATCACGTGGTCACGTCCCCTCACCCCAACACAATCGAAATCTCACCACAGCGCCCAAACAATATTTTCATTCAAAGGCAGTTAGGATATTGTGCTCAGCAGATATTATAGGTTGAGGGTATAGAAGTATGTATTAAATGCTTTCTCCTCTTTCTACCGTAGTGCAGATTAAAACTCCCTTTTCTAGGAATTCCATATTGGACCAAAAGCTGGTATGCCTCTGCTTTCCATTCCATACACGATCTTTCTCGTTAACTTCGGATTGCTGATGATAAATACAGCTTCCGCTTCAGACTCTTGGTATATCTTCCAAGTCAAAGCAACCATATTAGGCCGACCTTTTTTCTTGGTGTCCCAGACAAGCGCGTTATTGTCAGCCCTTTTCACTGCATCGCAAACAGATGCTCCATAAGTCTCTTTTGGACATGGTGTGCTCCAAATAACACGACAAGTTGTGTTGGGAATGTCTTGCATGACAGCCAAGCAAGGACCAATTCCTGACCCAGTTGTCACTATGACCACCCGGCGTAACATCTGAGCCATGCAGCACGCCAGTAATAGGCACTCCCTTCACATAGTAATAGGATTTTGGGTTCTGAATTGTCTCACGAGTCCAGTCTCCCGCGTCAGATATTATGACTGAGTTTCCGCGAGTACCCGTAGAATGAGACGGAATACAAGCAAAGGCATGCCACTCCTTCAAAGGGGAGCTCGAAATTCGTATAGTACGAAACCTTGATACCCTCTCTTCAAAATAGAGCCAAGTTACGTGGTCTGACAATTTCTCGGCGGTGACATGGACTCTATGAAGTCTCAGCCAGGGGGCAATCGTGTGCAAAGTGGCGACAAGAAGCAGCCAGAATGCCGGTAATGAGACCAAAGTGAGTCCGAAAGACGTCGATTCCGAAGAAAGTCCAGTTCGTGCAAATAGAATGATTTCAATCCAAAATAAAGCCAAGGATAACCATCCAGCCCATCGGTGTACATTCTCATATTGTGTTGTGTGAAGCGAATAGGGAGGACGGATATGCTGTAACACGAATTGTCAACAACAGGAGCAAAAGTGCATACGACAACACTGCCACAACTATTGGATTTGGCCCTAATGCTCCTTTGAAGATTCAATTCTTCAAAAAGCACATCAAAAAGGACAGCCAAATAACGGAGCTGACTGCTGCACCAGAGTGTATACCGCCATGCTTGTGATCTTGGCGAGAATACATCGAGTTTTGAGTGGTGTCGACAAGGGAATGATCCAGGTTGCTCCGAACAACATATTGACAACGCAGTCTTGACGAACGAGAATGGCGAGCAGAATATTTGCCGAAGCTGCAGTTGCAAAATTTGACAAGGGTGGGGAGTGCATCCGTTCGTGATTTCGAGTTAACAAACCACCTAGACCAGCCATGTTTGCTATGGATACAAGCGAAAACAGGCAGCGATAGATGGTTAAGATACTGTATCGAAAGTTCCTGAACCACCGCCGTCCATGCTTCTCCGGTAATGGACTAAAGTTCTTCTCAACATCTTCATCTAGGCCTGTCGATGCTTTAGTCGACTGTGAGTTGTCCGCTAATACATCAGATGGACATAAGGTATCGGAAGTAGATATCGATCTGAAATCTGTTAGAGAAACTGGCAATTGCTCTAGAATGTCAGATGGCAGTGCCACTTTATTCCACTCCGCAAATCAGCCAGCACATTCTGATGATGGTTGGATCATGTCGAGCTCGATCGAATAGTTTGTGATTCCACATTCGTGACCCTGTTATTGTGGACCTTGGTATAAGGAAAAGATTGTGTTAGCCGTGGAGAACGAAAGTGACAACGAGGAAATATTTTATAACTATGAAGTATATCATAGACCAGCAGGGTTATCCGTCATCTTATCTTTCCCTTCTGGCGAATCAGCGCCTCATATCCATCAACTCGAAGGTGAAGTGGACGCAGTCAGTCTTGAAGCAAAATCACAATTACACACGGCTTCTAATATTCCATCGCCACTCGAAGGTGAATTGGACACAGTCAGTCTTGAAGCAAAATCACAAACACACCCGACTTAGGTCGAAAAGTAAGAGACTGATACCGATATGACAACTTGTTTTCTGAACCCAGATTCGGACGGTCCTACCAATTCTTCAAGTCAACATACTTGCTAGCAAGGTAATTGGCCCTTGGATAACAAAAGGTTTGGCTATATCAGGCAAAAACGCAGGTATCCACTTCCATTTTCTGAGGGAGTCACTTATTCGCTGTACATCCCTTGAAACCGGGATATACTGTATACAGAAAAGTCTATAGTGCGCTCGCCCATGTGGTTGCTAAATTCAAAGCTCGTATACTGTCTGTCCTTTTTGTAATTCTTGGTATATATTCTTGGAAGGCTATGTGTTGGACCAAAGCAAGGATATAAGTTCTCAGTCTTAAACCTAGCTCGTTCAAAGTTTTGAAACCGAATCTATAGATATATACTGACACCTCTCTGAAGCAGTTTGATCCGAAGTCGAATTTCCATCCGAAACCAATCGCTCGTAGAACTAGAGATTCACGATAATCTGCTTCGAAGGCTAGTCGATTCGCCTTCGTCAAGCAAACTATATTAGACCTCATAGTTTTTGGTTGAGTCTAAACCGTTTCACGTAGGGGTTTGTCTCTCGGTGAAGCTGGGACGACCTACTAGGCACTCCATCTTGTGGAAATGCTCAGCATTACTGAATAGCTCATCTTGAAGAATAAGCCTTTGTGACTGTACAACTGAGATTTATGGGTTATTACAAGAGCTACAACCTGTGATGGGTCATTTGAACTTTGCAGGTCGATCAACTATATTGAAATAAGGTCACCATCTGGTCAAACTTCAGGGAGCAATATTTCCAAGTCCAGCTTTGAAGCCATCGATAATTGAGACTACGGAGTAAGAAACCGTTGTAAGGATGGTAGTGCGAAGGTTCGATGCACAGATGAACTCAAATAGCTTTCAGGATTTTCGCACTAGCACACGGACATTCAAAACGCCCTTGCTGGCCCCAAGGACACTATCCGTGCCTCCGAAATCCAGACAACTCCTCTTCTGTGCGTCCCCAAGCTTCTACATAGGCATCTCATCCCGATTTCAATCTTAGGTAAGTCACTGGAATATACTCTTCTGTCCCACGGAGCTACGATAGCTCAATCGAGACGTGGATGAATGAAACCCTTTCCTGGTTTCTAGCCCTACCCACCAAGATGGTGAAGCGGTCTTTTAGAGCACGGCTTCGGATAGGATCCGAAATTAGAGTCCTATTTGCGTGCCAGATAGCTATCAAGCTTTCAGCAACAACGACTCTGTGGCCGAGTTCCTCCCTGCGTTGCTTTGTCCCAAACAAGAGTGTCGCATGCTCTCCAGATACTTTCCTAGCCTAAAACCTACCGTTGACAAGAAAGACTTGCCAATAACGAGCACGATAACGTTCGTTTCCAGCAACTATTTCTTCGAGTCTAACGGCATGATCGTCTTCAGATCCGCGGATAAATCATGTTCTTCCCATTCCCACTGAGTCTAGCTCCAACATTTATCCTTGAGGTGTGGGTTCTAGTCATGACATGCAGTAGTGAAGGTTAGTTGCCGCTATTAGTGCATGACATTCCTTTGTCCATTTACCGCCTTGGAATTCCTCGATTGTTATTTTGTTGGCGTGCGGCTCTCCAAGATGTGATTCGTTGAGACTTTGTTACGGCTGTTTATGTTCAGAGAATCGCTGGTCATGGAGTATATAATCATAAATTTTCCACTAATGCCAAGTGGCGTCGCAACTTTGACAAGAGAGCAATGCGTCTTGAATCTCAAAGCTTCCTTCATCCTGTGCTGTCTTGGGACTTCTTTGTGATATAGGAGTTTTAAGCTTCCTGCGGGTCTTTGCAATGGTAATGCTTCTGAACCAACCTTCGTTGCATCAAAACTTTTGGTTTTGGCACACTTTAGCTCTAAAACTTCGTCGCGACGAAATAAGAATCTTCGGCGTCAACATACTCCCTTGCTGTGGATAGTATTCTCTACTATTCCAAAAAACGGTTTTGTTTGACATCACGCGAGGCAAACATTTCCCTTCTGTCCCATGGTAAGCCCTCGATCATGCTCTCAAGACCTGGGGCTTAAGGCTCTTTATAATATGGCTTAATGGGTGACTATTTCTAATGACTGGCGCAGAGGTGTTGTGATGACGAGCAAACCAACCTCGCTTAATACCTCTAGGAAAGGGGGCGCTGGAGATTTTACCCCTCTTCGGTACAGGACTTCGTGGAAACGCTCAAATTGAATCTCACGAGTGCAATGGTATTAGAACCTTATCAAATCGATTTTCGAACGAGTTGAAAGTTTGCTCCAGTTATGCCGCTAGAGTCTAGATTAGTTAACCTGGTGTAAACAGCTCTAAACTGAGATGCAGTTACCGGGAAATGTACCGAGAAAGGTGTTAGTGAAATGACCTGTCGCATCTTCTCCCCCAAACCTGTACTTAGCTTTGTACTTCGAGTTCAACAGCTTCTGATCAAGGTGTGCGTGCAGCATATCCGGCCTCTCTTCTCAGCAATGCGGTGTCTGTCCTTCATACCCTGCCCACGTAGGTGTTGACAAGAGAATGCTCACAAGCACTATTGACATGCTTGTCTATTGGTCGTGTCGTACAGACCCATCGATTCGGGCAGCTGATTTTCTATCCAGTCGCTAAATGTCAGCAGAAGCCGACTGGGAACCGCAGCCAATGGGATTGACTATAAAATCTGGTGGCTTTTATCATAATCATAGGATATCGAAGAGAACCATGGGTATCTTCCTTGCGTAAAGGGTTGATTCCGTAGAAGATTACTTTCAAAAGTGATGGCTTGAAGAAAAAAGGAGTCTTCCTCTTTTCTGGCCGTTGATTGTTGACCTTTATTTATGCAGAGAAATTAAGCTCACATGAGATTACGAAGTCAATCACTGGTACAGGCGTATGCGAGGCAAATATCCTGACTCTCACATAAACATGTGTCGTAAGAAGTTTTTTATGTGGATCTCTGAGCGTTATCGTAGTCAACAAACTAGTAGAAATTTGCACTCTGTCTCAGGATATAATAAATCATTGACAGAATCTCTGTTACCATTGAGTTATAGCGTGCTAAACTTAGCTGTCTTTCTTTCTGCCTAAAGAGATATACTTAATATCTGAGTGTAGCTCTGAGAATTATACCCCTAGGGGGTTCTTGAGCCTCTGCACTAATTTCGCTCTCTGCTCCTATGGAAAATTTGTCACGCAGTCGGATTACAAGGGGCTGTTGAGAGGGCGATTGGCACCCCCCAAGTTTAATTATAGGAAAATAAAGATCAAACTCACGCAGATAGTTCTCATAATAGTTTTGGATGCAGATATAGAAAACCAAAGTCAAATCATTCTACTACTTCTAGGACGGACGAACTAAAGAGGGGAGATCAATCACGAGCGAGGAGTGATCCTCTATGCCGTTCTACCATGGAAGGGTCCTCCATGAACTGTGCCCAGAAAACAGCAATCTAGTAAGAACAAAGAAGAAAACCAATATTGCCGTCCCACGCTATGCTATCCCGCTACCCAAACCCGAAATCCCAAAACGTGTGCCAACTTGTTCCAAAGTGAACACGAGATACCCCAAGATCTGCAAGCCTAGACTCAAGCCACTCAAGGTTCAAGATTTCCACTCTTGGTATAGCCAGTTCCAGAAAGGAGTAGGCACAACACTGACCAATGGATTCAAGTTAGGTTGCGTGAAATTGTATCGCCCAGATTCGGTCGCGACTAGCTCTTCGAAACGAGCAACTTTGCCCCAATCTTGCTGAAAACTCGCGTAATCGATGTTCGCCTTCAAGTTCTGAGCTTGGTGGGTTATCACATCTAGACCGTTGACTGTTACACATTCGATCAGCATAAGATGACCGAGGTTGGCTTGTTGAGGCTTACCTTCTTTGACAGCAGCACCATACTGCAGAATCTCGGTGACAGTCTTCCGATCACTCTGCAACCTGAATTCTGACGGCCACGATGCAAGACCACGGTCTAGAGCTGCTACGATGAAATTTGCAAGATCGTACACGTCTGTGAGACATATGTAGATGGGCTTGCCGTCTCCTGTGTATTCGACAACCTCTGCCGTATCGTTTCCAAGGTTCATTAAGTAGGCCCCTTGAGATTCGATGCCGCTTTCGATGCCTATGTTATAAACTGCTAGCCCACCTCGGGCAAATCGTTGGTAAAATACACCACACGAGAATATTGTGAAGCGCATTGGATTTCGAGTATCATGACTCCATTCTTTGAGACGCGCTATAGTCTCTCGTTTTCCGCGGTTTAAGGGATCATCCGGACTTCGTCGTGCGGGAGGGCCTTCAAATTCTGCCGGCACAAATCTAGTAACACCAGCATCATGTGCTGCATCTATGAGGTTGATCTGTGGTGCTCCCGAGACCGTCGAGATAACGACATCTACACCACGAAGATGGAAGCGTAAATCTGACTGGCTGTCGTAGTCTAAGACAACTACTTGACATTCTAATTTCGCAAATTCTGGTTGGTCCTGGAAAAGAGTCAGTGCGGTATTCAGAGCTGGTGGCCAACCATCGCAAAGTGAACAGTTCTGTCTGTCAGTAAAGCCTGCTCACTAAAGAAGAGCCCAGATCAGAAGCTGCGACCAGTGGTCAACCGACAGAAATCAAAACCAAGTCATTCTATACTATAGCATCAAGCCCAGCAAGCTGTGACCCATGTTACAGAGATTGTTGTTAATATGTTAAATATCGGAAACTAGGAAGGATTGGCGCGCAAGATTTGTTGGGTCATACCTTTCTTGAGAGAATGATGGTCGTGTGCTCTGTATCATAGAACGCTCTTGCAAACACCTGAGCGAGGCCGCCCGAGCCAGCTATTGCTATCTTAACCATCTTGCTTGTTTTTTGTCAACCGCTTGCACATTCTTGCGGCTCAAGCTCTCCAAATTTATATGTATTGGGACGGTGGTACATTTTCTCCGTTCATTACCTCTACGCCGCAAGGCAGAGATACCACTTACTAGTTGGGAGAGCAATCTCTAGGATAGTGGTAAGGCAATGGGTCGCGAGGTGACTCAAGATCCCTCATTGTCGCGTGAGTGGTTCCAGTCAAGTTTTTGCCGATGGCATGTTGCAGAATACCACAGGCAGTGGAAGAACACCGAAGGAGATGAAGGAAAATAGCACCGTCATGGTATAGGAAGCTGGCGAATGATGTTCAAATATGGAATCAAAGGAGGCTGGGATCGTACCCGAGTAGCGAATCAGTGAGTGAAGCGGAAAGTCAGAGTAACCATCGTAGAAGACCAAGGATCGCATCCTAAGGTAATTGTAAGAAATTCCGGATTGCTCTCAACGAGGTACTTGTCTCGAGACGCTCTAGCTCAAATAAAGTGGCCGAGCGGTTACACTTACCCTGGTTCCTTATTCTACTGATTGTCTAGCAGTACAAGGAATGAGCTGCAAAATCATGGTAGCACTATATCTAGTAAATACAGAACCTTTTCATCCGTCTTGCAACAGAGTTGAAGTTAACATGTCCTGTACTCTAGCACAATTTGGGAGCCTTAGCAACTGCCTAGTTCTGTAGTCAGTTAGGAAGGGCTTTTAAATCTCTTGGTATTAGAGCTCGCTTCTGCAGTAAGCATACTTGACCCGGTGAGTAGTATTTCCTAGGAAAATGAGCCGTGATTCGTTGATGAGGCTCTCGCCATGTGGCATAGCAACCTGCACTTCATTTCAAACCATGCAGCCACCAGCGAATGAAGCACTGGAACTCGTACATTGCGAAAGAATTGTCAATTGAAACTTTAAATGGCCCGTGTCGGCAGATAGCGATCTCCTGGGGTGACAGAATGCTTGGTAAAGGAGATCCGCGCGGCGAGACTCGGAAATATAAGACCAAAAAGTACGGTAGGCTTCGATTTCATTGCAAAATGTTTCCATTAGACCACGCAAAACCACAGCAACAGACAGGAGAAATCTATGTAGGACGGAAGAGCGGTATCTGCGCCTCAGGACTCGTCCAGTCATAAAGTCTCACAGATTGCGGATAGCAAGGCTGCCTTGAATTACAGAGCAGAAAGCATCTTTGATCTACTGGGCTTGTCATTTCTGCAACGCACATAGGACGCTGCCCTTGAGTCTTGCAGAAAAGACTTGCATTCCTCGGGACCAGAAACATGCTGATGATTGAGCACGTCCAGTCGCGGAAGCCGAGAATAGTAACGAAACACCGAAGGATCCACCAGGACAGGAAGCTCATGGGGGTCAGGGCCTCAGGAAAGGCGGGCTCTTGCACTACCTAGCCAAGTGTATTGCATAGAAGGGAACTTCGGGTAGACTGAGCCACTGGGAAGTGCTCCTGATCCTCAAAATTTAGGTGTGGGGGCGGTTGCTATCGGCATGAGAATAGCGGTGTCAAGACTTCAAAAGTGTTCCGTATGTTTCCTAAACAGATCGACTTCTGAAAGTTTCGAGTCATACAACAGTATGTCTAGCAATTGGCTAGAACGCGAGGTTACGGAGCCCATTGGTGAAGAAGCTATGTTGAGGGGCAGATGTCAATCCTCATAAGGCTGAAGGCAAGCCATCAGGTGTGCATAATACCTTGTTGCATGCATAAGCGTTGCAGTGTCGTCCTCCGCACCGAGCGATTGTACAAACTATAGCTGTGGGAGCCTAATGCTCACGGTTTGTGGATTTGGATTATCGGCCATTTCCGCAATTGCCCTTGAGCGATAGATCAAGGACCACAATGGGTGACTGTTGTGATGACGAAATGAGGCTCTATAGATGGCTGGGGATTCTCCTTTGAGTATCGGTATCCGTTTAGGTCATCGAAAAATAAGGCAGAAACACCTTAGAAAGCCTGCTAAGTAACCTCGTTAGAACAAAACAACTCTATTAAGAGAAGGCAACAGACCTGATTCATCATATCAACTGTCGGCTTGTATCCGCCCTTCCATCATGCATACCCGAGCACGACGTGACGGGATAGAACGTTGAAATTGTTCAAGGCTGCCGTGAGAAGTCAATATTATGGGGACGGTTCTGGTCATGTGATATCGCTTCTACCCGCCCAAGAGCTAGACCATTTTCAGCCAGACTTATCTTCCTCATCCTTTCGCCTTGCCAATGCGTCGTGAAGCTGCGTCCAAATACTCATCAGCACTACCAAACAGATTGCCATGAGCCAGATCAAGCAATCTTCCTTCAATTCGTCTGCCGCATTATTGACAATATTCCTCTACTACAACACTAACAATTTCCAATATCCAGTGTCTAGGTCATTGTTATGCACACCACCATGGCTTGTGCTTGTGCTCTTGATGGCCGGGTGAAAGATCTAGTAGAAATCCTCCCTCATTTCAACGACAAGGAGAATGTCCAGACGGAAGATTATCTTCTTCTCCCTCGGACTCCGCGACCAATTAAAGACACCTCTATGAGACGCGTCAGAGGAGTGTCGGCCTTGCGATCAATATCTGACAATGTCCAGAGTAGGTTGCCTAGAGAGGGACAACCTCCTTCCAACTGTGTTCTTGATCCAAGAGATTTAGAATGCTCCGAAGCTGACACCCGTTCGTTGTCGAATACGGAAAGTCTTCGAGCAGCCTTGCAGCATGTTTCCACCCAGAAATCTCAAAGCAGAGAGCGTGCTAAAGCTTCCCATCAAGAACCTGCGTCCATGGATTTTAGATGGCAAGAACTAATACAGAATGCCGACACCTTTGGCACCGATACTTTCTCCTACCTTTTTGACTCTTGTTTGACTGAATCCGACCTCGCGTCACAAGATCAGAGTGCGGCTCAAGGTGGTTCTCAAGGTGCCAGCCCGGCTATTGACATTTCCACTTCAAAGACTTCGAACAATCCTGGATGGTTAGCCATTAATTCCGCCTATAGATTTTCAGAAGCAGCTACAGACCTTCCTACCGCGCCCGCAGAGTCGCCTCCGAGCAGACCATTCGAAGTAGCGCCCTCGATCTGTCAATACCACTCCTCTCAATCAGTTATTGAGGTTGAACGTATGAACGTGGTGACTTCTGAGTTATCTTCTCATGCTCAAGTTTCTCCACGATGGTTTGAGGTTTCCCACGATTGTGTCAAGAAAAATGACCTTCGTGTTGCGCAGGATTTATCTGAAAACGACCCATTTATTTTACAAGCGGTAACAGGTGTGGCCCTTGGACGCAAATTCCGAGAAGATGCTAGCAGATGGTGGAGACGTGTTGTTGAACCTAGTACAAGTGTCTATGCGACAATTGTACTCTGAAAGGTTTGTTACGTTCCATGTTGCCTCAATTGACACTGTGCTAATCGGATAACGCCAGGTGTAATTCGAGTTGCTTGGTAGGAATTGGATGGCGCAAATGTGTTGGTATCTTCCAGGAAATCGGGTCGCAAAGATTTGCCTGGTACAACATATTCTAAAGCATGTCGCTGCACGTTCGTATATTGAGTATCATCAGAAAACCAGCTGCTGATTGTTTTCTAGGGAAGAAGCCTCTATTATGTACGATTTTAATCTTGCCGACTTGCATCGGGTCAGACCCTCCGAACACCAAGCACACTCGCCGACATCTGATTATGGTAATTGAGTACCGTGAGTCATGCTGTCAGGTCTTATTTTGTATGCTCGGTCGGTGTTAGGCTGTGTTAATATGCTAGGTTGGGAAATCCTTCGACAGGGGCAAGTGTTGTCTCACTTCCAAGGCTGCAGATTGAGATCTGCAAATCAGTAGATCTTTTATGCAAGCGAGAGAAGGGAAACATGATGTGTCTTGAACAAGGGAAAGCGCTTTGGTGTGTAGCACATATTTAGGATTATTGCGAGAGACTTAGGAGGGCGCGACCAGTGGATTTATTTATAATCCCAGAATTAACAATCTCTCTTCTCTACTGGTTTCGCTTCTCCGAGCACTCCCCCTGAAATCTGCATACTTTAGTGGTGCCTAGCTGAACCTACTCATTTCATCTTATTATTGCTTCTGCCTTTCTCATTACAAGAGAACTCCCTTGAGATATTTTTACCTAGCCAGGAACTATGGGCGGTCAATTTAGTCATGCGAACGAAACAATCCCCTCTATTCCGTGTTTAAAAACCCGCATATCTAGACCAAGCCGCCAGAGAATGCTTTAGATGCCTTATAATCTGCCAATACAAACCTTGCCCCATCTGAACTGCGTCTCTTAACTGGGCTTTTGCAACCCCACCTTCAACAAACCCTATAAGGGTCTGCCTAAATTCCTTTCCCCGCCCTGAACATGTTCAGATACATCACCAAATACCCAGACATTCACCCACTAATAGCCAAAATTCGTTAGGTTCTTCAAGGTACATCGCTTCATGGAAATAGTCTACCTAACTACTACCATTTACTAGTAGCAGAGACCATTACGACGTGATCGGAATTTCTCGGTCCTCTGGAAGGGGAATTTCCTTTTTGAAATTATTTTCTCAAGTGATTTTTAGTAATTCTGGTAATTCTGGTAGGAGGGGAGAAGGTTGCATGTGAAGACTGGACAAGTGGGCGGCTTTTGAGACAGGAAATAAGGGCACATTCATATCTAAATTGAAAGAAGACTGCAACTTTACCTATCTGATTAGTGTGGTCTTGTGTGAGGCTATCTTGCAAATCAGGCCAAAAGCAGGCAAAATAATTTAACCAGTACCAGCACCTTCAAGGTATGAGAGACAGATGTGCTTTGTGCAGATACAAACACCCACTCTTTCAAGGTTCGAACCTCACAATAAACATACAATAGCATGCATCGGGAGACATCAGTGTCTGAAATGGTGAATGAGGATTGACTTAGTTGTCAAGAATCGTTTTACTGTGGGTTCCTTCGGCTAAGAATACAACAACACAGCAGGCCAGCCGCTTGAAGCTGCATAAGTTAAATATCTCTTCATCCAAGTAGTAGATGCACCTAACAGTCCTCTACTGAACAACTGAAATATTTCACATCAAACTATTTGTCTGGATCATCCGAGATAGGGGCAAAGCCAAGAAGGTGGTTCATAAAGTATTGGAGAAAGGGTTTTGATGTAAAGGATGTGAAGAACTGGCCAGGGAACTCTGTTGGATATTTTCAATTTGGTCAATCTCCGCTGGAATTGCCGAAATCAATTTTTTTTAGCTCGTGAAAGATACATGAAAGATATAGGAGGTGCGCTTTCTAACCAAATTAAGGCCTGCTCTATATCTCTACAAAGTGAGAAGAGTTTGACTACAGAATCATCACATATGCAAAGCAGCACAAAGGACAGAATTTTGGGGTAATGAGCATATTATTTCTAAACACTTTGAATCTAGATATTTCGAAAGCGAGGAGAAAGAAAGGAAAACTTTAACATAGAGGTGGATGAAAGGGGATCTCAGGAAAACTTGGAGATGTGTGAGAATAATGGTAGAGTACCATGGGAACGATCTCATTAGTTCATAGTTTCCGATCATAGGTGGATATAATCACTGCTTATCTGAAGTTTACTGATGACCATGAGTGTGGGGGGTTAAGATGGAGTAGATGCGTAGACATAATTAAGAGGAAAGCTGATAACCCAAGAGGTTGATGCAGTGTGCTGCGCTGGGTGGGATAACCTCAAAGTCTATGTCGGCAGCGATAGTGAGAGCAGAGTTCCGCGAGATGACCTTGGTACGCATTGTTATCCATAGATGTGGATGATTTTAGAGAAAACATATGTCAAAAATTATGTTCCTAAAGCATGAGTGGGGATTTAATTTATTTACAAGAGCCTTCTCGCTGTCCATCATTTGCCAACTGTGGTATGCAGCAATCCACTAAGAAATATACATGAAATATCTTCTCATTCATGAAGTACGTAATTGTTGGACCTGTTGCAGAAAGTCCATTGTGAATCCTTTGCTCACAATTGCTGCTTGGTAATCCTTATAGAGATAGTACTACAGTGGTTGTCGAATGGTCAAAGAGGAGAGATGACGTTTTATATGAGGTGGAGAGCGAGAATGTTGTCGGGAAGTTGAACAAGGTTCTTCGTTTTGGCGGGCAGATTAGAAAACTAATAGTAATTATAGTGAATAAGTTATAAGCGTTAAACATCGCGGATAATATCATCTGTATTAGACAGTCTTCTTTCCGTGAATGTTGTCACAATTATCCAGGCCTTGTGGTTAAAATATATTCATGCCATCCACTACTTCCATTCTCACCATGGACCAAGAGAGCTCAGTATTTGTCTACTACTGTAATCTGATACTTTACAGTCTTTGTGCAAAGCACGATTCATCCAGCCACATTCACTCACAAATCAAGACTCCAGTAAAAGTTCAACTTCGTGTCGCCTAAAAGGCAGAAGTTCAATGTTCGAAACACCAGTATGCACACTCAGAGAATAAAGAACCTACATAGTCTATTGTATAACTTAAGTATACTCTAATTTACTCTCTTGTGAGGGAATTTTCCTTTGTTGCATGTCGAATGTGGACTGCTGTCCACCCTCATACCGTGTTACCCGGTGTTAATGTCCTCAATGTGGACCGTCCACTGCCGTACGCAGAGCCCCTCCATTGACACTCTTTCAACATACCAAAAAGTTGGCGATAATCTAGTTGTAGTATACTTGTGAGGGGGATGGAGACTTTAAAGTGAAAGTAATGGTTTGCAATGTATAAATGCATGATGTTGTCTATCCCAATTGAAAATTCCAACCCTCTATAAGACTCACTAAATGCCCATCAAACTTATGCACCCTCGATATTTGGAATTTCTAGAACCTTTGACAAACAATTCAGGAAACTCATGCGGCCTTCCCACTCAAGAGTACACTCCTCTCTATCACCACACCCTCCTTGACCATTCTATCCCTAATCAATGAATCACCAACCATCCGTCCTGCGAGCCAGGAATCAAATCCAACTTTCTCCCCTTCTTGACCTCTCATACTGTGGAACTCCCATGTGGTGATCCTCGCGGATCGCAGGGAGTCAAGTTCTAGTAGTGTTTTCGTCCATTCGAAAGTTTGCCAGGATGTTTGACTCTCCTTCACAGGCTCTGTGGTGACAGCTTGTGATTCTGTCGATGATAGAGGCGTGGAAGGCAATGAAGCACAGCTCCCGTTACCCGTCCAGAGCTTTAAATCCAACTCCCTCAGCCCAGTCATATCGTTTTTGATGAAGTCACACAATCTCGTCCATTTCTCGTCCACTGTGGCATTCCCCATAATACCCGTAACGCTGTAACAAGGAATCTCATTTGCAATTATCAATCTCTTCGCACAAGTTCTCGCTGTCTTCGATCTCTGGCCCCAGAAACTGATCAAGGCCTCTCCATGAACTCCGAAGTCAAAGATGGAATGTATGTTACCATACAAAACTGGTTCAGCTTCATTATGAATCTGTCTGCAAACCCTGAGAAATTCCGGGTAAATGCTCACTTGTGGGAATTCACGATTCCAGTTCGAACTTAGGACCTTGAATTTCGTCTCCTGGACAGAAGCCTGGCGACCAAAAGGATAGGTTTCGCCTGTCGTTGGAATAGTGGATGTGTTATAAAAGAGGCCCGTATTTTGGATCTGTGTTACGATGATATGATGGCGAGGTGGAAGGACGTAGCCATAAATTTTAAGACGAAGCTCGATTGGCAACCAAAGGAACTTGAAAAATATTGACCGTCGAGGTGAGCCACGTGATGTGTGTATGCCATGACTCGTGATCAGGCTAAGATCGAGGCGTTCCTGATCGACAGTTGGATCCATGCTGCTGGGGTTTTTCTTGGGGAGGGCAGGGGGGCTGAAATTTGTTCGATTGAGTTTCTCATAGATTTCGAGGAGAAAGAGGTGTCAGAAACACCCGAGAAGTCTCAGGGTGCCAATGCTCATATATGACGATTTCTCCAATTTCTCGTACAGGCTGCCATGGAAAACCCTATTCCCTGTGAATGAACGAAACCTCTCAGCCCAAGCCCAAGACCATGCGATATAGGCGATAAGAGGGTGGGTAAATGGTTTGCGATTGCTAACGGCTGCTGTGCTGATGGTGAGGTGCAGGTGGATACCCGGCCCGATGTGGCTCACGCTACGACTCGTGAAGCTGACGTTTGACGAGATATCATAGCGGTGACGGCGGTCCGACATATCGGGACTCGTGTTGGCTGGCGATTTGTTGGGGAGAACCATTTCGTTGCTAGTTCGCTGCGTAAATTCCATCCTCCGTAGAGTTGGCTGACTTGACCGCTTTTTAGGTTGATGATGTGATTCTTCGGCTATTGGCGCAAAGGCTGAAGAAGAAAGTTCTAATTTAAGTATCTATTTCGAATGGAAACCTGTAGTGCTCCTCCACAAACTTCCATATACATGGTATCTCAGATGTGACTTCTTCTCCATTAAATTTGCAAAAATTTATGAGCCAAATAGCGAGACTCACTGGTGTAAAGGGTATAAAGTCAGCACCCGCCGGAATAAAAGCCAAGCGCACATTAGCTCTGGCTTGAAAGAATTAGAAAGGCAAAAGTACATGATGAATTCAATAGGATATCCAAATATTCCAAACAAAACTCCAGCTAGCCAATGAACGTGTCATCAGGTCTTGACCAATAACTCCGACCTCAAAAATTCAGCAAATCCAGTCTCGATAGAAGCCGAGAAAGCGGCAAAGAAAGCCATGGCAGACGAATGTGACGGAGGACAATGATGGATCTCCGAGGCCACGTCTAGTTTCCGAATTCCCTTGATGGAGAGTAATTCCCAAACCCATTCCAAGGCCTCGTATTTGACGCTTGATAGCGTTTTGAAGTCAGTAATCGAGTACTCCGGTAGGCCCGTCCATCCTAGACTTGGCCGTCCTCCCTCAACGGTCAAATTGAGACTTTGCAATTGCATATATTTCTTGAGGAATCCACAGACGTTGCTCCATTCACATCGATCGTAGTCACGACTGTACACAGAACCTTGCTTGACAAGAGAGATCTCGTTGAGAAGAGGACGGCTTTGCTTTGTCAAGTCTGAAAAGAAAGGTACAATAGCCTCGATATCTCGCCCAAAATCGAAAGTATGGCATCCGTAGAGCAAGTAAGACGTTTCTTGGTATATTTTGCGGTTCACCGCCATGATTGAAGTGTGCAGTTGCACATCCGAGGCGAGACAGTATGTGGTAGGGCGACTTTGACGGTTGAGATCTCGTCCAAGGACTCGATAAGTGCTTCGGATGGGAGTATCTCGACGTTTGAAGACTTCTGGGTCTTGATTCTGTATCTTGAAAGTGTTTTGGCCATTATCATCTAGGAGTAGATGATAAATCTGAAGTCGTATCTCGCTCGGAATGCGCATGAAACAAGACCCCGTGTTCGCCATTGCTGATATCATAGAAGTCTTCCCTGGTGGTAGAAGGATGACGAAGTTTGATTATGATATCGTTGTCTTATCTATAGCGAGGTATCGTGATATTCTGGATGGAAAGTACTTTGTAAGATGTGAACGCGATCTGGAAAAGAGATGTATATGAAAACGACCATCAAGGTTCCTTCCCAGCTCAAAGCGGCATGCTGGCTTAGCCGAGCTCGCAAATACAATTGGACAGACGTGAGGTAGGCTATATCGGATCAATGAACGTGGAATGTACGAGGTAGGAAAGAGAGGTAAATAAAAATGTCCTTGATAGCCAAATCATATCTTCAAAAAGAAAGAAGAAATTTATTAGTAATACTTTGTCGGCGCAATGCCGGTTTCTGGATTGACGATGTCGGGACTTGTCGAGGGATGATCCAAGAAAGCCTATTAATCTTAGGTGGGATTTGCCAAAATGGTGCCCGAGTAGAATTCCGACCAGTGCCGGTGCTCATGAACAATAAAGAAAGATAAGGCTATGTGCAGATAGTAAGCATTGAAAGGTTACTGCATAAGTATGCTAGTACTAGAATATTGCAGGAGTCTTGTGAAAATAGAAATAAGCGATGAAGTAGTCAACTCCACGACCGAAGGGAAGTTTTCGCCGAAAGTTCGCGAATTTGAGATGTTGATTGCCCAAGCGGGCGGGAGCAGTTTCAACCCATCACGTGATCACACGCTAGCGCAGAACCTCCGTGCTGTCAACTACCACCTCCCAATCGTGGGACAACAACACCACCCCGCTATCGCGAAATGTCTTCTTGAATTTCTTGCTCCCTTCACAGGTCTTTCGATCATAGCTCTTCATTTCTGTGTTGCTGAACGTGCCGAGGATATCCGTTTCTCTCTCTATCCTTAGCATCATGATATGTGTCTTCGTCGCAATCTTTTGGTGTTCCCCAGCCATCATGTTTTCCAACAACTCCAACCTCCTCTTCCAACCAGTGCGGCTCCCAGCCCCTCGCGGCAACTTTATTGAGTAGCCGCATATATCACGATGTGTCCTTAGTCCCTCGTAAGTCTTTTCCCTTATACTTTGCATATCGTCAGATCGCAATACCACGCAAGTATCACTTGTTCCAGACTTTGCTCTCAACATCCGCATCCTTCTCAATATGCGTCTTAATACCTCAACCCTCGCGCTCTTTTCTCTCTCGTGCACTTTCTCTCTGGTCTCGCCATTGCCATTCTCTTACAATATCGTGCCACTTGAGCCTCTTGTGCCAAGAGCATCATACTCTGTTGTCCCTGTTGATGGCGGAGCTTCGACAGCTGGTGCAGATGGAGCAGATGGAGCCCCCCCAGTATCGGTCGTTCTTTCAACAATAATAGAGACCCAGACAACTCCACCAAAGACCATCGTTCAGACTGATAAAATTACGATATCTCCGACTACAGACATCGTCACTTCGATCAAAACCCTACAATCAGATCGCACGCAAACGAGTGTGGTCACAGTACCATCACCGACGACGGTCACCAAGATCGGATACTCGATAGTTAATGTCAATTCACCTACCGTCACGGTTGAAGTCCCAGCACCAGTGATCAGCTCGAGCTCATTCATTGCAATCGCATTCTCACCTTCTCTCCCATCGATATCTACCACAACTTCCAGCTCGACTACCAAATTTAGCTCTCCTACAGCTGTCTCGTCGTCGGCAGTGACTTCCAGCAAGATCTCGACATCCACATTGCAATCGACGACATCATCCGATTCTAGCTCAACTTCTGCGAAGACCGCTATTTCAGCAACTTTCTCCTCGAGCAGCAGCGTCATAACCTCTATTGCGCTACCACCGCCATCAAAAAGCACCTCAAGCTTGACACTCCCTACTTCCTCTTCGGCAGCGAGCATCTGGTTTAAGATCTCCTCTACTACAATGGCTGTTTCTGAAACTACGAGCACATCCGAATTGCCATCATCCTCCAAGTCTACTTATGATAATGGCCAATGGCACACTACTTACCCATCATGGTCGAACTCCACACGCACAGCTAGTACGCCTACGGGGTTACCATTGCTCTTTACAACCGCTCCGGTAAATGTGCCAGAAGGCTCTATTCTTGGTGTTTCTGGTAGCCGGTGAAATTAGACTTCAGAGGGGGAATGTGGTTATGCATATGCATAGCCATCGAAATGATAAAATGAGGAGCATTCCGCCGGGCGGCCTCGAGCACATTCGCTTTGGAATATACTTTCTTGATGTAAATTTTGACGGTACATTTATTGAGCATGGATAGAATAGAAAGCGCACCAAGAGCTGGGACGCGCAGCATTGCATTGGCGTTGGGAAGAATTTGACCAAGCAATAGCTTAATTAATGCCCTAATGTAGCACTAGAGATAACAATAAACAAAAATAAGCAAATAATAGTTATCATCCTTTCTCCGTGTCAGTATTGTGATGTAGTGGCCTTCGAATTCTGTTCCTCACCTCTGTCATCCATTGCACAGCCTCGCATGCTTGCAAGCGGCGACCGTAGCGGATCGCATTGTCGGCCTCATCAACACATGCATTCGAACCTCCTTGACTTCCAATCCTCCACGCCCATGAGGTCCACTTGAGCTCAACAAGCCGCCGTGCATATATTTCGTTTTAGACCATTGCCATGGCCAGTCCTCCAGTAGTGGAAGATCAAGCCAGGCTGCTGGAAGATGCCCTCACAGTAGTCAGGCAGCAGACGCATCTAATGCGCAAATGCTTGGAGACACCAGGAAAACTTATGGATGCGCTGAAGTGCAGGTAGGATCGCCCTGTTCATCTTCAAATATTAAATGCCCTTCTTGTTCCATAGCTTAATTGTGTCTGTTCATATTTGCTGATGGTTTCTCCATAGCTCCACCCTTGTTTCTGAGCTTCGAACAAGCAGTCTGGGACCGAAACAATATTATGAGCTTTACATGGGCGTCTTTGACGCTCTGCGACATCTATCCGCATACCTGAAGGACTCCCACCCTGTCAATCACCTTGCCGACTTATACGAACTTGTTCAATATGCTGGGAACATAATACCTCGATTGTACCTTATGATAACAGTTGGGACGGTATACATGTCAATTCCCGATGCGCCAGTCAAGGAGATAATGAAGGATATGATGGAGATGAGTAGGGGGGTCCAACATCCTGTACGAGGACTTTTCTTGCGATACTATCTTTCAGGCCAGGCGCGGGAGAACTGCCCTACTGGAAATAGCGAGGGGCCAGAGGGAAATCTCCAAGACTCAATCAGCTTCACCTTGACCAATTTTGTGGAAATGAACAAGCTTTGGGTGCGATTACAACATCAGGGACACTCCAGGGAGCGAGAGTTACGGACACAAGAGCGGAAAGAGCTTCAGCTGCTTGTGGGCAACAACCTGGTCCGTTTAAGTCATCTTGTGGATTTGGAAACATACAAGAATGTCATTTTACAGCCTCTTCTCGAGCAAGTGGTACAATGCCGGGATGTTCTGGCCCAAGAATACCTCTTGGAGGTTATCACACAAGTCTTTCCTGATGAATTCCACCTCCACACTCTGGACCAGTTCTTGGCGGCAGTATCACGTCTCAACCCCCATGTAAACATCAAGGTAATCGTTATTGCTTTGATGGACAGGTTGTCATCGTACGCGGCTAGAGAGTCTGAAGCACAACCCACAGAAGACAAGCAGAAACGGGAGGAAGACGCAATTGCAAAACTTCTTGAGAAGATCGAGTTAAATAAGCAGACGAAAGAAGAGCCTCCACCATCAGAAACGAATGGAGAAGAGCCCGCCAAGGAGGCGAACGGAGCCAATGAAGAATCCCCCAAAGAACCCGCATCAGACACCTTTGAAGAGACTCCAAAAGAAGAAGAATCAAGTTCTGAGCCCGAAACAAATGGGGCCAAAGAGTCTGGGAACAAAGGCATCCCAGACAGTATCAAGCTCTATGAGATCTTCTTTGAGCAAGTTATGAACCTAGTCAACGCCCAACACCTGCCGATTCAAGACACCACCGCTCTTTTAGTTTCCCTTGCAAATCTAGCACTTAGTATCTACCCCGACCGCCTCGATTATGTCGACCAAATCCTGGATTATGCGAATCAGAAAGTCAAGCAGCACGCTAACAGCGCAGACCTTCACTCACCAGAAGCTCAGACCAACTTGCTCAACCTTCTCCTGGCCCCTATGAAATCATATGTTTCCTTATTCACTGCGCTCTCACTTCCGACTTATGTCCCACTACTACATTCACAAACCTACCCTACCCGAAGGGCTGTAGCTGGCGAGGTTGCTCGAAGCCTACAGAGAAACCAAACCAAGATCTCGACGCTTTCGTCATTAGAAGGAGTCTTAGAGATTTTGAAAGTCCTCATCAAGGAAGGTACCCAGCAGCCGGCTGGTTATCCAGGGGTTGCACAAAGAAAGGCAATTGAAACTGATGAGACTATCGAAGAGCAAGGATGGTTGGCTAGGATAATCCATCTGATTCACAGCGACAACAACGATACCCAGTTTAAGCTATTGCAGATGACGCGAAAGGCTTATGTGGAAGGCAACGAACGAATCAAGTTCACTACCCCAGCTTTGATCACTGCGTCGATGAAGCTTGCGCGGCGATATAAGGCTCGAGAGCATTATGATGACAACTGGGAATCTCAGTTGTCAGCTCTCTACAAATTCATGCATGCATGTCTCTCCGCTCTCAGTACTCGAGTTCCTACTGCTGCTGAGTTATGCATACGGCTTTTCGTTGCCTGTGGTCAGATAGCTGACCAAACAGGGCCTGAAGCTGTCAGCTACGAGTTCTTTGTCCAAGCATTCACGATCTATGAAGAGCAGATCAGTGACTCGAGAGCGCAATTTCAAGCAGTATGTATCATTGCTGGAGCTCTGCATGAAAGCAGGAACTTCGGCAGAGAAAATTATGATGCTCTAATTACCAAATGTGCTCAACACGGCAGCAAGCTTCTCAAGAAGCCGGATCAATGCAGAGCAGTATATCTGGCAAGTCATTTGTGGTGGGCAATCCCAATTGCTGCGAAGGGTGAAGGAGATGAAGAGAAAAATGTAAGCCTCTTTGATCACTTGACGCTTATTCTTCTCACAAACTATTCTAGCTTTATCGTGATGGCAAAAGAGTCCTTGAATGTCTCCAACGTGCCCTTCGAGTGGCGGACACCTGCATGGACACAGCGGTATCGGTTGAACTCTTTGTTGAAATTCTTAATCGTTATGTCTACTATTTTGACCAACAGAACGAGGCTGTAAGTATCGATATGCTACGAACAATACCCTGCTAATGAAACTAGATTACCACAAAATATCTGAATGGGTTGATTGAGTTGATCCACTCAAACGTCCAAACCAATCAAGAATCAGCCACCATGGACCATCCTAAACGTCATTTCCAGAGGACAATAGAGTTGATTGCATCTAGGGAGTATGAGGGTGTCATTACATCGGCTCCGAAATGAGATAATGTTTGACGGCGTATTTCTGCATGGGAAAGGGGGCATTGCAGTCCCCCTCGGCGATTCAGATGTAAGATTTTTGGGGGCGACAGGTTTGGCGATTGTCATGCTGCTTTGCTTGGACTGTATATCCACCTTAGCACCTGCATGGGCAGACAGCCTGGGTTTAATCACTCGAGAGAGGAGCGAGTGGAAATTTCGGCTCTGTTTGTAATATTCAAGAGAGGAATTCAAACTGGAACCAAAACAAATATGATCATGTGACCTCGGATCTTCGGACTATTCTCAAGCAACACCTGAATGATGGATGTATCAAGCATGAGTTGAATCGATAGGAATAAAAAACTTCCACGCAATAGAAGTGAAATAATGGTAATTCTATATTCATCCATACAAACTGAACCAATAGACTATTGTTTCTTTTGCCAAATCTCAACCCCCATTTAACAATTCGTATTGCTCCTCCAAGAGTTTTATCAGCAACCAAGACTCAGCCGAGGGTCGAGACGCGAATCAATGCGCCTCATCACAGTCGACACCAGACTTAGCATTCAATCACCAACCAACCCTCCGCTCCTTAATCGCAAAATGCGAAATTCTCAGCAGCAGGACTGACGAGCAATCATTCCTTTAACAAACCTCCTTCGAAAATTCCCACTGAAACCCCAATCTCGACGGCCACTTGGCCGCATCACCTCCTAAACCATGCCATCCGACGAGAAACCCCATAAATATGAACCTCTCCCGATTCCCACCTATGAAGAGGCCATAGGATCGTCATCTCGGACGTCGACGCCTGATAGCATGCACAGTGAGTCTGCGGTGCCGGCGGAACGAGAGGGTTTGCTGAGTGCTGGGGAGGAGGGACGAACTCCTGTTCCTACGAGACGGCAGAATTATCGGCCGCCGACTGTGGAGGAGTCAAGGGATAGTCTGGAGCAGCATGATACATTCTTAAATCAAGATGCGGAACCGAGAGGCAGTGAGAGTGATGAGGAGGATGATAGGGTGAGGAGGGAGGTGGAGGAGATGGATATTGAGGACACGCCAAGGAGCAGTACTCAGTCGGCTTGGGGGAAGCGGATATCAAGTCTTTCCCAATCATTACACCTTCCATTTCGGTGGAAATGGAAATGGCGGATCAACCTACATGTTCCTGAAGGCTTGCGTGGGCGCGTTGGCTGGCCGAAGATTGATGCGAATTTCTGTATCATCTTGGGACGGATGTTTGCGGTGCTGTTGGTCATGAGTGTGGTGTATCTGCTGTTTGTCAGTGATATCTTCACGAGTGCGGCCCAGAGGATGGGGGCGCAGATGTTTGACCCTGAGAATGTGCGGTTGTTTGTCCAGCAGAGAGCGGAGATGAGCGCGGAGGCTATTGAGGAGCACATGAAGTTCATTACTGCTAATGATCATCTTGCGGGGACGGAAGGTGATTATGCTCTAGCACAATATGTGGAGGAAGCATTCTTGGACTACAGGCTTGAGGATGTGCGGAAGGAGGAGTTTGGGGTATACCTGAATTATCCTAAGGATGGGGGACGGAAAGTCGAGGTACTAGGAAGCGATGGTGCAGTGACTTGGTCAGCGAAGATCGATGAGGATCCAATCTATCCTGGCAGACCGCAAACGGCGGCTTTCCATGGACATTCGAAGAGTGGTGATGTTACAGGCCCGATAATATATGCGAACTACGGCTCAAGAGAAGACTTCAAACGACTGTACGATAGTGGGATTGACACGAAGGGAGCCATTGCCTTGGTTAGGTATTACGGAAGTCAGGGGGACAGGGCTCTCAAAGTCAAGGCAGCCGAATTGGCGGGTTTTGTTGGGTGTATAATATATAGCGATCCAGCTGATGATGGATTTGTGAAGGGGGAACCTGCTCCTAATGGAAGATATATGCCTGAAGGTGGCGTCCAACGAGGCGCTGTAAGCTTGATGAGCTGGGTAGTTGGAGATGTCTTGACACCTGGTTGGGGAAGTGTGAAAGGAGCTGAGCGAGTATCGAAAGAGAACAACCCTGGACTCGTCAACATACCAAGTATACCACTGTCCTGGGGAGATGCTCAAAATTTGCTCAAGGCCATGAAAGGGTATGGACAAGCTGCGCCTGAGGAATGGACAGGAGGAATTCCGGACGTGGAATACTGGTCCGGGAATCTTTCCTCTCCAAAAGTCCACCTTGTCAACGAACAGGACGAAGAAACTGAACAGCCGATTTGGAACGTCATGGGCAAGATCAAAGGGGTTGAGCAGGGCGAGAAGTCCATCATCGTTGGCAATCATCGAGATTCATGGGTTTATGGTGCGACAGATCCTGGATCGGGTACAGCTGTCATGCTCGAAGTCATTAACATTTTCGGTGAACTCGTCAAGAGATCATGGAGGCCCCTCCGCACTATCGAGTTCGCGTCCTGGGATGGTGAAGAATACAACCTCATTGGATCAACAGAATATGTCGAGACTAACATGGACAAACTACGAACGGACGCTTTTGCCTACCTAAACGTGGATGTTGCGGTAGGAGGGACGGACTTCAGGGCTGCGGGTAGTCCAGTCTTCAAGAAAGCACTGTCTAGGGTTCTGAACAGAGTTGGTGATGCCCAAAAGAATGCCACGGTCCGACAACTCTGGGAGGAACGTGGAGGTAAACTTGAGGGGCTAGGGGCTGGCAGCGATTATGTTGCGTTCCAAGACATGGCTGGTACATCCAGCCTCGATATCGGCTTTGATGGCCCAGGCTTTCCATACCATTCTGCCTACGACAACCTAGAATGGATGCAGAAAGTGGGTGATCCAGGCTTCACGTACCACACTATGCTTGCTCAGATATTGGTTCTTATGATTCTCGAACTGGCAGATCGATTAGTGATGCCATTTGATATCACCGCTTACTCTGCATCATTGACAGCATGGTCCATGGAGCTTGAAAACTGGGTTGGAAGTAAAGGAGCCAATCAAGCTGGAAATCCAAAATGGTCTATCGATCCACTTCGAGAAGCAGTCCTGAAATTTGCGAATGACGCTCACAAGTTCGAGAAGTGGGAGACGGAGTGGGATGGTATTGTTCTTAGTGGTGGCGGGTTTGAGTCTGCGATCTTAGCAGCTCATCGCCAAAGTCATAATACACGAATGGCGAACTTTGAGACTCATCTGCTAGATTTAGAGGAGGGTGGTGGTGTTAGTAACTTCCGCTTTTACAAGCACATTATTCACATGCTAATCATTCAACAGATCCCCAACCGCACGCAGTTTAAACACGTCGTCTTCGGTCCACAATTATGGTCCGGCTATGATGAAGCATATTTTCCTGCCATCCGCGATGCTGTTGAAGCTGGTGACTGGGACCTCGCCCAGAAACAGGTTGAGAAGGCTGCTGCAATATTATCAAGGGCCAGCGCAAAGCTTGTGGGGAATTAGACCACTATTCCCTTTGCCTTTCAGTTCACTAAGTGGAAGTCGAAGCTTGAAGAACAAGAATGTGAAAAGGTTCGATTTGTATATTTCTAGCGCTGGTGATCATTATCGGAATTGGCGTTTTGCTTAGCATTGAGAGGAGTTCAAGGGGGGTTTCATACTTGCATTGAGCGATATGTTTTGGATAGATCTGAATGTTCATCCTGCTGCTCTGCTATTTACTTTGTGTTTGATTGGTTCCTTGTGTTAAATGGAGGTTGACGGGAGGTGAAGAGTATATATGTGTGGATGATAGAGAATTGAGATACTTATTTACTATATAGTTGACTTGAAAGTTAAGAGCTGGTGTGTTACGTGTGGGTATGGGCTGATATCTATTAGCCTTCTGAAGGCATATAAGTGAGGGCTCCGGTTGACGGGCAAGGACACTGCATCATGAAATTCTGGCACTAGAAAGCGAGAAGTATGGCTAATTTGTAGGAATGACGTCTGTTTCGTACTAGGACTATGACCTTCAAACTCGTCAAAGCTGTTTAACAATACGAACCTAATAAAGAAAATGCGTCAGCTGGTGGTTTTTGCTTAACAGTGCTATACACTTTGTTATATGCTAGGGAAAATGAAAAGAAATTGCGTGTGAGTACCGCTAGCACTGCCAGAACTTCATGGACGGTGAGACCATCATGAGCTTTGAGTGGGGATAGTTGGCTAGGTTAAATTCGGAGACGTCAATGAATGTATATAGGGGAAAATGATTCACTAGATCGGACGTAAATGGGTAAGTAGTTGTTATCTTAATTGGATTCTCGACAGCAAGAAGGGAATCAACAACTAAGCAGAAACTATCACGGAAGCTCGAATTGAGATAGTGATTCCAACTTAACGTTCTTTAATTCTATTTAATTTACCTTTAATAGTCTCAGCAGTTCATGATATAATTTATGTGCACCGTCGTCCCTGGCACCTTAAGTCCAAAGGTACACGGAATTGGGGCGAAGTTGAATCTGCACAGGAGAAATCAGCACAACTAATAGTATAGGTAAAAGGGCGAGGATGTTATACTTACGAAATCTTATCGGGGAGGAAACCTTAAAGTAATGGGAAAGCAAGCTATGTTTCTGCTCTGCAAGTTATGGTGAGAGTGAGAGAAACTTAGTGTAAAGACAGGAGAGACTTTTACACCTTGCCAATTCAGCTCCAGTTATCTAACACATCAGAACTCGGAATGGTGCTTAGTAGCTAACTAAGATATCAAAGATCATGACGCATCTAAAGCCAATATATAACTCCTCAGACATGCTACGGCTATCTCTCTCAATGCTTTAAGCCTTATAAATGAGGAGCACTGGTTGGCCTGCTATTTAATGGCCACATAACTTCTCCCGCAATTTCCAAGTAATTAATAGAGGTTTTCGGCGGTCCTGAGCCAGTTGAAGGCACTAAAGGCTCGGTCAAGATGGAAGAGACGGCAACTTTTACTAATGCAAGACAAGTTAGAGTGCAAGAGGAGGGGTAGGGAGTATGTCTGCTGGGCCGTGAGCTTTCTTAACTAGGATTTACTCACCTCGCTGGGCTTCTCGGTAATAATTACAAAATCGACAACAACGTCAGAGATGTGGTCCGTGAATGTCTTTCACAGGAGTAGCAATGCTCATCACGGGTGTGTGGTAGGAATGAAGCATTGTTCTTGTATTGTGCAGAGTTCGGATGATTGGCGCCTCACATCTGTGGATACGGTGTTTAAGCTATCTTAAGTGCGGTAAATTAAATAGACAGAATTTTGCTTTTGTATCGAGTCTCCTTGTGTTTCCACTAATATATTTCAGTAAGACACTACCTATCCTACCTGTAAATATTTACATTTACGTTGAAGTAATTCGGGTCGCTTATACAGAATTTACGTGGACAAATTTTTTTAGTAAACATTGATATAAACCAAAGTAGTAGTAACAGAGAGTAATACCGGCTTAAATACTGCAAAATTTTAGAAGTAGAAATGGCAGGATTCATTCATATCCATGCTATTCTATCTTCTTTTCTTCCTATTTATTTCTGCTCTGCTCACCCCTTACTGTGTAATAAACAATATGTCTCTATCTAACCCTAGCAGGATTAGCTAACACTCTTCTAGCTCCAGTTGGCTTTTACTGAAGAGATAAACAGCAAGTAATGTGTAGTTTTCCAAGTGCGGAGGAGATGGAGGGGTACATGGAGCTTTCATTGCCTCTAGATAAGAGAATAAATTGTCGACAACAACGCCGTTCATTCAGTATCAAAAGGTTAATGAACGTTCCTAACTCATCCTGTATTTCTAGTTGATTACATATACTCCAGACTGGAATAGGACTTGCCACAGTAGATTCGTGTTTCTATCAGGAACATACATACAGTAGATGTAGCTTGTGTTTATGTCCTGTTGAGGATAATATTGATGATGAAGATAATTTTGAATCTTTTGGCAGCTGTAGCAAATACGAGAACTTGAACATGATGTTAGGATATATAAGATGAAAGCTACTTTCAAGTAAAGGCAAGATCGTGTCAAGATACGAGCTAGATGAATTCAGTTTATCTAAATTCTCTTTGATTACCAAAGAGTTTTACTGTAATACTTAACTCTACTTGTTTAATTTCAAGGGGGTGTATAAGTCTCTCTCCAACCACCCACCCGTACAAACTACACACTTCATTAGGAATCCATGAGGCATAGTGGTTATGCAAGTCAGGGGGTGCCTTTCTTCTCTGCTATTATCTGCTAGATTCTGGGAACACAAAAATGTTTTATGGAGCAAAGGTACACACAAAGAAAGAAAAGCTAGAACTACCCTGGAGGCTTGTTGTCGATCTTTATTTTGCCCTCAATATCCAAACAGCTTCAACTTTAACTTCAATTTCATGAACACTTTTCATATTCGCGAAAGTAGTACTGGGAAGTAATTTGAATGGAATCTTTCAGAGAAGAATACTTATAAATAAATGGGTGGGTTATGTCCTAATTTATACCGTGTCGTGGTTATCATATACTGGAAACCGGAGTATTCACTGTGTCTCCTGGTCACTAAATACATACTAAGAAGGTTTGCTTTATACCTCGAAGAGTCTCATGCTCGCGACTGATTTCATACTTCATGAATACTATGAGATGCAAAGCTGAAGCTATGAGGAATAATAACTCTGAAAGCTACATTATATATCTAAACCAAGGTTCATCAACTCTTCTAGTATCTTCTTCTTATTCCTGCTTTGGAAACCTAGGCCAATCTGCTACTTTCAACTTGCGTAGAGAATTACCGGAGAGATCCTATGGGTAGTATACTTACATCCTAAATCATAGAGGTTCTAAATCAGATGAGAATAAGCTTGTTGTCGATGTTAATTTTGCAATTGATATTCATTCTCCCGCAAGACATCCAACATTCCACACTGTGAAAAGGATGAACTCACATGTTGACCATTCACCTGTGATACTATCTGTACTGTATCAGCTATTCGACCTCCTGATGCAAAAGCCAATGTCTTTCCACATTGTCTTTGATTCTCAATTGGTGTTTGTTCGCTTTGTGCTGATACTCTGCAGTTGAAGTACAAAGAAAATCTACACGCCGCCAAGGAGCAAAATAAAGTTATAATTATTTCCAAGACCTTGAGTTAAATTGTCCGTGAGGCCTGAGAGTTATCTCTACAATCAGATTAATTACCCCCCTCTCAACCTTTCACCGTTTATTTCTCACTTCCACTACCTATGCTATCGTCATAATTACAGCCCTGGGTTAACTTTATGTCACCAAAAATGTCCCCACATTCACCGAAGAAGTGCGATCTTAGAAGACCGGCTAAAAGGTTACATAACACATCTTTTACTCAGTGTTTATTTTAAAGAACCAATACATTGTCAAGGTTTATCCAGTATCAATCCTACCTTTAATATTTATATCACCCCAACACACCTCAATTCTCCCCTCGAGCTCTATAGATCCACAGACACAACGACAACCCCATCAACACACCCAAGGACTTCCTCCCTCCAATTCTCTGCTCAACAAGGTGCCTCGTCCCAAATGGTCGCTACGAATTTGAAGTCTGTTGCGGAAGTCCTTGGAGATTGCCTGAAGAGGGGGATATCTATATCTGAAAAAGATCTCAATAGTAATCATGATGATGCTTCTAAAACCTGAGAGCACTAAATAAAATTCTCATCGTGACACATTGATATTACTAATAATACTTATAAATACTGACGCCTACAATAAAAGACCCTACCTCACCGCCTAACTCCTAGTTTCAAGCGTTGGGTTCAGCTCTTATACTTCCGGCAGCTGGGCTGGCGGCAAATTCCCTTAACTATAATAAACGAAGCGGCAAAGAAGAGAGGAACTTTATTGACATATGTACTACATCTCCCAGACAATATTCTAGCACCCATTAAATAACTTCCTATCTCATTATATTGAAGTTTTGTTCTCTACAGCTACTGCAGCATGAACGGCAAATGCAGATATCTGACCTCCACCAACCTCAAACCCGTACATGTACCCCCTCCCTGTCCTCTCACCACCTTCCCCCAAAGCACGCCATCATAGAATAAGTTGATCGGATGTTGGAAGACAACCAAGGAACCGCGTAACAACACTCTCGCATCATACAGGATCTCCCTACAGGAAGTGTAAGCTCTCCACATTTACCTTTCCAGCTGAGGATCTGTGGATTTTGGGGATGCTGGATTCTTGTTATCGATATTCCCTTTGTCGTCGAGAACCTACTGCCTCCAAATGCCCCCCCTCCAAAGCTTTACGCATCTTCCTTCTCACATGAATCACTCTCCACCCACCCCACTTCAACAAACACATCACACCTTTCAACATTGTACCCCCTCCCATCGACCGACATGACTCCCCTCTCTGCAAGGATTTGTTGATGTCTGGTTATGTATGCTTCTTTACCAGCGATGAAGGGCTACTTTTATCACCCAGGAACGTATCGATTGACGTGTCAATTTTATGATTCGGATCCTGAAGATTAGTAGAGAATGTCGGAACAGTAGAGCTGAGTAGGGTAAGCATGGTTATACGGGGGAGGGCGATTCGCTTGTAGTCAAGGAAGTCCATGGACTTCGATGGCATGGCCAGAAGTGACGAACAAGGTTACTAGGAGAGAACCATGGCTTGGGAAAGCGCACAAACGCAGATTGATACCCTGATATTGACCGTGACGGTTTGCCTAAAGTAGAAGTACGCTATGCAATGTTCTGTTGTGCCATATGGTATGATTATCCCCTCCATGCCAAACTCCTTGCCATAAGTTATTATACTCCCATACGCACTAAATATGAACAACAAAAATCCTCAACCACCCTCATGGCAATGCAGGCGCCAGCCCGCTCGTAGGTAAAGTAGCCAGTTGCCCCTCATGAACTCTAGCCTGCCGATACATCTCAATTTCCTCATTGATAAGTTGCATTCCTCGTTCCGCAACATTGATCAAGTTCTGTAGCTCTCGTAGTGCGTGTTCCTTGTGATTGAAAAAGTTATCATCAATGCTTCGGATATATTTAGACGTCGTGTTGTGATGGCGTTGGAAGGTGTCTGCGTCGTAGTCCGCAGTTTGCAGTGCAGATTGGTCTGATTGATGAGCTGTTGCAGAAGTCTCCGTGGTGTATTGGGGGGACGAAGCGAGCATTTCTTCAAGATCAAGTGCAACCGGGAGAGCTACATTGATTTCTCCTTCCGTAACTATGGGGAAGATGGGCAGTAAGTGGTCGGTTTCAAGAACTTCCACCATTTCTGGTGAAGGTACAGTTACTTTGATTTCAGGGTGCATGACTGCTTCCACAAATCGCTGATCAAATGATTTGTCCTGACCTGTTGGATCCTTGAGATCATAATCAGGATGTAGGGAGGCTTGATCAGGCTCGAAATCATCGTAGCCAAGACCAGTAACTCGTAAGATGTCCAAGTTAAGGGTTCTCATCTCTTGTAAACTGTGAGCTACCCAACATGCCAACTGGGGCTGTTCAACGTTGGGGTGGCCTATCCAGAGGGAAACATTCGCACCGTCCGACTCCCCGTTGACTTTGATGTATACTTCTACGAGGTACAGCTCCTTCAATTGCGAGGAGCAATCCTTGATAAGGCATATCAGTTCGCGAGGGTCAATGTCTATCCTTTTGAGCTCTAGGAATTTCAGATGGTCGAACTTTCTAGAGTTAGGTATTGGATAAGGCAGAGAGCGCATTCTCCACTCTGGTAGATCAACTGGATGATGGTGCCTTCGGGTGATGATATCTCTTTTGACATTCCATCCAATAAGGCAGAGGCTAGTCAGGAAAGGTGCGCAGTGAATCAAGAGCCATAAATTGCGGTTGAAAGTTTGAGATCGGCATTCTTGTCTCTTGACCCAAAGTACAAGATGTTTTAGCTTTTCGAAAACGTCTATCGCATTCTGGAGGTCTATGGGATTCATTGCGATGTTGTTGATCGTTGTATCACTGACGTGATCGATTACTAGAGTCTCTATACAGTATTCAACGCTTCGCGCTGCCAGGCAGGCGAGGGTGGTCGCCAGTAAAATGGTGGATGGAGAGCCTTGCGTCCCAACAACTTGGTACGGGAGAATCATCTTGAATCGATTCAAATTTGGGAGAATGTCAAGGGTAGCCTATCGTCAATTAGCCCCCATTCCAGGTCACCTCCACACTGGGGTACGTGTATACCTCCAGCACGCGCCGAAAATCCGTCTCGTCAAATGTCGTCTCGTTCATACAATATTGACGCAGAGATGCGAGGGTTGGCACCATTTCTGGCACTTTGGCAATTAGGCCTTGGAATATTTCGGTAAGACGAGTGATTTCCTCTGCAGACATTTGTTAGCCTTGTTCGAATTGTCCCCGCCGCATTCCACCAGAAGTTCTCTATATTGGAATGGTCGTACATAATAAGAAGTTCAAAAAAGACCAAGCAACGCCTGTGATCATGCAAAAGAAACATACCTTCATCCCGAACGACCATCATGTCTAGATATATGGAGTCGCACAAGTTCCCCACCTTGTCCAAGCTTGAAACGTTGATCTTGCTATTCTTCAGGAAACAGGAATATTCCAGCTTAATCGTTCTCATTATGTATGGCCGAAGTGCCTGGTCGAATGCCTTGCAGACCAACCGTAGAGGGAGAATTGAGTTCTTGTCGAGCCGCGCGAGAACAACATCCCATTGCAGGATGAGCCCCAGGATCTCTGCCGGGAGTTGATTCATGGTGCTTGGAGAAAGAAAGAGATTTTCAACGTCGATAAAGAGGCACCGGCACGATTGTGAGAACGAAGAGGCTCGATTGTTGTTGAGAGTTGCGGAGATTTCGGCGTGCTTGGAAAGATGGACGAGGCTGAGAGCTCATACTGGTATGAAGTGTCGTGTAAGCAGCCTGGGCCAGCCGGGCATACTTTTAGCTCTGAGAGTTGATGCAAGGCGATAAGCTAATATGAATATAGTAAGTCCGAAGACTGCACCGCCGATTTATCTTGAGATCACGTGTATACTCCCCTTAATTTTCCGTCTCCAATACAACATCCCAGACGATGCAGCTTGGTTGCAGCAAGCGATCCTTCACTTTTTCTCCAGCGTCAAGCTTCGTCGTGCTTCATCATTAAAATGATCTGCGGTCATCTGCAAAACAATCTATCCTGCTTATGGTGCTGCGCAGTGATCCTTTGAGATATTACCCTTCCTGGAATGCCGAGGATCTACTCAGGGGTTGCTATGGGTATATTGAACCACAGACCATCTGTTCAACATTGCTCATTTTGTTCAGGCCATCTCAGTAAAGTTTGGAGATAACAATATCACAAAAGAAACTAATTCGAAGGCTTCATGATTTGAACCTTATGCTAAAGACCTGATGAAATGAATTTATTTTTGCAGATGCTTTCTTCTAGCCTAACCTGGAGAGTCGCCATGGGCCTCTCAGATCAACACCAGCTGTCCTCCAAGGATATCTGAAATATAACGAATGACAGTTTTTATTGAAAATTTCGATCCCGCTCTTATGTACCAAAAGATACTATCTCCTGGGGGGCCAGCCGAAGCAGGTTACGGCAGCAATGAACAGCGAAGAGTGCATGAGAAAAGTGAGACAGCGAAAACAGTCCGTGAAGATAAGGCAAAATTGAGAGCTTGTGAGGCTCATGAGCACTCTACTAACTTTGAATGGTTGTAAGATGGTAAGGTACACTGCCTTATGCCGGGACTAGGAACAAGAGATCGAGAGGATATGAGAGAGCAAATCGGACGAATAGGCCTTCAAAAAGGATGCAAACATGGCATGAGTATAGGATCCGGCTGCACATCAATATACTAGACCGACTTTAAGAACAATTTCCTTTAAGCCCAATAATTAATACATGACGACAAGACACTAGGAAAACATAATATAAATTTCAAGCTTGTTTCATTATGGTGAATGGATCTGCCAAGGAGTTGCCACATGGGAATTCCCCTAAATCTCGTAGGGGTCCTACACAAGTGACTTGAAATAGATACAAAACATACGGATTCCCGATAATGCTCAGTATCCATTGTTGTGGCAGTGTCCGTGACGAAGCTACTGGTAGCTGCATCAGCAGTTAGATAAACACGTTGTACACTCGTACGAAACACAAGAACTGCAACACTTCTCACGAAAAAGCAGCTAGATATCTGGATTCAGCAGCTCAAGGTTGTCCGGGTCCTGCCAAGTATAAATAATCTCATACTGGCAGAAGCGAGGGAGGCTGGGTGGATGCCGGAGGGCTCGGCAAAAAAAGGCCGATGCTCAAATGCCGCTTTTACTGTAACAGCGCATCAGAGAGTTTCTTTAGGATCCACTTCCAACTTTGGTGCAGACAAAGATACGAGTGAGGAAAGTTGACCTGATATGGAGATGATGGACCCTGAAAAACCTCTTGGTGTCAATTCGTTGATGGCCACATAACTAGCGTACTTAGTCTGAATATAGTGCAGTGGATCTTTCTTGGTATTTGCTGCGCATCGCTCTACCGGTACGAGGACTTTCTGCAGTTGCAGAACTACGAGTACGTCTACGGGTGCGTTAATGAACCACAAACTCCTTTCCTCCCCTCACTTTGCAACACCACAACATCACGACACCACGACACCAAGGACTACTCTCCAAACTCCAACAATTCTCGTCTTGTACCGTCTTCCGAATACCTTCCTGTCGTTGACCCATTGTTCCTGCCTTGCTGCTTCCCTGCCTTATTCACACATTCGTTTGAACCGCCCGCATCGCCTGCATCGCCTGCATCGCCCGCATCGCCCGAGTCACTCTATTTACAACAGATTCTGTACAATATTCAGCACTCGCAGTTCTCGTACCACGAGCGGTTCCCTCTTCCCTCTTCCCTCGTTACAGTACCCGCAAATTCATTGAAGTCCACGCATTAATTTTTGTGCCTTCCTCTACCCTGTCTCCCTTCCTACTCTAATCTAATCAAATCAAATCGCAATCACGTCTACAGTACTCCACTGTACGGTCGACGTCCAGAGAGTTCACGCTTCCGCCGTTGCTGTTTCAGGATTGCCATCCTTCCCAGGTCAAGCAAGGTACACTCCCCAGCAACTGCAACCTTCCACTTTCCAAGGTCCGACACCTAGACGCCTCATCTTGAATTACCCTCTCAGATCTCGTGCCTCGTCAGCCTCGACTCAACATCTCTCGCCCACTCTGCTGGCCAGGGACTTTTTCGACTTCGTTCATCCAGGCAGACAAGATCCTCAATCTTCGTCTGCGAACCTTCGCCAGACCATGACTGTGTAGATACGCTCGTTACAAGCCAGCTCCAGTGGCAATGCATGGTCCAACGTTGACCATGACCTCGACCCTCGATTCGAAATCGTCCTTCCCTCGCTCGCATTCGTCGCCAAATATCCCGGAACTGGTCCATCGAGACTTCAAGCAGCCGGCAACGCGTCAGAGTGACAGTCTCCCCAGATCAGCTAGTTACACATGCATACCAGCGTTGGATCAATATCCGTCAAAGAAGGAATTGCAAAGAGTCGCAACCGCAGATGCTTCACTAGTATCTGTAGGATCTGATTACAAGGAGAACGGAACATTAAAGAAGAAGGACCCGAATTCTAGTAGATGGGGGAAGAAGGACGACAAGCAGGATGAAAGGCCCAAGTTGGAGAGGATGGGGAGGAGAAAGTCTTTGGTGGCCCGACCCAAATCCTGGATACAATCGAAAGTCAGAGGCTCTCCGGAACGGCAGAGTACCTCTGATACGCCCAACACAACTCCGGCAGATGCCCCTCCGGTTCCTACAATTTCCAAGACGGCTAAGGAGAACAAAACCAAGACAGTCTCAGAGTCGTTTGCGACATTTGCCAGAAAATCGTGGATGAACTCTTCGAGGTCTCCATCACCAAGCAGGCAAGATACCGATAATGATAGTGCGGCGGAAGAGTCAAAATCAGGCAATACAACGCCCACACGGCGCAAATCTATAGCACTAAATCCCAAGCTGGACAAATCCAAAAGGAGTAAAACAGCGGACAATCTCGAGGTTCCTGCTCAAAGACCCGGAACATTAAGCAAAATGAAGCAGAGACCTCAGAGTGTACTCATGAGCTTGTCAAACCTTACGTCGACAAATTCATCTACAAGTAGTCTGCCGAGCAGCTCCATCGACAATCGCTCAACTCCGAGAACATCAGTAGACAAAGTTCCACCTCTTCCAACTGCGCCATCCACCGAGAAGCTTCAGCAACTGGGCTCGGAAAAGTCCCAGAGACGTGACGAGCTCTGGTCAGCCTTCCGGTCGATCGAGAACGACTTTACGAAATTTCAATCCAAAACATGGTCACTGAAGACGAACGTTGTCCGAGCCTCATTACTTCCATTTCTTCGAAATCATGCATCACATCCTTCCAATAAGAATCTCCGTCCAGAAGATCTCGACCGTCGAATAACCATATTGAACAAGTGGTGGACGGGGCTGCTAGAAGTGCTTGACGGAAGGCAGAATCAGACTGTTAGTGGGGTGGATCGACCGATATTGCTCGATGCATGCTACGCGATCATGACCAGGCCCGAATGGAGACTCTCGCCATCACTTTTTGCTCCGTTGTCCGAGAAATCCTTGGACCCATATGCTGAGCGTCGGCCTCCTCTGCCACGGAAGAAATCCTCTGGGTCTCTGAGCTCTTCTGTGAGTCAATTCATGATCGAGTCTGTTCATCATAATGCCAGGAATTTGTTCATCCAGAATCTGCTTACGCAGATGAGTTATGTGGTGGAAAAGATGTCTTTGAGACACGCGCCAGCCAGTCTTGTGACTTTTTGTGGGAAAGCAGCTGCATATGCTTTCTTCTTCGTGCCAGGAGTGGCAGAAGTACTGGTACGGGTCTGGAAACTGCAGGCCGAAGTTCTTCGAAGGACATCAGATGAGCTTGGATTGCCTAGGCGCGCAAACAAGATCGATACCGATGAAGTAATTGCGAATTTCCCGCCTCACATTCATGGTCTGGGGTGGACATCTGTGAAGTCAGTGTCGAACCAGCTTCGCCAAAATCCGTTTCTGCCAGTCATGGTTGCAAAGATTCCGTGGTATGGTCCTTGGGTGGCGAGATGGTGCGGACGGGACAGTGATCTGTTCTTTGTTTTTACAAAGCACTATCATATTCTAGCGGAGGAATTCCTGGCTCCTGAGCTCCCCATTGCCAGCAAAGCTCGCGCTCCTGGGTTTGCGTTAGTTCAAGCACAACTTTTGACTGCCTTGGATGGCACAATCCATCGACAACCAGCAGCAGATCCTTTGCCTATCACTTTTGATGATGTCTTAGCTGGAGCGGATGCAAGCGCGGCGGCACTTCCTCCATTACCATCAAACAATTCTGCAAGACACATGGCAGAAAATAGACTGATAATGCTCTTACGAGATTTCATTTCTGAGCGACCTTCAGATTATGAAGCAGCTCGAGTCACGTTCGCTGAAACCTTTGGGAAGATGATTCAAGCTGCAGCGCGGAGAACTTCACTGTTCGATCACAATGCTTGTTTCGTGCTCTGCGACTTCATGGAGGAGGCTCTGACTATCTTTGTACGATTCCACCACGCGCATGCACATGAGTCTGATTTTATTGATTGGCATTTCTGGTTGGATGTTTGCAAGAAAATGCTCAACAGTGAAAATAGCATGTCTGAGATTCGCTTATTCTCTTTCCTCTTCGCGTCATGGAATGTGGTTGTCAATGATGAACGACGGAAGGAAGTGATATGTATGGACTGGTTGCTGGCTGAGGAGACGTTCGAGAAATATTTCACCCATTGGTGTCCCATGGTTCGAGCGTATTACATGCGCCTACTATGCTGGCGACTATGCCGAGATGATGGAGAGGCCACTGATATTGACACGTATGTGCCCTTTCTGATATCCCCCGTTAAATGCTAACATGTTCCAGGAAAATATTCTCACTAGTTTCAAATCGTGTCAAGACCACATGGGCGCATTACCTGTTCCTGAAGGAGACAGCCGAGAATATTAATGCTCTCCTACCCTCGACAGCGCCCTGTCATCCAGCACCAGGTCGCCGGTTGCTGATCATCAGAAATGATAATCAAGCTACGGGTGCGAATTTGTTCCTAGGCTTTGACGGTTTGCCTTCAAACAATGGAACCACGCAATCTACAGCGTACAAGCGGCATTCATCACTCGCAAACCTCTCACAAGTCGAAACTACAGAATTCATGGCCCCAAAATCGAGCAATGCTGACTCGCCACCATCCAAGAAGCGGTGGACTTTCATGGGTAAAATGCTGCCTTCGACGTTCACCGGCACTGAATCCACTCCTCCATCGAGCAATTCTCGAGATGCATCCCCATCGAAAACCCAAACTCTTGAAGAGGCACGTCGCGAGACTGCACTTGCACGCGCGAGGCCACAATTACACTCAAAGAACTCTAGCACGGATAGCGAAACTCCACCCTCAACTTCAACACATCGAGCCTTCAGTTTCAAATTCAGTCTTGAATGGAGTCAGCATTTCGAGAAGCCTCCACCTCAACATGTTACCAATGGAAATCTGCTGGGCATGCGTGGTGGAGTCGGTTTCAATGTTGGTCTTGAGCGGAGACTAAGTCCTCCTAGACTTCCTGCTGCTGCTCAGGCCTGGCTCGGAGCTAAGGTTCCAGGAATTAGCAAGGAGATAGTTGCACGAGATCCAGCAGCTCATGAAGAAGGTGAAGTGCGGAGAGGAGACAGATTTGCGAAGGCAAAGTACGCAGGGAGAGCACTGGCTGAATGGGGTCTTGTGGTTGCAGAGTGCAACAATTTTGTCGAAAGAAGGAGGGCCGAAGGTGTGCCCTCTTTACGATGGGTGGAAGTCCCAACCCTCGGGGTCGAGAACTTCCGAAGGCTCGGTTGAGGTCTCTTGCGTTGAACATTGCATTGTGCATTTGTCAATATTGCAACAATATCGCGAGTCGTTTGAACCTCATCCTTACGCGCATGTCATCACCATTCATCGAAGCGGGAATGATTCTACATTGCATAGCACCGGCGTTCTATGGTTCTTTGATTTTATCACGGCCTGATTCAGATTATATTATAGTTTTGTTTACATATCCTCCCTTTCTGCCAATTGTTGTTATTGAATAGGATGCTTTCTGATTAAGGGAGATATATGGGGGGTTGAGAGGTGTTTTGGTTCAAATTATGAGGGTGACACGGAATGGGTGGAGGCGATGCTTGGTATAGATGTGGTCGTGATTACCGGGTTGAATAGAGCATTTGAATTGTCTACTGGTGTGGCGAGGTGTTGGTGGGGAGAAGGAAGGATACTTAGCTCATAAAGAGATAGAGAGGAAAGCTTATACTGTTCAACATCAACCTGTTTTGTGCCTTGATTCGAGGTTAAAATTGTGGCAATGCTAGATCCTTTCTTATTCCTATCTTCTCGATCCTTCGAAAGGGTCTAATCTATGCTCATCGGGCGGCACTTTAGATCAAGGCATTGCAATGTACTCGGCATAGTGTTTCTATGGTGTGAAGGAGCTTCAGAGGGCTCTGCTAGCGCCATCCGCAGGCGCTGCAGATTATATATAGTGAGCGGAGTAGGTAGTTAATAGACGCTTGTCTTTTATTAGGAGAGCTCCTGAGAACAGGTTACATAGAGGTTATTCTATGACTAAGCGTGCCGAATCTACAGGTCAAAGCGCCATATAACGTGACAAAAAGCTACTAATGTTAATGAGAACTTACGTTGTAATTAATTTGGGTTTTGGTTTGCTGTTTTGCGTCACTGTTCTCGATGTTGGCCCTCATTGGGAGGACTATTTGCTGGACTATAATCTAACAAAAGGATTGGAATTTATATCTGAAGCTGTCTCACGATCTCTCGATTTTGTTCTTTTATGACGAGAATGCAATCTTTCTTGAGCCTTTTGTGTGCATGCGTGTGCCTTGCTGCCATAGCCCATCGAGGATGGCGGTGAAAGTGGAACAACCGTGAAGTCCGGGAGCATAAAGTGATTTCGATGAGGTTGGCGGGCATGCTGCCAAAAATTTAGTTAGCCTATGTTAATTTCATTCTGAGGCTGCCCTAACTGCGAGGGGCAAGCGAGAAAGGAGGGCTGGGCACGTGACACCACCCCTATTTGTTCCAACTTCAAAATTCCCACGGTGGAAAGCTTGATGATTTTTGCCACAAGAAACCGGCACCAGTAAATTCAACACTGCTACGATCCGTTGGTTCAAGCATGTCGAGGAATCGCAGGAAGCTTTCTTTTCTGCCGCATTAGATCGTTACTTCTCCCACAAACTTGTATGATTCTCAGCTGCAACCTTAAAGTCCGTTAACTCCTGAGTGACTCATTCAATGGTTATTTCCTGAGAACTGATCGTGTATAGTTGATTTCAGGTTAGTTATGGAGGTTCTTTTTTAGAAACGCCGATTCTTCTGCCTGCGTCCTAGATACCCCAAATGAGGACCCGGAGCAGGCTTAGACTCAACTTCGAATATCCCTCTCATTGACGAGGTACATTCTCCACTAAACGGCGGAGTACCTGACATCAGTAGTAGGCTTAAGACCAGTTAAACATTCTAGAACAATAAAAACGTCAAATTCTCATCGAAAGGTCTATCCATTACGGGTGGCCTAACGCTATAAGACAAGGCGCTGGATGCAGGTGAAGGGGGTGAGATCAACACCCGCGACAACTATGCGACAACCGGCTGTCAAAAGGCAGTAACCGCGTTTTTCACATCTATTGGTGAAAGGTGTTTGACGAGCATTGAATCTAGCAGTGCCGATGACGAAGACATTGATTCCGAGGGACCACTAAATCCAGAGCGCCAACTTAAACAAAACTACTTCTCTAAATAAGAGTTTACTTGCACTGCATACTTGAGGATTACTGGAGGGGTACTTGAAGGGTACTTGAAGGGTTCCAACTCACACTTATCATGATATGACATAAGTGTCATCGTAGTCATCTCCATTGCTGCATGATAAATTGTTGGACCTTGCTACATAAGAGACCTGGTAAGTGCTGGCCGGAAACAAATCGGCAAAAGAGAGGCAGAATGTAGGATTTGCAGGTACAACAGTCATAACTTGAGCATGTATGCAAGAGAACCTGCCTTGCGTTCTCTCCGATGCTAAGAAGCGTCAGGTGGCCTTGCGTGGGAACTCTGCAGGTCCTTAGAATAAGAGAGTCAGGTCGCGATAGAGAAGAGAGCCTACCTGAGGAGGGTTGAGAGTAGTAGCTTCAAAGAAACTTGTAGTGGAAGCGCCGAAAGGACGGAAAATTGTGTGAGGATGTGAATGCGTAGCGAAGTGTGATCGCAAAACTTATGCCTCTAAGCTATGTTTGTAGGTCATTGACAATTAGTTAGACATGTTGGGAAGGCTTAGTTGACACGAGGTCCCCATTCTCGCTTTGATTACCATCCTTGTGGGCGATGAACATTTGACATGTGTCAATTGATATCAGTTAAGAAGAGAGCGAAAGGATGGGCACTTGCCGTTTGCTTCTCGCCATTACGGGTGAATATTAAGGCAATTCAAGGGCTGCAACGCCATCAGGATAACTTCAATTATCAACGTAAGCGCGGTGTAAAGATCGTTAGTTTCTTCGCAGTGGGAAATAAATCACTTAGGGAATCTTGCCAAGTGGCGATGTTGATTATCGGTTGCGACGATCGAGAGAGCAACTTCGCAGCTAACGGTGACCTTGAAGATCTCGCACAAAGGGAAGAAGGCTTCATCTAGCTCGCAAATGCTGTAGAGTATTGGTCAACAAAATCACACCAAATTTGGAGCAGGTGGTAATGATGAAAATTTCGGAGTTGGGATAATGGTAATGTAGAAGTTGTCCCGGAGGGGGGAGGGGGGGGATATTTCACAGAGGGTCATGGAGTTTGCGAATTGGTTTTTGCGGGGTCACTAGTGGCTTTGCCGCAGGCCAAGTGATAAGAAGGACAATTTGAGGAAGAAGAGGTAATTGACGGTCGTACTGAGGTACCAGGATCATTCTTTGGTTGAGGAACACCGCTGAGAGGCTGCGATTGTTCATATTTGTGGACAGTTGAGCTTATTGAGAGAGCTGGAACGATGTGCCAATTTGCTTGAATTTCAGGAAACCTGCAAGAAATGGGCAGTCTACTTGCAGAAGAACCAGAAGTCTATCCGCATATATACCCCTTGAAGTAGCAAGCTACAGAAGATGACAGTAACGTTACTAACCACGTACTTCAACAGGCCCAGAACTATCGAGACACAAAATCAACTACGAAGACCCCTCCTACATACAAGCTAAATAACAAAATCAATCTGCAGCTTCAGCTTCTCTCTACAACCGTACCCTACGAACAATCTACTTCGAGTGTTGTAACAATACTGCGGCTTGTTCACAGCGAGTGACATGCTCATATTGAGAGCTAGTCGAACTGACTAGTACGTTCGAAAAAGAAATCGTGCCAAACCTGTTAGAATTACCTTCTAGTTAAAGGGTGGGGAGATATTATATCGCCTAGGAAGATATTTTAGTGATCTGCCTCGATTTACTAATATCGGCTAGATACTGGCCTAAGCAAATAGTATTCCCGTATAGAGCCGTATCCGTTATTTGATAATCAGCAGACTTATCTCAAATAATCTGCTTGGCGAAGACGTTCTATAACCGGTACATGACCTCCATCTGTCGTCGCTTGTAGTGCTGTTCTTCCTAGAAAACTTGCGGCTGCACTAGCGTCAGCCTTCTCTAGGAGCAGCCACTCGACGACAGCGAGATAGTCTACTCCTGCTGCCGCCTGCAGTGCTGTTCTTCCAGAAAAAAGTGCTTGCGCATTAACGTCCGCCTTCTCTTAAAGCAGCCGCTCGACTACGACGAGGTGGCCTCCTCCTGCCGCCACTTGTAGTGGTGTAGTGCCGTTCTTGTCCTTAGAGCCGATATTGACCTCGCTCGCTTCGAGCAGCACATTTGCTAAATTGTCGTGCCCTACCTTTTCTGCCCACTACAGTGGTGTGGTTCCGTCTTCGTGCTTGAAGTCTACGTTGACCTCACCCGCCTCGAGCAGCTGCTTCACCATGGCCTCATCCTCTCTAGCGGCTGCTTTCTCAATACTTTCTATTGCTTTTGGGATGTTCTCTTATGCTGCTTTATACTCTTCTAAGTCCTCTAATATCATTGCAAAGTTCCATCTTCTAGTCGCCTTCTTCTTGCAATTCCGTCGCAAGATTTTCCCAATCCCGGATGAGTGAGAAGTTACGGCGAAAGACTTTTATTGATGGCATAGATCTGAGTACTGCATCCGGAGGATCAGCTGTAATCAGGATGATATCAAAATGATCATCACATAATCTGATGATCGTAGGCTTCGAAGTTCCTTGAAGAAGGCAGAAGAGTCACCGTCCTGGATATATTTTGCCTAGGCGTGGAGAGTCCAGTGAGCGCTCCATCCTTCCATATATACTAATTATCTTAAGCTGTTCTTGAAAATGGCAACGACGCCCTAATTGTTACCCCAATAAATATCATTCTGTACCAGGATAGCTTACCAAGTATACAGCCCTTGCTCTTGATTAGTGCCGTCTGCTTGTGGCCTAAATTTTCACAGTTATCTTGTCATAGAGGAGAAACTTGATAATATTCCGGAAAAGTTCCTCCCACGGGAGTCTATAGTTAGGTGAAAGGCCAGCTTTACTAATGTCATTATTGCTAAGTTTATCAGAGCTCATGCCTAGCAAGGCATACACCTTGTCGTGGCGCTCGGTAGCTTCATGGGTATGGTACATATCTAAAAGCTCGCCTAATGGGCATATATCTAGGGAAGATCTGCATAATCCACTTGTTGCATAGCTAAGTCGGAAGATTGCCCCTTTAATCAGGTAGGTTACTGAACGGATCAAACTCTGCAAATCTGGGTCAGCTTTATGGAGATTTAGTGATCCAACACCTGAGCAGAAGACGTATCTGTCAATTTCCGTAAAGCCACACATGATAGAGATATTTCGAGCAGCGACAACTTCCTGAAGCACCTAGATCAGTTTGTTAGTAAATATTATAGATGCTTTCAAATATTTACTCCCTTACCCAGATTCGTCGAAACCATAGACGTTGAAGAAGTGTTAGAACTACTTATTGATTCGCTTCCAGACTTTAAGAATTAGAAGACCTCTTGCCGCCTCCAGTAACACGTATCTTTTCGAGCACTTGGTCGCTATCGTCAGCCGCGTCTCCAAGCCAAACAAAAACACGGCTTGCTTTAGCTTAGTTCTTTGCCATAAACTGGATCTGTTGTTCTTTTTCTTGCTTATCTACTTGATTAATGCAAACTGCATCTACCCATATGATTCGTTCGATAGAGTGACTTCGAAGATGTAGTAGCGCCGTGTGAAGGTTTCCCATGACTTTGAAGCGATGCTCGCCTACAAGAATAGGCACAGTCTTGTTTAGATTGCCCCATACGTAGGATAAAGCTTCGTATGGATGAGTTCCTTTGCCCGATTCAAGAGAGTAGGCATCAGGCGAAGTAATCGAATATTGTGGTGTCCCGACGGAAACGAAGAATAGCGGTACGGAACCCTCTTTGCCAGCTGATGAAAGAGCACGACCGCTGATCGCAGCCCATATAAACTCACCATCTCTTTTAGAACAATTTCGGGTCGGTCTAGCCTTTAGCAAGTTTTGAAAACCGTGGGATGTAAGGCAACTAGAAGTATACCGTTCTTTGTACGGATCGATAGCTACGATCGAGGCATCGCAAATCCAGCAGGGAAGGTGTTAGCCACTATAACGTAATAGTGGTTATATGAGTCACTTATTCCTTTAGTAATTATTATAAATTATCAGCAAGGTGGCAAAGAAGATTCTGAAGGATATTAAACCTGATTAGTCAGGCAGTCACTCTCTATATAAAGACTCGCTTGTTCCTGTATTATAGAGGGCAGTCCCTTTTTAACATTTCCTGAGAAATACTCTCTTTACCCTACCCAGAAACCAGATTCTGACTCCTGCTTAAGGCTCTAAGAAGGTTACGGCTGCCACAAGGCTGGTCGCGGCTGCTTCCCTCTTGGGGTCGAGAAGCACTTGGAATTTGCGAAACATTAATGTGCCTGAAATGGTCGGAAAACCTCCGAGACATTCAGTATTGGCAGAATTGCACATTTTTCAACCTGCAGAACATAGCCTCCTCAACCTCTCGAATCGTAAGTGAGAGATCACATACTATTGGAGGAGCTACTAGACTATTTTTTGTCTCTCATACACTAATATGCTTATCAGCATTCTAGAACTGGTCAGCTACACCCAAGAACTGTATATTTGAGGCACACGAGATGCAGCGAAGGGTTGAGGAAGAGTCTCCCATCTCAAAATCAAAATATTGAGAAAGATAACGATTTTACTTATAAAATTATCTATGATGATCCTTTTAGAGCTCACCCTTCTAATGGGGAGGGAGCAAGGGAGAGAGCGATCGTTATAGAGAAAGTGTCAAAAGTGGCCCGTTTAATATAGAGAGCAACACGTGCTGAAAAAAATCCACACTTCAACACGACATCCCTGAGGCGGCGCCTCAACCCCTCAAATGTGGCCAAAATACCCCTTAAAAGCTCGCTTAAAACTTTGGCCCCCCTTTTTCTTTGTGGTGGGTGTCTGAGTTCTATTTTTAGCTCTTTCTTCTCTTAATAAGCCAAGAGTACGAAGGCAAGAAAGCTAAAAGATACGTCTTCGTTTGGTAATGGAATTATGTGTTAGATGGAGCAGCTTGTAACCTCCACAGCTTCAGCGGACGGAAGGCTGGTCCCGCGACAGTCTTGTCAACCGTATTCGTAAAGATATAGTTATCGAACCAGACTGGAACGGCAGCCTCGTCCTCGTGGTAAAATCAGAAGCGTTTACGATATCGCCATCTCAGTCACTATCCGTGGAAATCCTACCGAAGTTCGTCGGGTAAACGTCCTAGACATAAAGGAAGGGGCATCGAGGTCTGGCTCTGCCACCCTTACCAGCAAAGGGTTTATTATATTAAGCTTCACCAGTTGATTAATCCAAATAGCAGCCCTGCCTGGTAAGAATCTCACTCCTCGATACTCTCGCTTATACGGTTTAAGTATTTAAGATAGTGGTAGCTGCTTCTGTTAATGTTCTAGAGAGGCCGCTCTCCAACAAGCCTTGAATTATAGATCCTTCTGATGCTGTATATGTTCGGTAAGAAAACAACTTTATTAAATCGATTCTAAAACACTTTTGCGGCTTTCAGGAGTGGATTATGAGATGAATTCTGCCTCTAGATTACATGCCGCCGACGGGGGTAAATTAGTTAAAGTCCCTAAAAAGATAACAATAGGAAGGCCTCTAAATACGGTTAAGTTCTCTTTATTCAGGTCCTATATTGTGTTACGGCGGTCAACCAGCCGGACAAAGGCTTCCAGGCTGACTATACTGATCTCATCGATAATTAAACCCTTTTTATAAGCAAACCTTAACTTTGTCGCTAGACGTGTAGGTTGGTTACTATATAAAGTAGGAGCCGAGAAGTAAGTAGAACAGCCAATATTTACAACCGTAGTCCTGGTTAAAGTTATAACGAGAACGCCTTCCTGTCTTTAAATAATCAAAAGTTCAGCTTTCTGTTTCTGGATAATCGAGATACCAAAAAGAAGAGCGTTGATTATATGTGTTTTTCTAACGCCCCTTAAAACCCAAAGGTAAAGTAAGAATTGATATTTAGAAGTACCGATCGGAATAGGATATATAACCCATTTGAATAGAAATTGGACAATAAATCTCCGCTTTCTATTAAGCTGATACTTGCTTCTGATCAGGGAAAGCACGGAGTAGATAGTAGGAGTAACATGAAATATAGCTTGTAGAACAGGCAGGGTGGCTGTCGAGAGATGGAGGAAGTCTATCGGGGGAATCATGGAAGTTGATTCATCGGTAGAAGATAGTACAGAAATTGCGTCTGTATTCAAAGCTTTGGCTTCTGACTAGGTGTCAAGCTCTTTCCCCTATGATTTAACCATGTACTATGGCAGAACCCCGTTCTGGAGTCCAATAAATTAAGCAAGACCCATGGCCTGGCAGTACCATGGCTCATATCATCACGGGCCTCTAGTGTACCCTGAAGCAGATAGTGCTGCGTTGGAAGGAGAGCGGCAAGATCGAAGTTAATATTGGCCGCTTCCTCATCGTCGTGAACATCGTGCTCTACAGTTTTCAAGCAGTCATTAAACTCGATCCCTTGTCCTCTCCAATCCTGATCGGCAGCTTCCGTACTACATTGTAAGAGTGGAACATTCTGGGCTAGATATGATAGGAGATATTGAAAATTATGTCTTAGATATAAGTATTCTTATATTCCGAAGCTCAAAAGTCCAGCAGCTGTTCCTGCCGGAAATCGTAAAGGAGTTTTATACGAATAGAACAGACTTAGTAAAATCTTATCGATCTTATCTCGAGTCCTCGACGTGCTAGGTAGAACATGATTATCGGCATCTCGAAATCGGGTAAAGCTTCCGTACAGGGAAGGTGTCGCTAGAGCGCCGATCGAACTGATAAAGACCTGGACATAGGTCGTATGTTATATGTGTGTCTTTTCGAATAGGAAGTATATGACATACCTAGCCGTCGCTCTATATATCTTTACAGATATCTGGGACGCGTACTTGTGTAAACAGAGGCCCACCAGTCTCGGACCTCGCATTCTATAGTTCTTATACAAAGATAAATGGCGATTTTCGGTGCTAAACTTAGTAATTGCTCTGCCTCAATTATAGCTATATCTAGATCAGACCTATCTAGGAACACAGCAAGGGCTAATTGGACAGCAGCTTTCACCTAATGGAAGTTGATTGTAACAGAATATTTTACTCGTGGTACGTAGAATGATGGCTGGTTCAGGAGGAAATAAGCCACCGTAGGAGCTTTAATTTATGTATCCCTCTCAAACCTATGGTATGCCTTCAGCGCAAATTTAGCCATGTCTAGAGGCGGTGGAATTGGTAAAACAACGTTGTAGCAGCAGCTTCGGCTTCGGTAACCTCTTGATCCTTCTTTAGAACCGCAGTGGCGAGTACCAGCTTACCACGACTCGTCTGAGACTCTTTTACGTAGATGGCCATATAGTAGACAGCCGCGAGATATAAAGTTTTCATAATCACACAATATTAAAGCATGTAGAGTTTGAAAAGGGGTATGTGAATTGACTAGGTAAAGATATATTTACACATGATAGTGCAATCGAATGCATGATACAAATGCATTTGAAAAAGAATATTACAAAGCATTGAATACATGATAAACAACGCATTCGATTACATTAATCACGTGCAACCATATTTCCATCCAGTCAATTCACATCTTCATTTTCAAATTCTATAAGACATTGTATATAATGTTAAAGTGTATATTTATTAAAGTCTGTATTACTAAAACTAAAGATGAATTGATTTTCTATGTAACTTGCATTACCTGAGACCTAGCTAGCCTCCCCATTACATGTGATTATTACGGCAGAAACTAGTCTGGCTGACAATTTATCGACAATCTATCGACATTATACCTAAGATATAACTAAGGCGACGAAAACAGTATGGCTAAGTCGCCCTTAAAGCAGTAATAGTAGCTAGATATTCTCTGGGTCGCCTATTTATTATGTAAACCTCAAGTTGATTTATATTAAAGGTTAAGAAAGCTATTAAAAAGTAGCTAAAATAAATGTTATTGTCTTTATCCGAGTTTAGAATTACAAGGACTAATAGCGGCGTGATATAATCCGTATATCAGGTTAAGTGAGAGCACTCTTAGCTTACTTGATATCTGATAAGTCACTATAGAATTTCTAAAGTATAACGGCACGTACAAGGTATAACGAAGAATCAGTAGAATTGTAGTCTAAGGTATGGGCTATAGAGTCTGTAGATATCTTTATTTAATATAAGTGTCACGATACGGCCCTCTGTTACCCTGTAACTGAGGAGTAGGGTGGTTTATAGGTGTCACGATTCGACCCCTAACTACCTGGTAGCTAAGAGACTAGAGTGGTTTGTAGGCTGTGTGGAAGTATGCGGACTATCACTGGGTTGCTAGGCTTGGAAGCTTAGCTCGTAACAACAACTGTATGATAAACAATATGATTCAGTTGCTATGTTTAATTGAGCACGAAGCTCCTATCTAATGGGTGAAGACCCAGACTATATACTGTTGATATCTGTGCTTGGCGCAAGCTCTGCAAGCCCGGCTAGCAGAGCGCGCAAGCCGTGCAAGCCCTTCTAGCATGGCTAGCACATCACGTGACTTTGCATACTGTAAAATCCCTGGACCGCTTACTAGCTCGTAATTGGTCCTCCTAGCTATAACAGTCCAAGGTCTCCTGGAGGACACTTCCTCTTGAGCCTAAGGTCTTGGAACCGCACGTGATCAATCTCGTGATTTGTCACAATAGGCTATGTAGAAGTATACGGACTATCACTAGGTCACTAGGCTTGGAAGTCTAGCTCGTAATAACAACTGTAGGATAAACAATAAGATTCAGTTTCTATGTTTAATTAAGCACGAAGCTCCTATCTAATAGGTGAAGAGCCAGACTATATACTATTATTACCTATGCTTGGCGCAAGCTCAACAAGCCGTGCAAGCTATCTAGCACAGCACGCACGGACCATGACCACATTAATATAGTCACGTGACATATATGTTAAGAAATCCCTGGACCGCTGTGGGATCTGGCTGATCTGATTCATCGTGAAAAGTGTCTGTTGTTCCTAGCTAAAATGAACGTGTAATTTAAAGCATAAATATGACTAAGCAAATTACGTGATGTGGACCAACAACCGATTACTAGCTCGTAATTGGTTCTCTTAACTATAACAGTCTACGGTCTCCTGGAGGGTGTATCCTCTTGAGCCTAAGGTCTTGGAACTGCACGTGACTAATACAGTGATTCGTCACAATAAAAGTTCTAAGGTAAGGAGAGGAAGAAGAAGAATAAGAAGCTCAGGAGATAGATATAAGGGTCCACACTCGATTGACTCAGACAGTATGGGGTTGGAGGACTGTAATTGAGTACGATGGAGAGTCAGCTAACCTGCGCTCTCTGTTATATGTAAATGCCAGGTGGACAGCGCTCGTTGCCACGGCGACGAGGTCAGTGCGTTGAGTCGGACTCGAGTCGATGTCGAGTCGGCGCCGGTCTACTGGCCCCCCCTGCTGAGTCAGTACCGCTATGGCACCGACATAGCTACTAGGAGGCTTGACCTCTGACAATAGAAGCTATCTAAATTAAGATAGCTGCATATATTACGGGACTTTCGCTTCGCAGGGACATCTGTCAGATCGATGGTGTTAATAATCCGACCCTTTTCTATAGTAGAGATTCAATAACTTTAAGATTAAATTATCGCAGGAGATTACGTACATGACAGTCTCGGGCCTTAAGCTCTCTTACACTCTTACTAATTCTGATCCTGTACGACATTTGTCAGTTTAACAAGTGCTACTAAAGCGTCGATTTATATACATATCGAGGTACCTTATTCTCTTCCCTAGCCCCTTTCTCGAGTAGTAACGCTGTGACTGCCTCGTGGCCTTCATATGAAGCTGCTTGAAGTGCGTTACCGTATGGTCCGCCCTGAGTATTCACGTCGGCCCCTTTCTCGAGTAGTAACGCTATGACTGCCTCGTGGCCTTCAGCTGAAGCTGCTTGAAGTGCGTTACCGTATGGTCCGCCCTGAGTATTCACGTCGGCCCCTTTCTCGAGTAGTAACGCTATAACTGCCTCGTGGCCTCCAGCTGAAGCTGCTTGAAGTGCGTTACCGTAGTGTCCGCCCTGAGTATTCACGTCGGCCCCTTTCTCGAGTAGTAACGCTATGACTGCCTCGTGGCCTTCATCTGAAGCTGCTTGAAGTGCGTTACCGTATTGTCCGCCCTGAGTATTCACGTCGGCCCCTTTCTCGAGTAGTAGCGCTATGACTGCCTCGTGGCCTCTATATGAAGCTGCTTGAAGTGCGTTACCGAAATGTCCGGCCTGAGTATTCACGTCGGCCCCTTTCTCGAGTAGTAACGTAATAACTGCCTCGTGGCCTCCAGCTGAAGCTGCTTGAAGTGCGTTACCGTAGGATCTGCCCCGAGTATTCACGGCGGCCCCTTTCTCGACTAGCAGTGAAACAAACTCAAAAAGACCTTCTAATGATGCGTAATATAGCGGAGAAAGAATGCTCGTGGTTTTCCTTGCTATTTCATTACGCTGCCATGGCTTGTCTGGGTCAAAGAGCCGAATCCAGTTGATAAAAGCGCCTCCTTGGAAAAGTTGCATGCCTAGCTTTGTTGCCTGACTAGAATTCTGCATCGCTCGAAAATGGCGGCACCAGTGTTTCGCTGCATATAGAGCTAGCGGAAATTTATTGACAGTTTCAGACGTGATTGTACCTCTTCTGAAATGAAGAAGATAAATTAGACACGTTTCCGTGATGTCTTCCTCAGCCGTTGATCGGAAATCTTTTGGGAAATCTAATCCACTTCGAAGACAATCAGAGGTCAAGTATTCTTTGACAGAGAAATGAGCTAACCTAAGCTCTATTGTCTCACGCGGGGTTCCATATTCGTCCTTTGCCGTTGCTTCGGCTATTGTTACCAGGCTAGAGCAAATGGTTAATAAGTCTCGAGGTCCTGGGAGTCGGTTATCTGGATCAAATCGCATCTCGTCGGTTTCAACAGCAAGAACTTCAACCACCTCTGTAATAAGGAGTGGCCGAGCAGAGTAGACCAACCATTGAAGGATTCGGAATGCATCTTGGCGGTATTCCTCATCAATGTTGATTAATATGCGAGTATAGGTTTCATTCAAGGTTTTCGGTAGAGACCCGAGTGCTTTCCGTAAGGCGCCAACTTTGATACATTTCCGTAACACTTCTAGTTGACACACAACCCATCGAAACCTTGAAAGAGTTGTTAGTTGTTATAAATTATATCGAATATAAAGGCTTTCACATACATTCCCTGCGCTCCATCTACTAGGGTTTGCTCAATTTCTTCTCGCACATTTGCGGGCCACCGTTTCAGCTTTGGGTCGTTCCGAAGTCGTTCGGAAAGATGGGTACGAATATCAACATTAACCAGGGCGCTCTGAAGGCAGATTTCACTTGTAACTATCGATTCGAGTGCTTCTTCGATGTCTCGCTCCCTCCGACTTGTAACAAGAACGTGCAGCTTCTCCATCTCATAGGAACTAAGGTTCTCGAGTAGTAGTAGGAGCTCTTCCCTTTCCTTGCATTCATCTAATGCGTCAATAATAATAAAAGTCTCTTCAAACTCCCCTAACATGTGCTGTAAAGTCAACTCAAGCGCGGACTGTGCCGGCTGGGTTTTCCCATCCTGATTGTGGGAATATAATGATTCTAGGTGAGCGAGGGCCTTCACAGACTGCCAGGCCAGCTGTTCGACCAGCGAGCTTGTAAGTTTGTTGTGCCTCTGCTTCTCGGTATCATTGAAGTCGAAGTAAAAGTAGGCGATGGCCACAGTAGGGTTGGACGTGTATTGAAACTTGACTTCTTCAATAATGGTAGAACTGTGGGTATATTAGTCAGATTCCTTAATATTTGTTTAGAAAAATCACCAAAGGACGCTTTTCCCGCAGCCAGCTACAATAATTCCGTTAGCTTAGTAGCTTCCTCTACGAAAGTAGACGATAACTTACGAATGCCATATAGCCAGAGAAAAGATTTAGAATCTGTCTTCCATTCATTAAACTGATCGCTTGTAAGAAACCATTCCCCCGTCATTGCTTGACGTGCTTTGCAAATAGCGTTGTGGTTCGAAGACGGATCTGGCGACGATAGCCAATCCCGGATTTTCTGTTGCTTTTCACCCAAAGCTAGTATTCTCTGTTCGGTCTGTATTTCCACTAACCCATCTCCTAGCCTTGCTATATCATCTTTGATCGCACGAGTAAGAGCACTAATAACTGTTGGCTTTAAATTTATGATATAGCATAAAACTTACAAATGGTCAGATGTTAACGCTAGAGTGAATGTCGCTTTATGGCTATTGAGCACTTGAAGGCGCTTATCAACGTCTTTGCTTGAAAAAGGCCATTTCAATGCTCGTAGACCGAAGCGCCTCATCTTACTCTCTCCTTCTCCCGGATTCAGCCGCGCCTCTAGATCCCTCAAGTCTGTCTCACACTGTTGTACTGGCCCGTTATATTGATTGAGATGGCTGAAGACTGATCTTCTAGATGAGCTTGGATCTTCTTCTAAATCTCTCACTTCTGTGATAACATCTTGGAGAGATGTTACCCCGTCTCGGAGACGCTGGATATCCTTCCTAGCTTCCTTTACCTCTGAGAAGTACGTTTGACATAATTTGAAGATCTTTGCGGAGACATCAATCACGGCAATAATACTTGCGGTTCCACTCAGACCGTCCATTTCGAAGGGACTGAGGGGTTTGATCAAAGGCTAATAAAATTAGCGAGGCAGGCGTCACGACGAGGGGTGCTCGCAATAAAAGCTACTCTAAATGCGCGACTTGTTTCTGGCAATTATTTTGCACCACAAATTCCTCTACAATCAAGCCGAGTTCGCAAGTAACCGAAAAGGATGGTCATGAGTATCGTAACCAAACCAGAGAAGGATTTCAATTGCAAGGCGATGATGATACAAAATGAGGCTCGCGCTTAAGGCATTGGAACGACAGAGTTTAGCGAGATGGCTAGGCTTATAGTGGAATAGCGTCGATGATCACGTGTATACCCCTGCAATTTGCTCACTACACGATTCCCAGCAGCCTCAGTGATTGCACACACATGTTATGGCACTGGAGAGCTAGTGGCTTTTAAATACAGGAGGTGTGCACGTGATGTCCCATGGTTGGAGGAGGCTACTTCCCACGATTGTTAAAACACGATTGCCCTGTCTTCATCTTCGTCTCGTTCCCAGGTCCCGTCAAGCAAACACACCCTCATTCAAAGTCCCCATCTTATGCCTAATATTAGGGGTTCATTCTACGGCTAACTCTGCTCAGTCTAAACTATAGCAGCCTGACAATGAACTAAACCCCACGAGACAAGTATTTACAGAGGCCAGAACGAGGTGGCTGTTGTTGTTGTTTCATTGCACTGTGTATGCGGCGGGGATTGACATTTTTGAGAGGGGAAAAGTGGAAGTGAATGTTGACACAGAGAACGAGATTATACTGCGAGAAGGAAGATGTTTGTTTTCATACTAATCCCGGTATATCATACCTCTAAACCCCATGGGATTATCATTCATGCCAGTGGTACTCAGTCTCCCCGACTCCAATCAACCAGCTGATCACACGTCAAATACCCTCATCAATCATCGTATCCTGTCCATTCAGTCCTTGCAACCAGCCAAGTGACCATAATACAAAGTTCCGCGCATCAATCTAGCACCGACGTATCTTCTTCCGTATACCAACCAGAGGCCCTCAGCGCCTTTTCCCCAGACGTCTGTCATGTGGTGGTACAGTCGCTAAAGTTCGTCTTGCATTTTGTGGTTTCATCCCGTGTTATGTTTCGTGTACACCAAGCCTCGATATCGTATCAAATCATAATCCTCATAAGCGCCACGGAGTTGCAAGGGGGGAAAATCCAACATCGAGCGCCCCTCGTCAAAGAAATCTTCAGGTAGAAATCTAGTCCTTATCCAACTCGCCCTGAAAGCGCTCCTCAAGCACCTGCTCAACCGTTTTCACCTCCCCAACAATCCTCTCCACCTCCCTCCCATTCTCTCTCTGCAACTTCACCAACTCCTCCACCCCCTTCTCCACTTCCCTAAATTGCCCTTCGCTTAACCCCTCGAACACCCCTTCCACGCCCGCCCAGTCAGCAGAAAATCTCTTCAGCGCCCGCGCTTCGCGACCAGAGTTCGAGATCTCGCCGTTCAGGCTTTCGATCACCGCGGTGGTAGCGGCGTGGAGGCGCGCGAGCTTCAGCGTAGAGGCGACGGGAATGTCATTGTGCAGAATTGCGGAGTAGATGATGGATTGGAGGACTCTGAGGTGTGCGGTGGTGAGGTGGATGTGTGTGGCGTAGTGAATGGCGAATTGAGCGGGGAGAGAGGAGATGGAGTGGCAGGCGGCGTTGATGGAGATTAAGTGGCCTGGGCATGGAGGTGCTGGGTCTTGTGTGATGGGGGTGCTGGATTCGGGAGTGAGGTCGGAGTGGATGATATTGGCTGGGACTTGGGCGGTCACACCACTGCGCTTAGTGATTTGAAGACGTGCTGAGACGGTGGTGGTGAAGAGGATTGTGGTGAGGAATAGGAGGAGGGATACTTGGATACGCATGGTTGTTACGGTGAGAGGTTTCGATCTATTTTCCGTAATAGAGGGACCTTGCGATTCGCAACGGTGAACCTTGAGAGACGTGATCTGAGATTAACTGAGCGCGGTCTGACCTGGTGGAAAGATAGTTCGAATTCCACGTATTCCTTTCTCCAAGCAAAGAATCAGCATACTTAACCTCTCATCGCTGTTAGGAAACTCATACTTACACAAAGAAACCTTCTTCGAAAAGATGCTGTGTAATTATCCACGCGATGACGTGGGCTGATGATCAAGGTAAATAACCGACAACAAGGAGCGCGAATGTTATGCCTTGTACCTTAAGCCGGAGAATGGAAGACTGACAGCCAGCACTTTGATTGCTGATATCTAGCGGACAAGAAATCTTTATTGTCGGAGAGAATAATGGTACAGAATGAAGTACCGCAATCAAGCGCGGTCAAGTTGATACAAAAGAGCGTGGTAGATCGAGGATGAAGTTGCAAATATCGTTGTCCGCGTGTTGTTGAAGAAAGAAGATGGCGGGGAAAATGGACTTTGATGAAGGCTGGAGAAATCTTTTGAGGTGTGGAGGAGCGGGAAAGATATGTTTCAAAAGTGAAGTAAAGGTGAATGCTATGTTCACATGCGCCTCGGAGTTTAAGCTGAAAGTACGCGAAGGATAACAGCAGGAGGGAGATGAAAGGAAATCGAGGAAGGGAAGGCGGTGAACTGATAGAAATATCTTCACCATTGATGCGACAGGTAGTAGATTCAGAAAATGGAAGGCACACGTACACTCTCTTGATATTCTCCGATCATTAAGCTGTCATATTCCTCTCATATATATAACGCCATCATAAATGCTTCCCCAACGTCCCAAACCGGGTATCTAGATAATTAAAAAATGATATGCCTTTCCAAAATGGTAGGTCTTCGTAAATGATCCTCCTCGGCCTTGAATGGTATCTTTCGTTGAATAACATGCCGCTTCCAAATGGTCCACAACCGCTGAAAATCACAGACATGTCTAAAAAAGCATGTCGACTGGTATATCCTTCCATCGTCCCCTCTCTGTATGACTGGTCCTATCCTTCACCTTCTTTCCGCTCATAGAACTTCCTCCAGCCATATTAATGGCCAAATTCCAACTCCCCGTACACCCATCTCTAACATGTGTCTCCTCAGAGTCATCAATTAACGCATCAATACCCGTGATCGAGTCATCAGATCCGTCCAAATCGGGCTTCATGACAAAATCAAGTTTGCTCGTGGTATCGCCCAAGAATCCACCTACGGCGTGACGTTCAAGGAAATCTCCATTCTCGTCCCAAATAATAATATGGAATTTCGGCTTTTGCTTGGCAGCTTCGATGCGGCGTTGTGCTAGTCTTCGGGCAATTGCCAAGCTCATCCCTTTCTCGCGGCTAGTTGATTCATCGGAGTGGTTCGAGTTGTTATCGATGTTCAACGAGAAGGCTGACCGAGTAGGTGACTTGACGTAATTCGAGCCAATGGAACCGGTGTAACCATGCGAAGGTCCGAAAGATGCCACAGTTGGCGAGGGTAGAGTGGGCATGCTGTGAGACGAAGGAATTTTGCCATATCCTGCAACTGGCATGTTTCTGTATTTATCCCCAGGAAGCTCAATCTTGTCTCTTGGCCTACAAAGTTTCTGGAGTTGACCATCAAAATCAGTTGGCGATCGAATTGTTCTCAAGGATGGAAAGCCAGCGTGTGAGATGGATCTCGCAAGGATCTCGGTGGATCTGTCATCTTCGGCATTGGTGAACTCCCAGTGAAGGTATTTCAATGTGAAGGAAGCTAGATATGGGAAGAGGAAGATGTCGACGCCAGGTGGAGAATGTGCCTGCGAGATGGTGAAATGTGTCAGACATTTCAGGTGAGAGAAGAGACGTGCCAGAACGGGAAGTGAATCGAGGGACAATGAGATCAAAGATAGTGAAGTCAGTTTGTCGGTCCTAGCAGGGGAGGCGAAATCCGATAGACCTTCGTCTGTTATCCCTGGCAGATTTTCTAGACGCAAGGATTTAAGGGATGGCAACGATAACAGAGTTTTGTCGTTGAACGCAGCTGCCGTGAAGTTCGAGAGATGTACATTCTCCAATGACGGCAAGGAAGCGAAGATATCGGTGAAGAGGGCAGAGTTCATTGTACCGTCGAGATTGCAGTGCATGACCAATGTCTGAAGACTCGTCCAATTGCGGTGGAGGTTGAGAAAGTCAATACATTGATCCGCTAGCAGAAAGCTTGGCACCCGCGATGAAACGAGGAAGTCCGAGTCCTCTGAGAGATTCAACCGATATTGACGATGAGCTGGATTGCCAGAGATAATCCACACACGTTCCAACAACTTCTTCCGCGTCGACAAGGCGTAGACCAATCGAGAAAATTCGTGGATGTAGTTGGGATAGAATCCTGGGAGGCGTTCTAGATTTGGACAAGCCATGATTACTGAAGCCACCACATCGAAATATTCTTCCTTCTCCTTCTGAGTCTTCGCTGTTTCCGGCATAGAAGGGACTTTGAGTGATTTGACATATTCCGCGAGATCTGGTCGGGCCTGTAGTGTTCGACGAAGCAATTTTAGCCTAGTTCCATATTTCATCTTGAACCTCTTCTTGATATGCGACGTGGAATCGGCGCCCACGAGTTGGATATCCTCGTACATGACAGCTCTCGCGACGTTCCACCATTTTTTACAACTGGCTCCAATCGAAATGAGGTCCCGTGCATAACATGTCGAACAACTGAGACTTGCAGACTCCAAATGTGAATGTTTCAATTCGGTCAATATCCCATACAAAATCTCTTCTGGGAGCTTCTTGAATCCTTCGCCAGGGACTCGTGGTCTAAAGCGTTTAGGAAACTCCAGTGCATTTGGACTAATCGGACCTCTAGTCAGACGCCTCGGGGTCATTAACGGTCTCCCTGGCTCTCCATTCCCATACCGAGGGACACTGGGATCCTTGGAATGGTTCTGACCAGGATGAACCACCGTGGCCGGCATACGAGCGTAAAGCTGCTCGGGAGAGAATGGCACTGTTGATGATAGACTCGTCCGACTCGACCCAGGTCCAGCTGAAGAGCCAATACTTAAAGCACTTTTCGTTCTTGATTCGAAGCTTGATCGAGTACTGACGGTGCGCGGTGAGGCGGAGTGGCGTTGTAAGCTTGCTTCCATGTCGTTGGACAGACTAAATGGAAGGTAGGGCGGCGTGGAGGAGAATCCAGAATGAACGACGTCGATACTCGTACTAGGAGAATAGATGGGATAAGAGGCAGACGCTCTCTTGTGTTTACTCGCGAACTGAGTGGGAAGGGACGCGCGCGCGGAACGAGTCCTAATATCCTGATCACTGAACCTCCGGGATCCAACAACGGTCCTAGTCGTCCTTGCCTTCGCCTTTTGCTGCTCCTCACTCCCGTTACGGAACTGCTCCTGCAATCGATCAAACGACCAGAAATCCTGCGGCGAGGTTCGTGTTGGTGTTTCTAGTAGGGTTGGAGAGGGTGGAGAGGGTAGAGAGGGCAGAAAGGGTAGAGAGGGTAGAACGGGTAGAGAGGGTGGAGAGGGTGGAGAGGGTGACGGAGGGATAGGATGATATCTATTGTTGCTAAGTTGGCCCAGGCCATGCTTCGTCAGTTACGAGAACAGCCAAAACAGTTGCCATGCTTCGCGTCCATGGCTATCATAATAAGAAATGTGATGAGCAGGCGATCTCCCGCTGTTCCCGATCTGGAGGATCCGATTCCAACTGGATCTTCCAATTCAGGACAGGGTTCCATGATGGGCCCCTTCATGGGTCCTTTCATGGGTCCTTTCATGGGTCCTTTCATGGCTGCGTTTGTAAGCGCCCTCCGGCGGGCTAGACTAGTATAGAAAGACGAGAAAGAGGTGGTGCGCTTGTGGTATTGCGCTGAATATGGAAGTGGAAATTAATGAGATGAACCGTCGCAGGCGCTAAAAGGCAAGCGCAGATCAGGGGCACGTCTGCTGTTTGATGGCCAGCAACTAGGGTCTTAGCACGAGGCTGCAGTCCCTGGTAGCACCCACTGGTGGGCCAGTAGTGTATTTTAAGCGACTGCGGAGCAACACAACACCTTGACTTGCCTTCCTCCTGTCATGATCGGATCGGTCCCAAGGGAATTTTCAAATGGAGACACGCACACCCTCTACAAAGTACTACTGGCAACCCCTTCATCAAATCTTCAATGGAACGAGAACAATGCAAACAATGCAAACAATGCCAACATTGCCAACAGTGTCAACAATGCCAACAATGCGAAATGAATCTTCATCAATCAATTGAATCAAGGCATAAAATGAATGCAGGAACATATGGCAACCGCGCAGGAAGGACAGGAAGGAGAGGATGTACAGGAATTAGAGGAAGTACAGGAAGTACAGGAAGTACAGGAAGTACAGGAAGTATAGGAACAACCAAGGGAGACGAGTAGGAAGAGGCGTACCTGAGAGCCGCCGTGAACCCACCAAAACGACCACCACCACAACCACCGCCACCACCACTACCACCATCACTACCACCACCTTCTTCGCTAGCAACATTGGCCATATGTATCTTTGCGCTGCAGTGCCGAAGACGGACGGTGCGAACTTCTCTTTGAACCACGTTAAAGGCATCGAGAGGTGATAAGAACTCTCGATTCTGCGCGCACAACGTTGGCCGTGGATTATTCATGTTGGCCTCCGGTCTGCGTGTGCATTCGTGTTCGCGCTCGCCAGAGTAGTATACGATTACACTCCTTCTTGCTCAATCCAACAGCTCCCTCCTCATGCAGCTGCCAATCAATCGTACCGAGATTCCCTGACCGCAGAGGGAGTGCCTTCCTTTCATACGCAGATACGCAGATGTCCAGGTGCTCAAATGCCGGCAGAGGGACCCCTCTGTCTTCCGTCTTCCGTCTTCCGTCCTCTGTCCTCTGTCCTCTGTCCTCTGTCCTCCGTCCTCCTCTGTCACGGTATAGACGGAGATAAACAAGGATAAACAAAAATACGAGGTGGCATTCAACGTCGTCGCAGATTACCCCTCGTGCCGGCAGCTCACCGGTTGTTTGCGATGTTCAAGAAGTTGGCCAACACCACGGTCCGGACTGCCTCTTTGACTTATTATATGAGTTGTGCTTTTACCCCTAGCCTCCCCCCCCCCACACACAAACCCCAATATTCAACCTGAAAGGCAAGCAAGGCACAGAGCGGCACAGTCCACGTCTTCGAAACTGCATCCGGCCAGTTCTCAAGTCGTCAGATGCTGCGAAGTCTTCACAATCCGCATCAGCTCCAACTTTGCGATGAGGTTATTCGCTCGAATCATCTCTGCGGCTGCATTTCGCACTCATCGATCTTCTCAGCCTTAAACATGCCTCCACTCATCCCGTCAGGCACCACTTCTCACTGGTTACCCCTCCTCCTTCCACGTCGACTTCCTGCACTCTCCCATGCGGAGGATTCGTCCTGAGAGAAGAGGATTGGTCACCTCTGATCATTTCGCCGCAAAACCCGATGTTCGTTGCCCATCCTGGATCAGACGTTCGATCTAGCAGATGCAGCAATGCCTCATCCACCACGGCTTCACACCTCGCAGGATTCATGTCCTGGCACCAATGAACACATCGATTCTCCCTCGTCTTTGGTCCTTCGTCTCGGAGAACTGAAGCCAGTCATCATCTCCAGCTATCCCCAAGAAAGCGAGACCTGCATTGTTGGTACTCAGTTGTCTATACAATTATGCAAAGTCCGCCCAGAAAACGCCGCCCAGACAACGCCACGATCATGGCTTTCAGTCATGCTTTTGCTTGCCGGTGATATTTGCGTGGCTTTGTCGAAACAATAGTCTTGGTCACACAAGAAATGCTTGCTTGTCAAGCGAGAGCTGAGAGAGGAAACCATCAAGTCCGCATATGCAGCTACACACTCTCGGCTGCATCAGCATCACCTCGTCTGAGTCGTGAAGCATACGCAATCCATCCAAACTATCATACAATCTTCTAGCGAAGGCCGACTTTCCCGCAAAGGCGGGCATCGTAGCGATGTTGTTCATCCAAATTCCCGGAAAACCTTAAAGTTTGGTCTAAGGCAAGATGAAACTTCGAGAGAGTTTCTTGGGAGCTCTGGAAGGTCCGGCTTTGATAGAGTTTTGCATTTCACTAGTCAGACCAGCTGAACGCCATGAATATCGTGGCGCCGCAACGCCAACAAAAGGAGATTCGTCACGTGACGCTATCCACTAAAGCTACTGCTCTTTGACCAGGTTCTCCGGACTGGTGCATCGACCACTATGCATGTTGAAATTGCCTGACGCAAGGAGCTGATCATCATGCAGAGTTAATTGATTCTTGGGGACGAACTTGGCTCTCTGACATGGGCTCTTATTTATATACTTTCTTATTTATTGAAGCCCTAACATTTGGGTGTGGCGCATGACATCGTCAAGGTAACGTTGAGGCAACTGCCATATCAAATAATCTCCGGTGGTTCAGAGGCTAGTTGCTGATGATACTGAAATAACTGTGTCAAGCGATCGAGGTCGCCAAGACTTTCCCAAGATTTCATTACCACAGTACACAGCAAAAGTCATCTCTGCTAAAATAAAAAAAACAGTTCTCGCGAAAGCTGCATGGTACTTGTCTGGATCATGTCTTGTTTTGTTCTCTGAACTGCATCTTCACCCACTACCCCTTGTTCTTGACGAACCTGTTCTCCTAAGCCTATTTTTCGCAGAAGTCGAATCATTTTGTCGTGCATCTCCTGCAAGCTCCATGCAAACTCCAGATTGAAGACCTGGAGCAAACTGTGTCATGTTGCGTCTTTACTGATGCATAGAAAAAGTGCTTCACCCTTCAAAGTGCTCTGGTCCGATGGATGCCGAAATAGCAAACTGGTTATCCAGCTCCTTACAAGGTTGTCACAAGATTGGCTAGGGTTTGATGCAGCCATCTAATGAAGCCAAGGTGACCTCAACGTCAATCGAAGGAAGGGCCGAGGCTGAACAGTGCTTGAAGTCACACTGTCGTTCTGGGATTCTCCTCCTCTCACTCACATTGTGACGAACACCAGCCTTACCTGGTTCTTCTCCATTTATCGTTTTATCACTGGGAAGATGTCTGGGTCCAATCAACTCTACATTGGAGAGGATTTTGGCACTGATGAAACCTTTCGTCCTTGTGACGACTTGTCTGATACAGATGCTGCCGAACGGCCAACTCCTTTTTCTTTGGGGTGGGGTCATTTCAGCATCGACCAGGTTTATGACCTTATGGCCAGGGAAGGTGGCAATTCCTACCTAATAATTCGGCTTGGATATGAAGCCCGAGCAAAGGATCTATCTTTCCAGAATTTCCCCTAGAAGGTGTACCTTGACGACATAGAGTAAGTGATCCGGAGTAGAAGAATTCTAAGATTGTGCGAATATTGAGGCTAACTTGCCGCTCAAGCTTAGATGAAATGATTTGAGCCGTTATCCTCGCCTCTATTCCGGTGCAAATCGTTAGAGAGAGGGTACACGTGGTAGCTTTCGCAGAGCTGCTAACTTAATACGCCACTTCGAGGCCGCACATATGTCAGTTCACGGAGTGCAAGAGCCTCTAAAATACCACTATAAAAATTATAGCTAAGCAGATTACTTTTCTATGAGGAAGGATCAGTTGCGAGATCACTATAGAGACCATCATCGGGATGACTTAGAATACTGGAGAGATAAGAACATTGAGGACATTAACGAGGACTAACACCGAAAACAGCAGCATAAGGAGGCACAACGCGCCATTGAACCGCAATTATAATGATACCCAAAGCACTTTGCAAGAGTCCTTGTTAAAGAGACTGATTGGCAATCCCCGCAGTGTGAACAAGAATGCGAAGCGTGGAGGAAGGCACCACGACTTCTTGTGCCAGCAAACTTCACTTCATCTTACCAAGAGAAAGCAAAGAACATGGCTTCCTCATAAACTGAGAAAGGATTTATGACGGACCTTAGAGATCCAGGAATATTAGATCATAGGATGGCTTCTAGATCGATTGGTGAAGCGGTGCAACTCAGAGCCAGTAGCGTTTCCGCTTCAACACTTCAGCGAGGAAGCTCGAGCCAAGGTTCTGAAGATACCGCGATTATCGAATATGATACTACAGAAGCCAATAGCGATGACGCTGATCAGTTGAGTTCAGACAATCAACCTTTTGGGGAGTTACCACCTGGCATTGACTTTGACAATATTTTTCTGGACCCGAGAGTTATTACGATACAATTAAGTGAATTAAGTCGCAGATGATCCAGAAGTTAAAGAACGACGATGCCATGGGCATTTGCAGAGCAGACTCAGCCCGGAGAGAGTCAACTAGCCGATAGCAATGTTGTGTCAAAGGCGGAAAAGCTTATCAAAGTGTGTTGGAGCACGGAGTCTAAAGACTGACAATTACTGGGGGGGTTATTGGCTCAAAATCTATGTGGTAGAAATTATTACGATTTTGAGAGCAACAAGTTTAATGATGATGGTCATATCGTCCTAGATGAGGATCAGGTGCAAGAAAATGTTGTCACGCTCCGTTGATTAAAGTTCAAGTATCTAAACGTGTTTATGAAAGGCGGCCAGTCAGGACATTTCATATTAGCCAAAGAAGCTTGAAGCACCCCTGTGTATCTCTCAACAGTCAAGCTATTTGCCGAGGTTTGGGGCCCTTCGCAAAGACCTGCTCTAGAGACAGCCCGAAATTAATCTCTCAGTACATCATTTGGAATGGCAAGATTGTGCCACAGAAACCCAAGATGACCGACGATGTTACCATTGAATCATACGAAGTACTTTGTTATTGGTCTCCAAGAGTGGTGAATAGCCTATCCCTAAATCTACAATGGAGAAGCAATATCGGCAGATCCACCTTACTTCAAGGGGGATGGGATACTTTTGATAGGTACTTGGGCTCCTCTAAATGAGAACCGCGCTTGCAGGATCACAGACGAAGATATTGAGACAACTTTGCTAAATACCAGCTGCAGGCGATAATTAGGTACCACAAAAGCGTTTCACCATGCAGACAGTACTTAGACCAACGCCCAATCTGGTTCCGGTGGTTTTAGCTTCAGTGCTGCAGTGTTAATACCCTACAAAAACTCCGCAGAGATGGCACATAAAGAGCAGTTTATAAAGCAGTGTGAACTTTCACGAGAATGTCATAATATCCGGGTTCTGGCATCCAATTTTTGCGTCACAATTTCTGGCTGCACACGAAATTCACAGTGAGCCAATATCATGAAAATCATGTCAAAGGGGGCTAGATTGATGCCCCCGCGACGTTTACAATAGAGCATTCCTCGGTGCCAATCGGAGTTTTTGGCAACACTAGGATCTAGGAATCTACCTAAGAATTTAGTAAGAGTATGGCAATCGCGAGAAGATCGCTCTTCTGCCTGGCAAATGGAGATCGACGATAAGCTCTCCAGCCTGATCCAGGCACTAAACCATAGGTGTGAATGAGGATGGACAATTATCCGCGTTATTGATCAACGAGGTTGGCTTTGAACACCTTGCTTTACTAGTCCGGCGAGACCACACTTGGGTCCGGTTCTTGCAAGACACCATGCACAGCAGTAATTGCACCCACTAGTGAAGGGTGTGATTTGCTGACATATCAGAGGTCAGTAGGTAGTGGCGTGTATGAGGTTATACAAAGTAATGAAAATAATGGCAAAATAGTGGGTTGGATTTACAACCATAGATGTATGAAGGTATTTCCTATGATACGGTCTGTAAAGTTTGGATGGTCAATAATATAAAAAGGTGTTGGACAGGCTCAATGACCAACAAACGCAATTACAGCTCATGAATTTGTCTCGTTATTGGATTTCCAGTATAGCGGTTGTAAAAGGCAATGGTACTGAATATCGTAAGAAATGCTGTAAGAGTACAGATAGAACATGTAGACAAACACCGAAGTCTTTTAATTTCCCAAGTGTCTATTAAGGATTGAATATATGTTCCTTGTTAAGTACGAAGAGCCTAGCTCAATATTCCCAGACGATTAGAAGAACTTATTGACTTGTCCTCTTAAGACAGGGCATCAAGCTTGTTATCCTAGGTATCTTTGGGAAAATGCGAATTGTATGCAGTGATTATATGTTTAATTAGTGCAAGGGTTTACGCACGGGACAGCCTTCGAGCTTTAAGCTCGCTGCTTGCACTCTTACCACTTCTGATCCTGTAAGCTATTCATCGATTTATTCAGTAACACTAAAGCACTGTTTTACACACGCATTTCAACATATTTCAAAAGGCGTGATTTGTGTTCTATTACCTTTGTCGAAACTCAAGATGGCTCGAAAAAGTCCTGTGAAGATGGTCCCTAGAGACTCGACCACTTCATCTTCAGAAGTACCAAGATATTCTGCGATATCAATGTCCGCGAATCTCACTTGGGATCCATCAAAAATCGGAGCGCGCTCCAAGTCGAATTTCTCTACCTCGAATACTTCAGATACTCTGTTGATGGTGCCACGATTCAGTTTCTCAGCTAGTTTCGACTAAACTGACTAGGCAATCTCGATAGATCCCTTCTACAGTATATTGTTATCTCGAGATGAGTGTGACTCGGTGGAAACTGACAAGTTCTTCGATCTCCAGGTGGGAAACCACCTAGGACCACAGACTTTACGCTTCGACAAGGCAGACTCTGATGCCATTGATTATCATTTACAAATGGGGCGACCTACACCTTTGACTCTCGGGTGGGACGACTCTTTCAAAAACCATAAGTATTACAATCTCTGCGTGAGAGATCTCAAGGAACCGTATTTTAAACTTCGTGATGAATATAGCGCTTCTAGGTTACTGCTAGTTCCAGAACATTTTCCTTTGAAAGTGAATCTTCGTGAGGTATCGTAAGTCTACAAGAGGTAATATTGAGCTGACTCTTTGAAAACAGCACGTTGCCAGTTTATTGAGCTTACCGCGACCGCGAGTAGAGGACTCAGGCTACCGCACCCAAATCAAGGGCCACGCCAACCCCGTGCCAACGGCCTGTTGTCGAGGAACCCGCCTCGTGAACTTATTTGACAAATGCGCGATCCAGGCACCGTCTTTAGGCGAGCAGCTTCGAGCCTGGAATATTAAGTACGGCAACTTCAACAGCTATGGCACCGAAACCCTTCGATACTGTCTGGGTTGCGAGTGGTAAGCAGCAGCCGGCTCCAGCAATAGATGTCACGTTGCGCTGCTGGAAATGATGGGTGTGATGGCAGAGATCTATCAGTGCAGTGCGCTGCAGTGGCGCTGGGAGTTTGGGGTTATGGAACTTAAGATGAAGTTGGAGGCGAAAAAGTTGGGGGAGTGGTTACTTGAATGGGGAAAGGAGCTTGGAGAGGTGGTTGAGGAGATATATTTTGAGTTGAAGGAGGATGGATGTGGGGTAGTGGAGATATGAAGAGTATATGATTCGAGGATGAGTGGGCTTTCGTAGAGTAATATGAGAAAATGCTGGCGAAATAGAGAAGAAAAAAAGAAAAACATACATATAACTAACATGTGCAACTTACCAAGGAGCAGTGATATTGAAACATTTACTAATCATGTAACCTCCTTACCTTTCGATCTCCTTGCTCACCACGGTGCAGAATATGTCCGATGAGGCAAGTATATCATCCGAGGCAAGCTAAATTCCACCCTGAATTTGAGCAATAACCGCGAGTCCACGTACAACAGAAGAGCCGTGAGTAAAACGCAAATAGAAACGAGCGTCTACAAGAACACGAAAAATGATTTTTGTTGGAAATCCTAGGTTTTCTGATGGTCTATGGTTACAAACGCCAAGTTGCATCTAACTTTCCGTTAAATATTGAAAGAGAACACAGACACTGCAGCTCCATCAGCGGCAGCATATCTGCTCAAGTTCTTGCATCTCTCTTTCTGAGAGGAGCTCTTGAAAATGGATCTCGAGGGGGAATGCCAAAAGGTTCCTCCATTTTCCATCCGTGGAATGACCGCCAGAACGCCTCGCTAAAATGTATACGGCAAATAGGTATCCTGCCAATCCCAGCTTCATTCCTCCAATTCACCTTCCTCACTTTCCTCTCCCTTGGGCCTCTCTTCCCCGGATGCCCTTTTTGATTCGCTAGTCGTGGTTCCGTTGGAGGACTTCTCGCCAGCACCTTCCCCTTGTGGTGAAGACGAAACGTTAGATTGAATCTTTGGTCGCTTCGCAGACGGTTCCTCGGCACCCGGTGTCTTACGCTTTAGGTGTTGATTTGGAGAAACAGGAGCTGAATGCAGACGTTAGCGGTAGTCCAAGTTTGGAGATATATCACTTACTGTCAGGTGCATGAGTTGCAGGGTCATTGGCTGCATCCTTCAGGGCAGCATCCGATGCACCCAAGTCGTCTTTAGTCTTTAAAAGATCATTCTTAGCTGTTGTGCCCGACTTTGCAACACCGTTTGAGCTCGAGGATTTCTCCATCCTACCATTTGTCTTCGATACCTGAGAACTTTCCCCAGTACCATTGGCCACGCCATTGCTCATCTGACTATCATTTCGAGTCATCTGTGAAGGTCCAGGGCTCGGAGTTGTGATATCTGCACTGAAACCTCGACGGCTCCTGTTCAGGTCTTCCGGATTGTAGACGGGTGACTGTTCATAAACACTTCGTTTCATCAAAGGATTCTCCAAGTAAAACTTGTTGAGTATGGTGACACCCCTGATGATATTCTGAGGTGTGCCTCCCAAACGAACCCACCAGGGACGGCTTTTCTCATCATCGGGAATGGTCTCTTTATGATAATGTGCAGAGAAATAAATGGCAGCGACTGCGATATCTCTGGCTGGCATTGAAAGGCAGATAGTTGTATGACACCCATCATTGACAAATGCCCAAGCATCATTTCGTAGTAGATGGTTATCTTGAATACGAAGTTGTCGCAGAAAGCTATACAAAAGGTTGTACGGCGATTCTAGGACAAGGTCAAAGGTAAGAGTCTCCAAAAGCATCTCTTCGTAGAGAAGAATACTATCCCGCCATCGCCAATACTCTGTTGATTGCTCGTCGATGATGAGGTCTGGGTTCTTTTGCGCAACCTTCGTGCAAGCAATAACAATTTCTTTAGTCTTCCGACAGGTCTCCTCAGTTTTGGTGGCAAGGAACAGAGCGGTAGCGGCAACAGTCTGTAGAAATAAACTATTAGCGGTGATTTCAGGCATGTTTCCAGTAAAGACAGGTTATATTTGACACTCCAAATAATGAAGAACATATAATAAAGGTCAGTGACTACAAAGCGTTGGGCAGACATACGTAGTGATGATAGCCCAGTTTCTGATCAATACTTGCTCGCATGTAGAATCTGTGGAAAAACGTGCTTGCGCTTCCAATGGTGACTTGTGGTATCTTGAGGATGACCGCGGCTTGGAGGATGAAATTTGTGCCCTTTGCCCTAAGAAGTCGTTCTTGTTTTGGCGGCATCCCCTGCTTGATTGATGGTGTGCTCATGATCTCTTCGTCCGTAAAGAACCACTGAGAATCCGACGGCGCCATCTTGAGAATAGAAGTGGCAGAATTGTCGCTAAGACGTGATTTTCGTGGAGGGGAACTTCGTGATAGTCGTGGTGGTGAAGGGACAGCAGGTGGGATGTTCGCTATGCGCTTTGAGGTGGAATAAGATCGTCGCACATTTGAAGGGTCATCTGAACTAAATAGGTAAGGCGGTCTGTATTGCTCGACAGAGGTCATGAAGAATAAGAATAAAGAGACTTCTATTGTGGAGGTGGTGGATAGAACAAGGCTTATTCTTGTGGCCGCCTCGTCAGACGCGATGTTCCGTCAATCTGCCGTCAAGATTCGATCACCGGAATAACTCTTGTCCGAACAATTCTTGTTGCCTGAGGTGCCTGGTGAATAATTTGATCTGTGTATCACAACCTCGCATCTCCCCCCCTAATTACCTGTCTCACCTTTTGTGCACAATAATCATTCACTAGCCTCGAATTTTGGTTCTCTTCAACTCTTTCACGGATATGAAAACTGTGGTACACTAAGACTAAATGGTAGTAATGTCGATTTCTTGCACCGGTGGGCATCTAGATGAGACAGGATCCCTAGTCCAGGTTGGCCTACCCTTTGGAGACCACCAAATGATTACATATTTTCGAAAGACGCTCTCTAGGCTGAAGACATGTTAAGCGGTATTGATACCTACTTCTAACATTACCAGGCAACATGAAACACTGGTCTCTCGCTATGGATAATAAATACAGACAACTACATTCCCGAGCTTGTCCCACTACTGGCGAATCCCTCATATGTGATATTGTCATGGAAAACGATGGTCACGTGTAACCCTATTTTCCAGCTATTTATTGAGTGATCCTGTCTTTAAATTCAAGCTCTCGAGAGCGTTTTCAACCCTACTTTTATACACCACAGATATCGACAGTAACCTGCAACTCCATATCTGCGTCGAAACCGCGAGGCATTGTAAGAGAGATGTTTACAGCACCAGTCATCTCATAGGATTCTGTCTCTGGTCTTCCGACTATATAAGAGCATCATCCATTTTCTACCAAGCCCCTAAATGCTACAACTGTCTTCAATGGGCTCAATTATATACCATAAATCTTTTGCGCAAACTCTGAGCTTCTGAATTTCAAATTTTTGGGAACCCCTGGAGACTCTGGCCTCCTCAGCGGGGTGCAATAACAAAGACTAATTGTTGAGCGGCGATTTTCAGAAGCTGAATTGGACCTAGGAGAATTTAGTGAAGCGTCTGCTGGTGTTCCATGGGTATGGTTACGCATTGAATACGTACCAGTACCTTAAAAATACTCGATTCGCGTTTCGGCCCAAGGAATTCTGTGGATCATGAATAGCCTCTCCTTAAGGGGTTCGCTCGTCCTTAGAACCTGCATTGACTAGAAAAGAAGTGGCACAGATTTTTGGTTGTAACCCTGGCCTGTTTTCAAAGCTAGACTGAAAATTGGTTGGAGATGCAGGTTTTAAATTTGAGTTTAGAGATAGGCCCAGATTCAAATTACAATTGCATTGAAGATCATTTCGAGATAAAGCCAATGTATTGTTGCAGTCCTCTTTCTAATTTGAAGGCCAGGGTATCAACTCCTCCCCAAGTGACGCCAAATGAAAAACTGCCTCCTGAATACACGCAGCAGGAAAAATGGTTACGTAGCTCCCCAATCGTACGCCAAATACAGAATGCCGTTTCAATACAAGCAGCTGCAAATACCAAAGATAAATACAGCCCCCCCAAGTGGACGCCAGATATGCAAAGAATATGTTCGAAACAGCTGATGGGAAATCATCAGCTCAAACTCCTCCGCATTGTACGCCAAATGCACAACACTATCTTCGAAACAAGCAAGAGATATTGCAAAAGAAAAGAATCTTCTCCAATTTCCACCTATCATTTGATGCGTTCTCAAGGAATAGCACGGAGGCTCACGAACCATCGTTATGAAAGAAGCCCACTTCACGCAAATTATGCATCCTTGCCGGAAGTACGCCGAATTGATGAAACCGTGTTTAATTGATAGATTACAAGATATTGCGAACACAAATCTCACGGGCAGGGCCATAAAGGTAGCTTCCTCATTTCTTATATCTGCCGATGTAGTGATGAGGTCGCAAGTCAGCAAGAATCATTCTGGACCGCCACTCCCTCTCGCTAACATTTCTCCTGTGGGCCCATTTGGTCGTGTGAATCTGACGAAAGAGTGACTCTTGAGAGGAGAGTCCACGAACTCGATTGTAAATAATGCAAGGGTGGTTGCGGTCTTCAAGTTCGAATCTGCAGGTCTTGCTGATATGAACCATACCGCATCCGCCATCACAACTACCACCGAGAAAGCTCTCATTATTGTAAAGATCGCACACTTTTCTCAATCGGCAATCAGTAACTTGGCATACACTACCACTGATAGAAACCGGGCAGATGTGGCGGAATTGGGGGACAAGTGTTTCGATGCATAGGTTGAGCATCAATTGTGGCGTCGCACGAGCTTCTTGGATCAAGTACTCTTCTCGATCTTCTGCAGAACTGCTTTTAACTTTATGGGGAGGGTTAGGACCTAGGCCCAATGGGAGAGTAAGAGAAAGTGGTTCCTGGAAGACGGGGTGATTTTCAGGATAACGCATGATAGATGATGGAACTGGGCCGACAGGATATATAGGGACCATCTTCGCGATAGGAACAGATTTATGTTGCTCAACTGGTACTGTGGATTGTAGAAGAGCTGTGGAGGGTATGAGAGTAATTGTTTGTGCCATAGGAGTTGAAGGCACGATCGAATTTAGTGAAACAACAGCGGTCGAGAGTACCACAGATGCTAGATTTTCCACTTTCGAAGGTGCCAAAGAAGATGCCAGCACAGTGGATGGCGCTGAACTTATCGTCATGGTTGGGCTGCTGGGAACGAATGCTTGCTATCAGATTTGTCAGTAATCCGTATTGCTTCAACACGAAGATGGGAAAAAACCGGTATGCTTACAGCAACAGGATTGAAGGCAACCCCAGCCTTGCTGCTCTGACCTGAGTTCTTTGATGGGGTTGTGGGTGAGGCGCGCTTCGATTGCTTCTCAGTGATATCTCTCCTTACCGTAATATTTGGTTTCGCACGCTTTGGAGGCTTTGACGGTGTAGAAGCTAGAGCTTTCCCATTGTTGCCGCGAACAAGTTCAGCCCAAGTGGGCGAGGCGACTACAGGTTCCTCCAAAGATAAAGCTGCGTAACTCTCAGCTTTGTCCTCGAGGCTATCACGGCGACTGCTGCTTGCTTTCTGGCTGCCACTGTCCAGTTGAATGACGGTAGATGCGTCGGAAATTTCATCATCGCTGGTAGTTGATTTCGAGCCGAGCTTTGGGAAAGCCCCGAGAAGTTTCATGCTTTCCTCCATGACCTCCATGGTCATCGGCTCTCCAGATAAAAGATGTGGGTAATCCTTCGTGCGGACATCTTCGATATTTGGCGTGATAGTGTCATCAATCTGCTGGACTGGCTTGCCATTTTTGAGCTCTTGGATCTCGCTCTGGAGTGCGTCGATGAATTTCCAGAGGACGACTTGCTTGCCGCTCGAGATGTAATTTAGCTGCTCAATTGTGGTGAGCGCCGCACGGTAGTCTTTCTGGGTACCAGCCAGGTTCTCTTTTGCGCTGTTGAATTCAGTTCTGGTGGTGATTAGCTCTGCAAGTGCCGTGCTGTGCTCGTTGCGTAAGAGAGAGCACTCCTTGCTAGTGTCCAAATTGGCAATGCTTAGAGAGTTGCAAACGCTGGACAGGCGCGTATTTTCCCGACGAGCGCAATACAGCTCGCTGGAGAGAGCCTCAACCTCGCCTAGGGCGTGGCTGAGCTCTTCCAGCAAGCGAATCCGCTCGTCATTGCAACTCTCTAGACGCTCGAAGGCGTCTTCTCTCTGCTACACAATTTTGGTTAGCTACTCGAATGTGTTGTGTGGATGGGAGATGACAGCGCTCTTCAGACCCTCTGCATCCACGACTGAAGGCATAGATCGATCTATCGGGCGAAGCCCTCCAGAATCGGCCAGATACGAGGAATATGATAACATTGACGATAATGGGTCTGATATGGGAGGTAATTCACCCACCTTGAGCACCAGCTCGTTTGCGCCCTCTGTATTCATTGTCAGTGATATCGAACTTGAGATCGGAGTAGAAAGTTGCTATACCCGTAAGGAGGGCGCGCCCGCTTTCTACTGCAGAGGAGCTCATTACTTCTAAGAATAAATTCAATTCCCGCTGAGTCTTTGCAACCAATCGGTTAGCTTGTTTGCGTCTTGCGCTAAAAGATAACATGGAGTTGCTGAAGAAAGGAATTGGAATTGAAAGAGACGGAAAACTTGCAGCAGGAAAACGAAGGACTTGCATGGCTTTACTATATCGCAAATAACAATTCGCTAGCAGTAGAATTAACCGAGCCAATGGGTGTTGAGTCGTGTTTTGGAATTGAAGGTATTTGGATCGGAGATAAGTTGTTCAGAAGGTTTAGGCTTTGATATAGTGGCATTAGCGAGAATGAGGGGTGTTGGTCACATGAACATGTAACGACATCTAAGACCAAACATAGTTTTATAAATATATTTATTGGACAATAGGTGTGCACCGCATTTATCTTGCTTTGTTTTACTCTCATCTTGTAGCACAATTCTTATTCTATTGCAGTTTAAATTTTGTCAATTTCTCTTTCTGATTAGATCTATTGCAGTGGCCCTTTGATGGCTGTGCAGCATATAGAGGCAGTGGTATTTTGATAACGCTAAGCCCTAAGTTTCGATCTATCTCTTCCTCGCGGATCGCGTAAGCTCCGAGTCAAGGCCGGCAATTATGTCCCGCATTCAACTGTAGCCTTGCAAAAGGTGCCTATTTTTCAACGACCCCATGAGTGCCAGCCACTCCTCAACTGAAGGCGCCTTGCATAGCATCTCGAAACCTCTTGATATTCAACAAAGGAATATTTACTCCGTAGAGATTGAGTTTGTTCACCCTGCAAAATGCTAATCGTTTGCCTTAGCATGTTGGAAATCCCCTTCCCAGCAGCAACTCGTTTATGTCGATGCCCAATTTCTCCCTGTATCTTCTCAAGCAGTGTGAACAAAACACCTCGCATCCAAAATTAACATTCATTAGTATAACCATTAAACCAACCTAGTTGCTGGCGTAATTACATCTCACTAAGGATGAAGCCAAGCTCCTTCTACAAAATGGATGAAACTTGATGCTCTTAAAGCGAATAGGTTCGGCTCCGCTCAAATCTAGGTAACCTCAGATTGGAAAGAATTTGTCGTTGTCATTGACGTTTCACTACTCTTCTAGGGATATATCCGCCTTTCCTTGCGACTTTCAGAAAGTCTACTCTAGCCCCTTGACAATATTAAAGGGTTTGGGTGATGGAAAAATTGAAGTCTGTGGCGATGAGAAGTAGAGATGATTGGCATATATTCTAGATGACTTCTGGGGCTTATAAATCATATATTCTATTCTTCGGGAGGGCAAAGAGTAGGGCAAAGAGTAGGGCAATTCTGAATTAACTGGACTAGTCTAACTCTACGTCTAGCTTAAATATCAATATATACAAAGATGTAAATATTTGCTGCACTGACTAAACCCGTCAACCTGCTCGTGGATCCAATTATTGAGTGGTATAGACAACCAAAAGCAAAATGTTCTCTGCGTTGGCCCATCATCAGAATACCTTTGGCTCAAGAAATAAAAGCAATTCTGACCCCCGAAGAAAGTTTTCCGTGGCCAAAGCGGCCAATTACAGAGGGAAAATATTTTGCAATAACAGTTCTCAACCTGCCAATCTCCCCAAGAGATAAGCATGTGCCACCTCCACAAACTCGGTTCCTCGCGGCCAACTTTAGCCGCTGAGACTGCCAATATGGTTTCTATCTATGTGAAGCAGGTGATGCCATTCAATTGGTAGTTTTTCAAGAGGCATGGTAACTCTGACCGTCGTGCTGCTTCTGCTATCGCAGCACCAAGTCATCAAAACCCCATACCAAATGATCTTAACACAGAGGAAACTGCATTAAACAAATTTTGAAGTCGAACCGAATTATTTCATGTGGTTAGGTTCTCCAAACATGTTATTTGCTTTTAATCTGCTTCGCCTCTCACCCAACGCCGGACTAATTCTGCCCCTCCCTCGAGTCTTGACAGTCTCGCCCGCACAAGTCTCGTGAACTCAGCACACAAAACCCGAATAGAAGTACCATTTCTAGTTGTTTCAGGTTACAATTGAATGTAGGTCTTTTCGACGAGACAAAGCCGCAGCATAGTGTTTTAGAGGGAAGATTGGGTGACAAGGTTCACGAATACAGCGACTACCTGATTAAACGAAAGGTAGGTAACACGTAACTCCAATTTGGCCCGTTCTAGATTATTTCGAGATGTTCATATGGAATTCGGAAAGTTCGATAATCTTGCGTTCGGTGTTTGAAGTGGAAAGCAGAGAGCCATTATCACCCTGTGCAAATAGATGGCTTATTAGTTTTTGTCCAGACATTCTAAGGGCAAGTACTCCCTAAGAGCTAAAATATGTGGTTACTTTGAGGGGTTGACAACGGTATGTTATGGATGCCGAGAATTTCTGTCGTGTATTTGAAAGGGGACCAAAGGCAACATAGAGGAAGCAATAGCGGTAGAGGGCTTTGAGGAAGGACTATCGGCGTAATTGCCGATAGCTCAGGTCAGATCTGGTAGCTCGCTCGAGGCGGTCTCGCAAAGTATTGTTATAGTAAGTGGGCCTAAAGAGCCATCCGCCGCCTCAGTAGGCGTGCACGGGAGGATTGACTCAAGTTTATTAAACTAGGCTTAAAATTTGGCTATCTGCCATTGACGTGGCAGGAAACGACTGGTCGTCAAGGCTTTGAATGCTGGGAGTGTGGTGTCCTCTGGCTTCGTGTCTCTCAAGGCGTTGAAATCTAGAGATGAGCGCACACAAGAGGAAGGAATTGTGAAGACTCAAATAGTATAGTAAATGCCTGCGTCAAATTTTGTGAGTTCAAGGAATCTGGGCAGGGAATGAGGTCGACCATGTGAGTGAATCTAGGTTGTCATTTTATTATTGTTTACAACGTCAAGACATGATAATGACTACACAGGGCCATGAAAAGGGTCCCCAAAGCTGTCTCTGATAGAGTATTCAAAGTTTATCTTTTAAAAAACAATTTTCAAAGCTAAGCGGCGTGTATAGAGACGTTGTGGCTCATAAAGGCTGTCCAGGATCAAAAGTGCTCAGCCGAAACTCTTGTGACACTTTCTAGCCAAACCATAGATAAAGTTCCGGTGCAGACCCAAAAGCGTGAATTTAAGGTTAGTATTATTCCGCTTATTTATTTTCAATCCTGTATCTTGAATTTAAAGCGTAGCGTTAAATAATTAATCCGAGTAATCTCGTGAAGGAACCAGGTGACAGAATTAGTCTAGCTTTATTGTCATGTCTGATTCAACATAATGTATAAGAGATTGAGAGCTCAGCTGCCATTTAATTGCCCTATCTCAGACAAGTTGTAGATAACTGTTAGCCGTAAAATCCACTTGTTTCTGTAGTGGTAGGAGGCGAATTACTGTGGCAAGGAAAGCTCTAGAATCTTATAAATCAAGTGGCAAAGAAGGATTTTTATACCTGGAATATAAGGTGACCACCCTCAATATAAGAGGCCATTCTTGCCTGTATTTTAAAAAGCAGTCGTGCTAGTCAATACCAAAGATTTCGACTCTTGTACGGCTCTCAATAACAATGAATAATTATGCTGGTATACTTACATCTTTACCTTTCATTCCTTTTATCCTATATCAAAGTTTAGAACACAAGTTTCAGTTGAGGTGCTTGAAAATATACTACAAAAATCTTTGAATTCTTTACCGCATTTATGACTATCAAATGCCCAAAAAATCAGCCATGGTCTTCACTGTCCCAATTGAAGCTGAATCATGAACTGTATCACTCAGTCTTTCCCACGGATCTTCAAGCACGTTTAGGCTTCGGTTTGTATAAATTTCTTTTGGAAATGCATACACTGAAATTGACCTTAAGTATTTCAGGTATGTACACTGTTAGTGAACACTTGAGTACACGCTCTCGCGGTAATCATAGCTGTACCGCTATATCTAATAGCATATCTGATCCAACCTGAACAGATTTTAGTTACCCTTATCGAAGATCTCCTCCGATATCAGTTGACGCATTGGATGGTGACCCATCCCATCCACTTAGGTTCCCCTTAGGTACTCTACATTCTCGAAATGTTCAACTTTCTTAATTTGGATAACGAGATCGGTGAAAGTGTCAAGACATTGATCATTCCTCAACTCCAAGTCTCCGTGGTCATCTGTATGATTTAGATTAGGACAAGGATGCTGCCTCTTCCAGTATTGTAGAACTGTAATAAAATATCCGCTGGACTTGCCACCCTCCATGAGACAACCATAATATCATGGGTGCTGCTAGCAGTTTTTGTTACTTGTCCGTGTCTGTAATCTTGGTTGGTGTTTGTTATCTGAATTTATTGGCCTTTTGTACATGCTATGGGTTTCAATCATTCTAGGGAAAAAAACAGTGGCTTGCCGTGAAGTATAATGCAAAATGAAATAAAGGGACAGATTGATATCTGGCTTAACGAAGTTTCAAGGTTCTCCCTTGAATTGTTTAAACATCATTAATTTGCCGTCATTGCCGCATAGCAAGGATCTTTTCTTGCCGCTGATACAGCAGCTGTTTTTTGCCGACAGTCTTTAGGTATCTTTTGTTTATCTTTGCTATCGTATCCATTGCCGTAACTTTAAGTGCCTTGTTGTAATGTAGTATATTTGGTGTAAAATTTCCTTCCAAAATATACTTTCCAAATTACCGTTCAAACTCTCTCTTTGACCAGGCTTAAAATTTCCCAAAAAAAACCTCTTATTAGCTTTGTGGAATTCTTTGACCCAGATGAGTCACAATTCTGTATTTGCAAGTCGCCAAAATCACCCAACAATATCCCCACAGCCGATTTACACCTTATTGCCATGAAGTTCGCGAAACCACTTCTTCCAATGCCGCTTGTCACCGTGGCTTCCCCTTTCCCTTTGCTACATCATCAACACTCGGACATATCCACAAAGCTGCGTTTCAACTAACAACCAATACATATCGTTAAGTCTTCGGGAATTTACACTTCTTCAACTCATCATAGGCATTGCAAACGCGATTCAATGTACGCATATCAATCAAGCAATGCAAATGCCTATTGCTACAATTTCTTACCCCACCAAAGTCTTTTATAGCGCATTTCACAACAAGGAATATCCCCAACCTTGATTGCCACACTGCAACCTCCCAATGGTAGTAGCTGTTTCCGAATTTCCACCCTATCCGTAACTCTTCTTACTCTGCAAACCACTTCGACTTATGTCCACCATCCCACTTCTTTGTGCGCAAATCTATTTCTGTGCACCAATTGCTATTCATGTGCACCCTAATTTGTTACAATACTTGAATAGATACCTCTGGGTGCATCATCCTTATTCTAAGTCAACCATGCTCTGCCAATGTCCGCCATATCAACAACTATTTTTCACCTCCGTTCCATGTCCTCTATGTACAATCTTCACCGCCTTCTCACCTCCTATTCACTGTCATCCAATATAATTTCTACAGCAATTCCTAGTTACAATCAGAGCGACCTACCCTGAGTGCTTCCAATAATATAACTTCAAATGACACCAATGCATTTATACAACACCCGAGGTCTCACACCCCTTAATTCCTGAGAGGCTTCAACCGGTGATGCACTTTCACGATATGTTGATGCGGTGAAATTCAAAAACGGGTGTCAGTCGGCACACCATCTCAACACCACGATATGTTGATGATGATGCGTGTTAAAGGGTCAGCTTCTGAGAGGCTGTTCAAATCGTCCGTACGTCTTTTAGGTTGGGTTGCTGTATGGCATGAATTCTAGGACTTTTTAATGTGCTGTTATTTACTAGAATTATTGTGAATTTCCGTCTAGAGGCTCTTAGAGATTGTCTGGGCTGCAAGCGACGTCTATCGAGATTGGATTTCAAACAGGGCTAGGATAGAGTCTAGCAAGCTTTTGTAGGCGGCTGCAGGCCTTCTTGTTCTCTTCCTGGGGTTCTTCCTAGCTAATGACTTGGTGGAATCCTTGTGTTTATTGTTATGGAGTTATTAGACTGTAACATGCACTTTCTTCCTCAATAAAGCCATTTCTTCCATTTTTGAAGTTTTTGAGGCTATATTGGTCCTTTATGGACCCCCTGAGCCTTGAAGATGCCCTTGTAGACCCATAATTCCCTATCTAGCCCTTTAAAGTCTCCCGATCCTCTGGTTTAAGCTTTTGAAGCCGTAATTCAATGTCTAGAACCCCTACACTCTGTTGACCTCCTAACGACCTAAATTGCTCTATCTAGGCCTTTGAACCCTCTTTGTCTCTTTAAGCTTCTGAGATGTATAAATGGTACCAGGTAAGATATATTAATTCCTTCTTCTTTTAATGTCATTGTAAATCTCCCTGGATATACATGCACTAGCTTGGCTCTATCAACCACGTAGTCTGTATCATAGATGAAAAGAGAGCCTTGCTAGCTGAGGAAGATTCCCTAGACGATGTGAATCACCTACTGTTCACTTCAGGTGAAGCTAAGCTCCCGCTAGCCAATGCGTTATCCTCTAGAATCTGTGAATTACAGACAACCCTGGATTAAGGTATGCTTACCCAGCTTATCTTTCAAGCTTTCGCTTAGCTAATTATTTCACAATGAGGTACCTCTACGGGCCCGAGCGCACTCTCATCTTTCCTTCCTTCTTTATTCCTTAAACCCTTACCACCTCCACCACCACTGCTCCTCCTGGTCGGCCCCCTCCCCTGCGCGATGAAAACACTGTCTATGGCTATTCTTGTAAGTTGTTTTTGAAGATACATCTCCCTTATACAGGTCCTTGCGCGTCGAAAAATCCTAGATCTTGAGACATGAGAGCTTCGCGAGCCAATCGTTTTCGCGGACCTCTCTCGATGATGAACCCTCATCTTCTAGTGGTCTCTGCCTCGAAAAAGACCTCAAATCCTCCTCTTATTGACCTTTGTTTGTTTATTTAATACCGATATGGCTCAAAAGCCTCAGCTTTGCCTCAGATTCGCCATGGATGTCCCCGTGGGTCAATATTAGCTTGAATTCTTAGGTATTTCCTATCTAAACCTTCCCTTGACTCCCTGTTGAACTCTTGAGACTAATACAAGTCAATCAGAGCTATTTCTAGGACCTTCCTCTACATTTGACCTCACTTCGAATATAAATCTGTCTAATTGAGGCCCTCAAAACCCTTCGAGGTGAGCTATACTCGAATTTTGTATTGTTTTCGATATCTTCTAGACAAGTGTCGAGGCATGAACAAGTGAAAGTGATGTTAAGGACACCTCCATACCTTCATGGTAGTCCTGTCAAGGCTGGGACCTAGTCAAAGTTACTTTCAATTCATCTTTTTATCATATACAATCCCTTTTGTAACACCCCTAGTTCCTTCTAGTTGGCTTATAGGCTCTTTAGTTGTGTTTGGATTTTCCTTATGTTTCGGCCCCTGCTCAGTTTTTTTTTGGAGTTGTCGTGTCGAGTGGCGAGCTCGTCACGAGAAATTATGGAGCCGCTAGCACTTATCACGGGACATCAACCCTATCGGCGTTTCATCTCGCGTACAATATCTCGGTTACGCAATTTCATAAAGCAGCTCTTGCTTATTGCCTAAGTGGGAATAATGCTATTCTTAGCGCATTAAACTGCCTCCTCGCTAGCGCGGTTTGGGTTTTATAAGCTAGTCTTATTAATTTCTAGTTTAAATCCCTGTGTCCCCCTTCTTCTTTTCTTCTATTCTCCTACACGTTCACAAGATTTATTAATTGCAACGCGCCTCCCATTCGCCAGCATGCAATTATAATAATGTCTTCGCGAACCCACGCATCACAAGTATGCGACCAGCATTTTTCCCCCTTTTGCGCAATTTTATTTCTACTTTGCATGGCGCTATAGATTATACACATTATTAATTTAGCATTCACTAATTGTTCTTTTGACAGATTTGTTTCCGACCTGGCGCATTCATTTAACTTTATTCAGACCACGATCTCGAATCGCACTTTGACCGGAAGAGAACCTCTACATCAATCTTCTAAACACTACTCGATCGTGGATCGTTACCGCGAGGGTAACTGGAATTTTGTCCAACTGCATCAAAATTCGAGATGGCCCCTTCGGCGATGGAAGGAGTAAATATCGACGCGACTGCGACCAACGGCTCTGGACGCGCCGATGCCGAACCTACCAAATCCTCACGTGACATCATCGATCGCGATGGTGATGTCGAAATTTCCAATAGTACTACCAATGGAGACAAAATCAATGGTCACGCAAAGTTATCTGCTAATGATTCTTGGGGTGCTTCTGTTGTGAAACCAGATTTTGCATCTCCATCACGTGCCAAATCTGAGCTTCGAGGTACTAGCGTTGCAACCCAAAGTGATATTATTAGAACGACTAAGGACGCTGCCAGACTCAGCGATATTATTCAGGAGTCTTCAGCAGCCGCTTTGCGAAAGGTTCTTCACAGCCATTGGCGTATATTCCTCTTCTCTGAAAATGATATCGGACATGTTTCGTTCTTGCTTAGAGCTATTCTGAAGAATGCCGGCCCGGAAGTGCTTGAAAAGGCAGCAAAAGAAGGCGGGCTGTTTAAGGGTCCACTGCTTCAAGCTGCAGTTGAGAGCCCCAAAATTATCGAGAAAATCCTGGTCAACCCAGACTTAGCTACGAAATATCCAGAGGAGGTCAACGACTTGTTTCGCAATTTAGAGCCTAAGCAAGCTATTTCCCTTCTCCCAGAGAATGTCGTCGATGAGATCTGTCGAGAGCGAATGAAGACCGCTCCAGCTTCGAAGATCCAGAACTGGCTAGCAGAGCACAAGAGATTGGGATTCACAGCGAGCGACAAGATTGAGGATGGGGATGAATTCGTTCATGCAGATATCGCAGCTCTGATGGCTAGCTTTAATGACGCAGCTATCAGCACTGAGTCTGCGGATGGGGCTTCTGTTATCACACAAATACCACATCCCCCAGCTCGAATGGCTTCTTATCACGACCTGATGAACAATCCTCCACCAGCAATTCCCCCACAATTTCAGCAGTATCAACCACAGCCACCGGTTGGGATGCAGCTATCAAACAACCCTCCCGGACCAGGGGTGAAGGTTTGCAGACGTTGCCGCAGACAATTCACTTCTGTAAATGGCTACAACTATCATTGTATGAAGAACATCTGTACGAAGCCACCTCCATCAGGGCCAAATTTTTCTGGCTACAAGTTTTCTTGCGATATCTGCGGCCAGGGCTTCACGACGAAGCAGGGACGCGAGTATCACAACCTCAAGAAAGTTTGCGAAGACTGTGAGACTATACCTCCGTGGGACGATGTTGAGCAGACAGGCCAATCTGCCAACCCGGGCTCTTTATCTCATGCGCCCAGTACAACAAATGCTCTACAACGCCCTCGCTTCCGCTCCTCTGGAACTGCCCTCCCTTCCCCCGTAGCTTCACCTGTTCCTACAGCACCTAATGGCCTTCCTACTCGCCCCCCTATGCATACGCCTGCATCGGGACCAGGTGTGGCTTCACCATCAATAGCTCATGATGTCTCTACGCTTTCGAACGCGCTGAAGTCTACTCCAACACCTATGGCACGACAGATCTCACTCGATCCGGATGTTCGCCAATCTCCTTCGGACATGGATCCTGTCAGACGTGAACAGATGGAGCAAGAGATTAGAGATGAAGATGCCAGATATGAGGCAGCGAGAACCCAGGCTCTTCAATTACCGGCTGAAGAACAAGCAGCTCGATTGATATCGTTGAAAAATGGAAATGCTTCCAAGAAAAGTACAATTCGTAGGCGTTTTGGTGTGACTTTGCGGATGCGAAAGAAAGATAAGGAGGCTGCTGCAGCTTCAAACAGTCTTCGATCAAGAACGTCAAATGCTTCTATGATCCCAAATCCCTCTCTAGTTGCAACTTCGAGCGGATTCTCGCCAATAAATTCCATTGTTCCTGCACCCGCTGCGTCTGGATTTTCCCCAATTAACGCCGCACAGGCACGAAGAAACACCCTTCAAAGCTCAAGCGAATGGCAAGCACAAAATAGTCTAGTGTCTCGCCCAGCACACGCTTCACCGTACAGCAATACGCCATACAGCACACACAACTCACCCTATGCTCGAACTGTTCCTGCATCCACTCCCGGTTTTGCATCTACCAACAAGCGCCCTCGGTCAGCTGGCGATGATGATGAAGATGAAGGTGCCGCACGTCCATCTCCCGGCCCCCCATCTCGCCCATCACTACCGCCTCTTCCCCGTAGCTCATCGTATCGTGGTCCTTACGGTGCACCAGCCACCCATGGTCCAGCCCATGGCCTGCCAGTCACGACTTCCTCCTCTCGTGAAGGCTCTTCCGACCCTGTTCGCTTCCCTAAGAAGATGCTTGCTGAAGCCCAGAGCAAATGGGATGCGATGAGGCCAAGCAAAAGCAACAGCAATTCTTCAATAGCCCCATCTCCAACCCCACCATCCCCTGCTGCTGTCAATAGTGGCGATACAACGATGACAGATGCAGCTTCCCCAACTTCCGCTCAAGCACAGCTTCTCGCAGAGACTGCTGCTGCGTCGACGACTTCATCCAGTCCACTATCCAGTGCTAATGTCGTCCCTTCGACCGAGCCACCCACCGCCAACCTCACCAAGAAGGACTCAACGTCGACTGTTGAGCTTTCCGATGACGATGATGACAGTGACGAGGACATGCCCAACGAGAACGAAGATTAAATCAGCCTTCCATTAGGCCTTCTGCTTTCCTTTACTTCTTTGTTGCCTTGTTTCTAGCCTTTTTCGCAGGTCTGGAGTTCACATGGGTGGTTGATTGAATAATATCCTTCGGAAAACATGTAAGGCAAGATGGGAAATCGAACGGAATGGGCATTACCACTGGCGTTTTCACCACCCCAATACACTACATTTGCATGCTTCTACAGCATAGCAGCACTCATATATGTTAGACTATGATGCTTACTACGGCATCACACATACCACACCGAGATAGAAAGGTCGACATCAAGTCTTCCGTCCCGAGGGGCTTGCACTAGCTTTTCATTTTCAGACAGACTTTGCGTCCGCGCTAGTCTTTTTCTACACTATCACAACGGCTTGCAGAGCAGTTTAGGAAGTAGATAGCTAGTTATAGTCATTGTAGATAGTTCAATTAATGAACATTCCCTTTGAAAATGCCACTTAACCAAATATTTCCCCGTCATTAAGGTGTCTGTTTTATTCTGCTGGGCGAATGTGGGTATATAGATGCCCTTGTACCTTGCATGTTGTTTGGTCAGGGTGTAATGGATATGCCGCCTTAAAGATCAACTAAATCTCTTTCAAACAAGCCTGTTCGCCTGTTCGATTTCTCGCTTAAAACGTCGAGAGGTGGCCGCTGAGGCCCTTCATTTATCATTTCTCGAAAAGTCAAACAATTTCGAGCCAGCCCTAACCAAATTCTCATGGAGCAACATTTCCTTCACAAATTAGCCATAACCGAATTATCAGGGTCGCTACTACTTGATCGAGCTCTACCTTGAGAACACCAACAAGATATCCGACAGCTGCCTTGATCATACTGCTGGCGATAATCAATCCTGTGGGGGGTGGGGGGGTTCAATCATGCCGGGTTTGCTACATAGGCTTCTATAGCACCTTGGGACTTTGTTGTAAAGTCTAGGATGTGTGACTTTACTTTGCCCTGCGTTGGTATTCTTCTTGTCAGTATAGTATTCGGGGTAGCAGGGCTTAGACATGGAATAAATAACCTAAAGTAATGATAAAAGGGGAGAGCTTACGCGCATCAATATATAGTTACCCAAGACCCAATTTTTCTTCGTCTGATCTCTCGGCATTTGAATCAATAACATAAATGAACCGGAAGGGTTTTGCTGCCACTAAAGACATTTATTCAATTCCTATAGCGTATAATCGTCGCAGGTCTAATGCACTTCCTTGGCAGACATAAGTCTCGATGTTCCTAGAGTGATCGCGAGAAGCATGTGGCTCTCGAGTCAGCCATCTGTAACACATCCATTTTGGATATTCGGGGGGCCTTGATTGACTACCAGAAGTATGGACCGGTACCAGCCAGCTCCTTCTTAACAGTCTCGGGATACTTTGTAAAATTGTCGAGAACTACAGATTTGAGCTTTGAGGAATCTTTGCCGGCATCTTGTGAGAAAGCGGTTTCACAGCGTGCTAGTGCGGTGGAGGCGGTTGCGGGGTTATGGATATCTTGACGGATGACTGTTATTCCCACGAGACTGGCGGCGCAAGCGACTATGAGCTTCATATTTTTTGCATTGTATATTCAAGTTACCAAGTTGTTTTGGCTGCCTGATGTAGAGGGCTGATAAAGGGGCTCGTTTACAAGTGCCAATAGGAATCCCCTGATATACCTAAGGGCCCTGACTTCTTTTACGCCAGCCATCTCAGTACATTGAAGAACTTGACATTTGAAAGATAATTCTTCGTCGTTCTCTAAAAAGTCACACTTCAATTGTTATGCCTATTAAGCATAATCTCGCTCGGCTCGGCTCCCAGACATCAACTTGACTCTCCAGTGAGTACAAAGAAAGAACAAATATATCTAATTCTAATAATTATTTATCCAAGTTCCGACTATCGGGACATATCCAGGCTTTTTGCTAAACTTTGAGTCCACTGAAAGCTTTCCAGTCATGTGACCGAGCGCTGGGCAACCTGGCAACCATGATTTCGGACTTTACGGGCAAGCTATCACGACTCGTACAAATAGGTGTAAAAAAAAGTGGCCTGAGATATGGATGGCATGTTAGGAAAGTCTTCCTTAGATTTCAGCATAATCGTACGCTGATGCAATATTGCCAATATTTTCACCATTTGAGCATCAGTGTCTTTGAAAACATGTCGAACTCGAATCGATAACGACCATGTCTGCAGAAGCTTCAAGCTTCGACAATAGTTGAACAAGGCAGCGATGTCGTCCGAGTCCGATTCGGAGCCCTTAGCGCTGTGATTATGTATCATGGATAGCAAAGCGACAATCTATTGTTAGTAAACAGCACCGTTGAATCTATTGGGATAGGAAATTACCGGTGGAAGATGCGCGTTACCCGTGGGCTTGGATTTATCATTGATCAGGTCAGTCCAAAAACTTTTCAGACTCATACAGTACCGATGCAGGTAGACCCTGCTCGTTAGCATCGACTGAGTTTGATGTCTAATACCCAAAGATGTCATCTGTGGCTCAATATTCCGGCCTTCAAGTTGGAGCTGTCTTCTTTGGTGTATTCACAACCCTTTTAAGTCTGAAGTCTCGTTTAGCAGGTCTTTAACTAACAAAGGAACACCTTTGAATGATAAATTCCTCGTGATCGACTTTGATGTACTATAGATGCTACTCCAAAAACCACCTTTCTCCTGTAAGGTACCGATCTCTAAAAGGAATACATAGGGTTAATAAATTGTCTACAGGCTTTATTAGCGTCTGATTTTTACTTCAGGCTGTTGTAATACAATTTCACTAAATGGGTTGGATAAACAGAGGAGAAGTTTGAAGGGTTTAAAGGATACCCTGTCATATAACACCCGACATCGTATAGCGTCACCTTTTTGAGGCGATCGAATATTGGCTTTGATTGACAAATAACCTTGTGCAGTGCTGAACACGTTTATGAGAGGGCAAGAAGGTCAATTGTGCTGATGTATTGAGACGTCTTTTCAAGTACTTCATGTTGTGATAGAATGAAGCTGAGAGAGACCTTTGTGGATGCCATTATAGTTATGTAGTCTCCAGGTCTGTTGTATTGCAAAGCCCATGTTCATATCTCGTGGGCTCCTTGAAGACACGCCCTGTCTCATTTAAGCGATGTCACATCGTATCTCGGCCAGTAGAATTAAATGAACTTAAACGAAGAATTAACAGGTGACTCACTCGGCAATCACCGCAGTTGGATTGATAATCTTAGCATGTCTTCCCGTTGTCGGACTAGATTGATATCCCAACTTTCCTGGTTGGATATCGGTAGCACAAAAGCATTGCTTGAAGCTGGATATTGGCATGTTGTCAACATTTATCACAACCTATGCCCCTGAAAAAACAAGAAGAGCCTAAAGAACTTCTGCCGGGCCGGAATTTAACAGAGACTTTGACGTGATACTGCCATTCGTATGACTAAACCTCAGTGCATTTGTCGGTTCAGTGACACCATGGCTGCTGATATCCCATCTTTCAGAATCGATGACCGTTAATATTCATCTCTTCGTAGTCCACTACTGTCATTTTTTATGTCATCCAGAAAATCAATGACTTGGCACATGTTAGTACATCCCATCAACCTCCCCCGATCTTCCTTCGTCATCAATGTATTCCCCTTCTGACTCCTGTCACTTCCTACCATCTCGCTTAAATGGTGAACCACCAATTTGAAAGGAATTGGTGCTCTTGCTACTTTATTCATAAAAGTCTCGACGACGTCCCAAGAACAGCCTTTGATTTGCTGCTCACTCTGTTCCATGGTTAATGGATATGTACTTAGCCGTGCAAACATTCCGGGATTTTCTAAAATCCCTCTAGCGGACATCACACCATCGATGCCGTATGACTCGTGTTGTTGGAACGCATCAGAGAGGGAAAATATGTCCGCATTCGAGATGGTGGGGACAGTAGTGAATTGTGTTAAGATCTGTAGGTCCGTAAGGAAAGCTGGGATAGAAGAGGGAGTACTTCGAAGTCGTGGATGAATTGTGATGACTAGCCTTCTCGTCAACGCCTACCCTGCTAAATGATAAGGAGAAACTTACAATCGGCGCCGGCTTCCTCAACAGCCTTGATGAATTCCTTGGTCTGGAGAAGGTCTTTGTGAATTCTGATTTTCACGCTCACTGTTTTCTTGTTCTTGTAGCCTCCCCTTTCTGGTCACGTCAACATGCTAATCTTGCTTCTTGAACTTTGGATATCACATACCAAGTGCCAGCTTTGCCTCTTTGACCATTTCCGCAACCAACTCCCTCTTGTGCATCAAAGCTGCCCCCAATGTCTCAGCACATGCCCATGACTGAGGACATCCACAATTGATATCGATACCATTTACATATGGAGCAATCAGTGTGGTGGCTCGTGACAATTCAATTGGACTATTGACCCCAAATTGAACAATTGTTGGAGGTTGGTACGGTGCGAACGTGAAGTCTGAAGTCGATATCAGCTTCCGGAATGACTTCAGAGCTGATTTCAGATTGCCAAAAACAAGGTGAAGACAAGCACGTGACATACCACTATCACGAGCAAAAATAGAACGGTTGAACTCTTTCGCTAGTATCTAGATTTGCGTCAACCAGCTCTTCTATGTCAAAGGGATCACTCATTTCATACCATTGGCGTCCAGGTAAGATCAACACCATACTCAGCAACAGTTTGACGGAAGGCAAGCTTCCCCACCTTGTAAGCTGAAGTTCTCCGTGTCAGGAGTGACAAAATTACCTTGCTGTACCGAACCATAGGAGCTGAGCAGAATAATGGGCGTTTCTCTGATTTTGCGATGTCGAAGAGCTGCAAAGGACTGAGGCAATCAGAACGATGTGAATCACGAGACTGAAGATTGCTTACTTGACATCAAGGGATGAAGGAAGATGGAGGGCCGGGTCCTCTCCTAGTTTGATATTCGGCATATTTAGAATGACCGAGTTGATAACCAGTCATCTTTATATTTACATCTCAGGCATCTTGAGGTGTTGAACGAGGATGGATGGTCATGAAAGTTACGTGGCGAAGCGAGGGGTGGGAGGCTTGGCACACAGATGATTTTCACCGCCGCCACAATAACTAGTTGCGGAACTTTCGTGACAACTGAACACACTAAAAACCCATGGCGTATACTACGGTCAAGAAAAAATACTTGAAGTCAGATTTACCTCATAATCAAAGACGCAAAGAGAGATTAACCTCATCAAGGTTAAATAAAAATTACCTAGTCAAGTTAAAACTATAATTTCTGGATACTTTCCACATAGCTCTTTTAGATGCCTTATTGTCTAGGGTTCTAACCTGTTGATTAAACCCAAGTTGACAAAGATAGGAAGAGAGATGAAGCTCACTAAGATCGAGTTAAAATTGCTCAATCAGGTTCGAAATCATAGCATCGGAATTATTTTGTCTAGCTTTCTGAAATGCCACATTTTCTGCACCCCTACCTTACACTCAGATCAGATAAACAAAGACCGGAAGAGAGATCCAACTTGGCATAATTGACTAAAATTTACCAAGTCAAGTTTTATATTAAGACATGGGGAATTATAATACATTGGTATCTGAAGTGCCTTAGTTTTTGTGCCTTATTTTTTGGACTCCTACCTCACATTTAAACCAAGTAAACAGAGATCGGACAAGATATTATTCGACTGAATCTTTTTAGGTTTAATTGTATAGAAGTATCTCATAACGTAAATCACTAAGAAATCACAAAGTGGAGGAGAAGGTAATCTTGCTGACGGGACTGGAAAAGCTCTGTGACAACTTTGTATCACCTCTTGGACCTCCTGCTCCTACTCCTCCATTAAAGAACAGTCGTGCCTTGTAATTGACTTCTAGTGTAGGTGGTAAGAAACTGACAGTAAAATTGTTCTTGTAAGAACTTTGTTTTTGTGTTCTATTTCACCTCTTTATTGTAAATTTCATTTACTCAATGTTCTTAAAATTCACGCTCTATGCCATGTATTCTCTTCCCTTGTCCTAATACATAAAGCATCGTCGCTCGAATACGTCGTACATGAGTCAATGAGATGTGGAGAGATAGAGGTGATAGCAAAGGCTTTTTTTGGTTGCAGGAATATATACACATTGATCGCATGTCCATAGGGTAATCAATGCTGAGGTATACACTCGACTAGATCCTCTAACCCACACATTCTACACCTTTATAACAGGCCTATACAGTCTAATCTATGTCATATCCAAATATCTTCTAGGAAGTTAACTTGTTTGACATCCTCTTCCATATTTAAACGTAGAGAATGCACTGACAGTAGAACTCTCACCTGCGAAATATTTTTTGGCTTTGATAATGTTGAATTATCGCAGGGGGTTTACGCCCAGCACGGGGTTACGCACGAGGTCATACACGTGACAGCCCTCCCTTAAGCCCACTTCTCACACTGTTACCACTTCTGATCCTGTGCACTATTTTCAATCAATCCAGTACCAACATAACTTTGACTCTGCTATAATTCATATTCCAACAGATAATTAAAATAGATAGACATTCCGTGCATGTAGATTAGTCAGACATGAACGTTTAGAAATCGATACCGAAACCTTTCTCAATAATTAATTCCCTCTTGATACCATATCTCTTTTAATACCTTCTGTAATGTCTTTATTTCCTTTGATTATTCTTAATAGAATTCACTTACCTCATATTCCCTTCACCTCTCTGCTCTTAATCTAAAACACACATTCTCGCTTGAACATGTTGTACATTAGTCGATATCTAGGAAAATATACATGACAAATATATGTATTAAAATAAGATCAGTAGATAATGCATATATGTAAGTAGAGCAACTCAATAGTTACTATAACTTCCAATACATCTATCACCCACTGGTTAACAAAGTAGCATGAACCAAACTTCTCCGTATGTAAGATCTCTTTGGGAAACCAACTCAGCTAATATCATTTACTATGCAAGACCCTGTAGAGTACATCGACATAGGACCCCTCACCAGTGAATCACCCTCCAAATTCCATATACAGACTGGAAACAATCATATGTTGTGAATAATTTAGACGTGAATGTCGAAATGTCAATAATAAACCAATCATCGACAGTGACCAGTCCTAAGCGCCAAAACTTTTCTCGGCAACAAAGTACTATCCCAACTCTAAACCCACTCACACACCTACTTTTATCTCTCCTATATTCACCTTATACAAATTCTGTTTCCTTCAGCTTTTGTTATTCCCACTACATATATGCTAGATACTCGCGTTCGGGAGGATATGATAGGCATCGTTGAGTATTAACGAAAAGTCAGGAAGAAAATACAGTGTGGCTCAATGATGCATACGGTACTACTAAGGCTCGGAGCACTTAACTTCCTCTCTTCTACATCAACAATATAACCCACCTGATATTCCGGATACTTACAGTCCTGTTTCGATAACAGATAGATTTACCTAGTATCGTTTAGTGAGATGTGTTAATAAGTAGTAAACAGTATTCTAGATTAGGACATATTATAGCTCCAAGAGAAGCAAGATTTATAACACCGCCTAAGTTATTAAAGATTTAATATAAAGGCACGCATATGATAGTAAAAGTATCTATATCTTCTCTCCCTACATGTAAGTACCCCTGTCTTCGCAACTCTATGCAAATCTAATAACTTCTTATACTATAAGACGAAGAATGCTAATCGATCAATTAAAGTCCAGAAAAGAGACTGCAAGGCCTCCTTACCATTATTTAAGTTGTTAATCGTTTTATTTAACCTTGCCTATAAGGATAGCTGCGCGCGAAGCAAATACCCATCTTCATATGAGAACCTTCTTCTGTAAGTGAGGAATGGAAAGCGCGCAGGTAGAGACTTGTTTGATCATCTAGACAAAAAAGGTTCATGATTCAAGAACATTGTTGTGGACATGGAATGAGTACGGGAGACGCTGGATCGGATCGTTCGTGGTGGATCTTTTAGAAGACATATTCCATAGCCACTCTCCCTTCCGTTTAATTCACGAAGTGATATTCTTCTTCCATTGCTACAAATAGTTGGTTGATCTGTGAGTAGATACAAAAGAGGAATAAGCGCATGTGTCCAGGTTCAACACTCGGCAGAGTGACATGTCTCCTTACGTAGACCCAAGATAAAATACATATTTGGGCAAAGCGACGGAGCTAGTAAATTGGGGTATACTTTCAGAGGCCAAACGACACGAAGCTCATCCTTCTATGATCTATCTATATACGAAGAATTTAACGCCAAGCCCTCTATGATGATTATATGCCCATACTTTTCCCATCAAAATTACGCCTGTCGTATTAAGAAGTCCAGAAATGGCAAATTCACGACTCCTCGGGCCACACATTGTAGCCAAAGGTATCCTTCATGTTCACAAATCTCGAGCACCGTCCCTCCGCAACTTTGTTGACCGCAGCTAAATCTTCGTCGCTTAACTCGATCAGGCTTGCATTTGTCTTTATCCGACTGGGGTTCGAGGACTTGGGGAGAACAGCATATCCTCGCCGTAGTCCCCATGCAATCAATACTTGTGCGAGCTGCACACCGTTCTTGTCTGCAACAGCAATCAAGTCCTTGTTTGTCGAGACTTTCTCTCCAGTTCCTGGAACCTGGTCTTGCGAGCCTAGTGGTGAATATGCCACTGGAATGATATCTTGCGAGAGGCAGTACTTGATGAGGTCGTTCTGAGGAAGGAAAGGATGGATTTCGATCTGATTTATTTGTGGACGAACTTTTGCGTATTTGAGTAATGACTCAATTCCCTTGGCAGTCCAATTCGATACACCAATAGATCTTGCTAGGCCCTGGTTGTAGATGGATTCCATCGCGCGCCAGGTTGGTTCAGGATTCTCGGTTAAACTTTTCTTGATAATATACTGCACGGAGAGTTAGCAAAGCAAAGTAAGCATCGAATCGCAGATAACATACCTTTTGATCAGAACCAATCTTGACAGTATGGTCCTCGTTGCTCTCAGCAGCAATAGGCCAGTGAACCAAAAAAGCATCAACATAAGGAGTCTGCAACTTCTCCAAGGAATCCCTGATACTCCACTCCACCTCTTCAGGCTCGTGAAGGTGATTCCAGACTTTAGTGACAATGAAAATATCCTCTCTCTTTGCATCTGGGTTGCTGGCAAGAAATTCTCGCATACCAGATCCAACCTCATCTTCATTCTGGTAGAACCAGGCACAGTCAAGGTGACGATACCCAGCATTTAGCGCAGCAACAACAGCCTTGTGTGTCTCTCCTTTACTGCCCTCATTCGCAAATGTTCCAAAGCCTAAAGCTGGCATTTGAACGCCATTGTTCAATTTGAGGACCGCCCCCGTTATTGCTGGCGCTGCTGTCATGGTGGCTGTTTGTGTTGACATTTGGGATGGCTGCCTGTAGTGTATAAGGTAGAAAACGTGGGAGCTCGATTGGTTTCGAAGTGGGATCTCGTATGGAGGACCTCTCGTATGTAGAGAGTGGGGAGAATTTGCGAAGATTCAGAAGTTTAATATGCGCAAAAATGGTCAACCTACGGCAGTTAGTTGTTTAATATGTCAGTGGTATGTATATCAATCAAGAGACCATTGCCAGACACCATGTCATAATTCGACTGGCAGCTCAACGTCCTTTGGTCTTCACAAAATTTGCGCGGATTCGTCGGACCGTGAGGATGGCATAATTGTTTCGTCCTCAACATAGCGGGCTATGACGTCGGACATGCCGCGAGCTCGCCGCGTCGCGAGGAAGAGGGGTAGCAAGAGTCAAGAATAGAAACAAACTATCCAAAGGCATTTCATGAATGTGAAAATGTGAAGACCCTGACACGACAGTGGCCGAGGTGGAACCATGAAGCTGGGTCTGAAGAGGGCCTGAAGAGGATCCGATATCAAAATAGCGTCGGAACGATTGCAGAGGAAAATCCCTAAGGCTGCCAAGGCTAAAAGATGCCCTGCAGAAAATCTCGCTTGAGTCACGTTTCGGCAATGCCAGCCCTTTGCCGACGCTTTCAGCGCGCTAGTTCTCGTCTAACTTCCTCTAAAGACACTCCCGTCAAAGACGTCAAAGTGAAGAAATCTACAAGAACTGGCCCACAATTAACACTATCTCTCACTTGAAAGATGAGGCAAAAAAGCGGCTCTTTTCCTCAACACATCCTATCAACAATCAAGCATTGTGATCAACATCTTCTCCTGCCTTAATAGCACTCGGTCTGCCAGCTTAAGTGATTAGGGTGCAGAAAAAAGAGGAACAGGCAAGACTCTCACTCGGCGACGGCCATACCACGGTCTTTACCCAATACTAAAAGTGGCAACTCGACGTCACTCTGGATCCTCCTGCAGCCTTCCGAACTCTTTCAGCCTTTCAAGCTCGCTGGAAAGAGAAGAAAACGATTAGGCCTACTTGGCTACGGGTACCTTATCGGCTCCTTCCCTACTCATGCAAGGCTCAGCAACAGCCTTTCTGCTTATGAGGCTCCGCTTTTGATAGAGAGTTTTCACTTCGGTCATGCATTACACTGGAGATACACTGGACCTTGAGTTTCAAACACCAGCTGTAGCCCAACTGCTGGCCACAATGAAGAAGGCTGTAGTGGAGCATCGTACGAGAGAGTATCGGCTGTAGCGGGCATCAAGCATATGACTTCACATGCTCGGCTGTGGCTGTCGACTTGACAATTAGGTGACAGTGTTGATGAAATTCTCCTCCTAAGGATTATCTAGCTCTGTTTCATTCCACATCTCTGTTGAATATATACCTTCGCGGTGCCCACAGAGGGTCGATTATTCCATCTCATCTCTCAGGTCTGATAATAAACCACCATTGATTATCATCCTTTCTTGTTCTTCCTTTGTTTTGAACACTCACATTATCTATCACAAACAGAACTCCATCAATATGCCTGCTTTCGAAGATACCGAGCTTGATTCCAAGCGACCTCAAACTCCTACCATCAACTTGAAAAAGACCATGAGCAATGGCACTTTGAACAATGGAGCCCACGCAAAATATAGCCACAACCTCCCGATTCCAGGAGATGACCAGCACCCCGGCTCCATTGAGGTACCAGCCAGTAGGTCCTCAATGGCCGAGACAGATAACCTCATCCACTCTTTGAGCAAGTCAGACAGAAGAGGTTCTCGCAACAGTTTCGGAGCCTCTCTACCAATTCCAAGATCTAAGCGCCAATCAAGACTTTCCTCTGTCGCTACTGCAGATGGCAGACCTGCCCGTCCTGGGATGCCCTCCATCCAACCCACAAGAGATATCCTGTCTTCTCAAGTTCAGGACATTAGAGCAAAGGCTACCGCTGCCGCAAAGGATATGGCCTTTGCTTTCGACATCGATGGTGTCTTGGTTCACGGTGACCGTTTGATTCCAGAAGGCCAGCGTGCTCTCGAGATCCTTAACGGTGACAATGAGCTGGGTATTAAGATTCCTCACATCTTCCTCACCAATGGTTCCGGGAAAGTTGAAACTGCACGGTGTGCCCAGCTATCAAAGATCCTCCACAACCCAGTTTCCACCGATCAGTTCATACAATCCCACACTCCTATGTCAGCCCTCGCCGAATACTACGACACCGTCCTGGTAGTTGGAGGAGAGAACTACCAGTGCCGTGAAGTTGCCAAGCAATATGGCTTCAAGGACATCGTTGTTCCAAACGACATTTACGCTGCTCAATCCACCATCTCACCTCTCCGAGAGCACTTCACAGCCGAACAACGTGCCACATCCACCCCACGAGACTTCAGTAAAGTCAAGATCAACGCTATTCTCGTCTTCTCCGACTCTCGCGACTATGCCACCGACCTCCAAATCATCATGGATCTCCTACAATCAGAAGATGGGGTCCTCGGCACGAAGGCCAAGAACCCGACAGAGCAAACTATCCCCATCTACTTTTCTCAAGGAGATCTTCTGTGTCCAACTGAGCACCCAATCCCAAGAATGTCACAAGGTACCTTCCGTATTGCTCTCGAGGCGATCTACAAGGCCATCACGGGTCATGAACTTGAACGTGTCGTATACGGCAAGCCAGAACTCGCAACCTACAAGTACGCCGATGAGGTCATGACCAGCTGGATGGACACCCTGCACGGCGAGGAAAAGCTACCAAAGAACATTTACATGGTTGGTGACAATCCAGCCTCCGACATAACTGGTGGTAATATGTATGGCTGGAACACATGCTTGGTGCGAACTGGGGTGTACCAAGGTGAGGGCAACGACGATGAAAACCCAGCGAATTTTGGCGTTTTCACAAACGTGCTCGAGGCTGTTCAGACTGCGCTACGAAAGGAATTGGGTCAAGATTTCAAGTTCAAGTGGAGTGATGCGATGAACCCTGTCACTGGCGCACACTCTGCTTCTGCCATTGAGTAAATGGCTGGGTTGTCAAACGAGTAACAGCAACGGTGTTAGGACATGAATTTCCTATGGAGTTTTTGGTTTGGGTCGAACTGAATTGTCTTGCTGTTGATAGAATGGAAGAAAGTTAGACACTGATAAACAAGCATCATGTAAGGCGTATATAGACATGGGACAGGCGTTTCCATAGTATCATCCCTCGAGATGATTAGAACATTTGAATTATGACCTTTCTTACCGTACTTGATGCGTTGTCACTATTTTCAACCATAATCCATTAATTGCTTTCCCCCACCGGTTCTCTCTCCTCACACCGCCCTTGCTCATTCGCACCTACTCACAATAAATACGTTTTAATTACCAATTGATTGATGCAAGACTACGTCATCAAGCACCGGAGACCGGACGATGCTGGCTTCTAACGACCGACACATAGTCACACTTCCTGCTTTCTCTGGACTTGGTATACCTCCGCAGATCCTTATTTTGCAACACCATTACCAACTTAACCATTCCCCCGATATTTTTGCTTACTTCATTTGCTGTTGAGAATGGGTTTGTGTCGACATGATTTTGTTGTCGATCTTGACAACTTCTTACGTGCAAGAGAAAGTGGTGGTACGAAAAACGGGCGCAACGTGGAATGACCCACGCCGACAATATTTGTCTCGCGTAAAGAGAATGAGAGTAAGAGACCTCGGTCAGTTTCATGGAAAACACAATAAAGTTTATGGAAGCCATGTTCGTCGGCTTGGTAAATTCTGGGAGCGCGAGGAGTGCATTTTACAGGGCTAGCACGCACTGCGTAGACCTTTCTTTGCTATAGGACTATGATTAGGTTCTTGAGCGAATACTCAACCCGATTGTAGGTTCCAAATTTCAACCTCATTGCAAAAAGTTCCTACGTTTATTTAAATGTAACTATCATGCAAGAGTAGAAATAAAAAATGCCTAGCATGTTCAAACTCTTGAAAGAATTCACAACATATTTAATTTACTTTAGAGCTTCGATCGTAGTTCGAACTCTTTCCGTTCATATAAACTTGTCTGCCTGCCTATAGCGGGCTTAGGAAAATCTCAAGTGAATTTTCAAAAACAACTTACTTTACTTATCTCTGTGTTTTTATGAACACCTTATCTATGTCAATGATGCGGAGATCTATAAATCTCATGCTACATGCTGTTGCGACCATTTTTATACTTGACTTGCCGAGAGGTCGCCACCGGAAGAAGATTGATTGACTGAGTACCCAGATTTAGCGCTTTTACTCAGAATTCACTTAGTCACCCTCCAGTTTAAGGAGCCGAACTCCGCGCCCACAGATTCGTGTTGAACGTCGAGTTTTCAACTAGAATGAACAAAGCAAATCATCTGATACTTTACGAAAGTCCTACGGTTTCTCTAAAATTTCCTATCTCATTTTCGATATAATTTCGCGATTTTTTCTTCTTAAAAACATGTTAGAGGAATCTATAGTATGGGCGCGAGAATCGGCAGCTAGTTACTGCGCTGCTACGTAAAGGGGGGTAAGCCTTCTTACGAGTGCTTGATATAGTCTTGCACGTGAGTCCCATTTTTAAAATAAGACCATCATTTCGACACCAACTTCACCAACCTCTCCTCGGCGGGGTCCGATATTTTGTGGTAGTATTCGTAAAGTAATCGATTAGGTTGGGTTTCCTTTGCCGCCTAATTCGCGTATTAAATAGAATATTCAAAACACACATATAATTTCGCAACCCGACTAGTATGAACGGAGGAAATCTTTGACTTGAAAACTTTAACGCCATTGGATTCCTGGGCAATGTGTCATTCACTGGCAGTACGTGATCAAGAGAACATGATGTAGCATTACCACTCCAGTCAGCTTACCATGACACTCCGCCGTAGTTCCGTATTCGCCATCGCCATCCATAGATGTATATAACGCACCGGGAACTACGGAATATTTTCTTTATGCTAGAAGTGTGAAAGGTAAGTTCCGTGAAAGGAAGCGAATTTATTCATCATCGGTATGCATCTGTTCAATACCTTAATTGCTATAGTGTTAGCGGCAGCTATCGGCAACGTTGGTGCTCAATATAACAATGATACAAGCAGCCGTCAGAAACTTCTGACGGGAGGCATTTTGGTCACGTATAACACGACAACATCATCTGTCTCGGTCCTTCGAAATGCCTCCATTCTCATCCAAGGTGGTCAGATTATAGAAGTCAGCAATAAGCGTCCCAGCAATGTTAGAGACGATGCAGAAATTATCATTCTAGAAGACAAAATCATCACCCCTGGTTTCGTGGATACACATCGCCACGGCTGGCAGACTGCATTCCGCACAATTGGTTCTAATACAACCCTTGTCGATTACTTCGTCAAATATGGCTCATCAGGTCCCGCTTCAACCAATTTTACAGCTGAAGATATCTACGTCGGGCAACTTGTGGGAATATATGAAGCGCTGAATACAGGCGTCACCTCGATTCTGGATTTTGCTCATCATACGTGGTCGACGGAGAAATCACTCGCGGGTTTGCAAGCATCTGTTGACAGTGGAGCACGTGTTTGGTGGTCCTATGCTATTCAACAGCTTAGTAATGGTTTTAGTATCAATGAGCAGTTTGAAGATCTAGAAGACATTGTTAGGAACAAGAGAGATGTGTGGGGTGACACAAATATTGAAATTGGCCTGGCATATGACGGGTTCGCGGGTGCCTCATCAGACGAGGTGGAAAGAGCTTTAAATACAGTTCAGTGAGTTCCACCATTGAAAATTTCTGTGAAGCTTGCTGATCGTGAACAGTTCTCTCAATCTTTCGGTCATAACGACACATTATAATGGACCACCCTTTGGAGGTAAACATGCTTTGAAATAACTACAGAGAACATGAGCTAACCACTTGCAATCTCAGGCGACAACTCCCCAACTGTACTAGAACAATATTCTGCACTCAACACCACAATACCCGTAGTATTTGCACACGCTCGCTCCCTCACCTTAACTGACGCGAATATCCTCCGTAATCGAAACCAATTCATCTCCATCACTCCGGAATCCGAGCATCACTACGGTCACGATCAGCCAAACAGTTGGCGAATTCAAGACCAAGCGTCACTAGGAATCGACACACATTTCACTTTTTCGACTGACCTGATCACCCAGGCTCGACTTTGGCTTCAGGCTACTCGTCTCAGAATGTACAAAATGGTAGTTGATTCTGATTGGAACGCCCCTTCCACCAGTGCCATGAGTGTGAACCAAGCCTTTATTCTAGCGACATACAACGGAGGTCAAGCACTTCGACGAAATGACATTGGAATCATTGCACCCGGTGCCAAAGCAGATTTGGCAATTTTTAAGGCTAACGGCCCAGGCATGGTGGGGTCTGCAGATCCCGTTGCAGCAGTCATTTTACACTCCAATGTCGGTGATGTTGAGCATGTGCTTGTCAACGGAGAATTTGTGAAAAGGGATGGAAAACTTGTCGGTGTTGACTGGGCAATGTTGGTCAGGGATAGATTTCTGCCGAGTGCACAGAGAATACAGAATTTGTGGGCGGCGATGGATTGGCCTCAGCTTGCTGGGGAGTTTGCCGAAGGTGTTGATTATGAGGAAACTAGACAGATGGATGTTTTGAGAGGGAAAGGCACAGGTTACTGAGCTATCCATTGTTTCGAAGATTCAAGAAAGCTAAACTTTGGTTATTGACAACAGAGCAGCTAGACGGAGACTAGTTTGTTCTCCATGTTGTGATCGTGAGGGAGGACTTGTTTAGAGCTGGGAGCCAGACCTGAGCAAGCTAGATTTCTCCAAATCCCCTTCAACTAAGTTCTTTATTCACAATATCGTGTGACGTTCAAATATATCCATGCGTTGATAGCAAATGTCCCATGGCAAGTGGTTGTAGACGTAATTAAAGCCCGAGCTCAGCTCTTGAACGTGAGAATGGTAAGGGATACGAAAGCAAGCTGGAATATATTAACTTACACGTATGCGACTGAATGCAAAATAATAAGTAGCTAACTTACCTGTGAACAAAAATCAATGCCCAGAATACTTTTGTTGTCACCTGGATACCTGGAAGGGGGGCATGAGAATATTTTGTAATTTGTTGTAAAAATGACAAGATTCGATCGGCACAGGTACTTCTACATCGAGGTGCTTCTGCCAATCGTAAGATAATAGCAAACATTCCCCGACCTACAAAAAGACACGAAAACACCTTTTGGTCGTTCTTTCGATGATACTTTTCCAACTCGCGCTCCGTGAGGGTTCAGCTGGCATGATGAGTCTTTTGAAATAGCACGAACCTGGCCTTATTAACTCGCCAAGCCCCCGACAGCAGTAGAAGATCCGGATTACTGCCCTTCGGCGTGAGTACTCGAGCGTTATACTAAAAACGAGATTATATCTAAGTGCTTTACTGCTCTTAGCCGCGGTTTTCTATTATTTGGAAACCCTTGAAACTCTGTCATAATATGAAATATAGCTCCTTGCCCTGGATTCCGTACTCATTGTCTCCGAACATAATTAGTATCAGCGTGGACTACGAGATCGCTTGAAAAATGAAGCCCGCACTTTGCAAGAAAGGGGGCTAGCCGTCTTGGATCAAATTTCTGAATTATGCAAAGTAGTGCAACCATATCCGAATCAAATCTCTACTAAGAAAAGAGTCCAGTAATTTTGCAAAAAGAATGATGGAAGCCAAAACAAGGATGAATAAAACAGTACTGCTAATAGTTCTTGAGAAGCCCTATGGAGCATAAAAATAAGGATCGGATTGCTCAACGTTCTACTGGAACATGGCGCATCTATCACAAATTAAGGACGAAAGGACGTACAACACTTACCACCGCGTTATTGTTAGACCAATTTCCCCGAAAAGTATTCTTGTGATTACTAGCAAAGGTGACAACAGACAGCCTCAATCACTTTGACCATCGTAAAAGGACTACCCTACCTATGCTTGCGAAAGAGATTGACACTTTCACCATACCGGTGGTACCTCCAACGAAGCCAAAAATATCCCAAACAGCAATCCCGTTGAGGGCTTAATGTTAAAATGCTAGCACTACCGGACACGATGGGATACGATACTCCTTAGGAGAAAAAAAGGTGCGTTTCAATTACCGGATAAGACTGTAATAGAAACAGTAACGAACACGCTAAAATCTCACACACAAACTAGTAGATCTGATTCCCAAACCCATTATCACATAGTCAAAAAGTCATCCTGAATTTCGTAGTATCGCACAATAAAGGCATTCGAAGGAGTGGCCACAAGAAAGAAAACAGAAACCATGCGTTGCCTGAACACATCAATAGATTTGTATCGAAGTTGGCGGAATTACTATCACGCCAGAATTGCCACTCTTTCAATTCCTGACCAAATACCGCCACATTTTTAATACCTGCCACGCAAAGCGAAATCAGCCAAGCAGACCGCGAGGCCACATCGTCTTGAAAAATCATAAAACGTATGCTCGCTTGCCCCAAACCAATTATTCACTGCCATCATATCTTCGTCCACCACTTACTCATAAATACAAGCAACCATCAATTTCTCATAATCACCGCTTGTCTCACCCTGAATTCTATGCTTCAGACTGGTTCGGAATTTCTGCTGGAACGCGCCTTTGACTTGCTGCATGTGATTTCTGTCCCAGTGTATGCGAACGACCCTGTTTACCAACAGATGATCCTTCGTACCCATGCCAGCCATGGCATCTTCGAGGAGATAAGCGTCGCGCATTGCTTTATCGGTTCCGGTTCGAAGTTGGTGAATGAGTGCCATCTCCATATGTCCAGAGAATTCCTGTGGTAACGTTAGATGACCATCGAGAATGGGGATGGGGGGAAATCTTACACTTTTAATAACAGATTCCAAGCTTTTGCGGAACTTTTGCTCATAAGTGTGCGCTATCGCCCGAATTTGCGAATCACTTCGTTGTGTCAAGACATTGCAGACCAGTAGCTCATCTGTTCCCATTTTGCCCTCGGTCGCCTTATATAGATCCATCACATCCGAGTCAACCTGCTGGGGTACTACTGGTGTGCTTTCCTCGTTTCTATTGGCTGCCAAAACCATCATGAAATGCCTCTCTGTTTTCATGCTCAGATCTCCCTTTACATCGTTTTCCAGACTACGGCGGAATGTCTTTTGGTATGCCTCCTTAATCGCGCGTACGTCTGCATTCGACCTTCCAAGCAATATGTCATTGAGAACTTTCTCCTTGGTGCCTGGACCACTCATAGCAGAGTTTAATAGATGTACGTCTTGTTGTAATGGTCCCCGAGCTAATGCGCAAAGTCCTTCCTCGAACCATCCACTTGTTTCACTTTGTATGTCACCAATCAACTGTCTGCTGAATCTGTAGTTGAAAGTTTGCCTCAGAACGTTGATTTGGAGTGGATCTTTATTTGAGAGTACGCGGACAAGGGTCTTTTCATCTGTGCCAAATCCTTTCATTGCCTTTCGAAGTGCTTCCGCGTCTTGTACACCATCCCACTGTATCTGCTGTGTTGGGCCATAGCCTGGCGATGGTGGTGTGGGTTGTACATAAGCTTGCTGAGGAGGCGGCGCACCATATTGTCCTGGTGGAGGTGCACCATAGCCTTGCTGTGGAGGTGGTGCGCCATAAGGTTGTTGTGGAGGAGGCGCACCATACGGTGGTTGAGGGGGAGGAGCGCCGTAGCCGTGTTGTGGGGGAGGCTGACCATAACCTTGCTGAGGAGGAGGCTGTTGATAGCCGCCTTGAGGAGGGTAAGGAGAATGGGATGGTGGAGGATAATCTATCGGTGTGCCGTCAGCTCGAGCCTTTGTCAAATTCCAATGTATACTTACGACCTTGTGGTGGCGCGCCGTATTGTTGTGGGGGGTATTGTCCTGGTGGAGGAGCACCGTAAGGCTGTGGAGGAGGTTGTCCGTAACCGCCCTGAGGAGGGTAACCTTGTTGAGGAGGATATTCTGTTTCACAGTTAGCTGGAGTTCGTCGTATAAACTATTCATTGTTCCGACTTACGACCTGGAGGAGGGGCGCCATAGCCGCCCCCATATGGTTGTTGGTAAGACATCTTGTTAGTAGTTGGGTACCAAAAAGTTTGCGAAATACAGAGAGGATTGAGGACTGAGGGGGATGAAGATGAGATATATGAAAAAGAAAAGGTTTCTTGGACGTCTTCGTATGCGGAGGCGAATATCCTGATCTTACGTGAAAGACCGTTTTTCAGTCCGGTCCAGGATGATAATGAGGGGCAGTGCTTCAATGTTGCATTCAGCCCCAGTGGATCTGATTGGATCAATAATCAGCCTCGACAGCCCACGAACGACAGCTCGGGTTGCGATGACGCGCAAAGTAACAGTCAAATTGAGTTCCGCAGCGCAGCATGAGCCACAGTCTAGTGTCTTGGCTATGTAGGAACAACTCCGATTAACCTGAGAAACACTTCATTAATAATTATTGTGGTTTTGATGATAGTCCTAGCCCTATTATTAATCCTGAGGTGTACAATTGGGTTTGGTGTTTAGACATTGATTATTGGAGAGAAGTAAGTCAAAACGCGACCAGATATTGACAGGCAGCTGATAAGTTTTTGATGCCTGAGGTTGCAGGCAATTTGTAGAGCTAACTGACGTCACATATTCGAGGATTTTAACTTCAACTTCAACTTTCCTCACCACCAATATTTTTCTTGCATTTAGGAGACATTCGGATATTACTTCAAGTACACTTAAACTTGCCTCGGTCCAAGGAAGCACATTATCTACGCTAGCCTTGCTATCATATCTACACTCTCCTGCTGTTTATGGTATCTTTGGTTGTTCGAGGTTGATTCATATCTGGAGTCTATAGTATTGATAGCTAGCCCATGGCCCGATAGCATGTTTTAGAAGTCAATAATCAATTGAGTATTTTGCTTACTTGATCCCCATCACCCCGCTTATAGGACTAGACTTAGAAGCCATAGACTCAAGAAGACATAGAACTTTCTTCTCAGAACGGACCTTCGGCAGACACAGCAAACAGCAAATGAAACAAAATACACAAAATGCGAATGGCTTTACCTTTTAGACACATAACTGAGTGTCAAACAGTTGGTTTTCTGGTATGATTTTGCAGAAATCTTTCTCCCTCAGCGATAAGGGATCTCTGCACGTGACATATATATGCATCGCCGTCGCGTGTTGCAAGAGTCACGCCGATCGAAATTGTAGGCAAATATTTCCTTCCTCTAATACTCTCCCTCTGGGTGTTTCATGGGAATTCTTGCAACAACGTCAATTATCCCAGGTGTTTCGTCTTTCTCTTCGATTTCCCTTGTTTTGTAGTTCTTTTAAACCTTGCGTCGATGCCAACGTCCTCCAGGCTCCAGCAACTGCTTTCAAATCCGTCTCCGCAATGGGTGGCTCCGCATTCTTGAGGCACTCGCCTGCGATCAATATACCTCGCATGCCCCCAGTAGTGTTTGAGACTGTTCTCCAAAGTACACTCACTATCCTCCGCAAACACTATGGTCATTGCGCATCTCCCATTGAAGCACCTGGCAAGACGACTTTTGGGGACGTTGATATACTCGTTGCCAGCCCTCACAAGAGGTCTTTCAACCCCTTCCAAGTCGCAAGTGGAGCTACCTTGCCTTCAAAAGCCTCCCTGACCCCAGTTGCCGAAAAGCTCAAGGCGCTTCTACAAGCAACTGCGTACGTTGTTCAACCAGGAAGTCCGACCATCAATCTTGCGATCCCTTGGCCAAAGGACTTGGACGGAGGCGAAGAAAACCATACACAGATTGATGTCCATCATGTGGACACAAAGGCGCAATGGGACTGGGAGATGTTCCATTCTGCTCATGGTGACCTGTGGAATATCTTGGGGACCACGATTCGTCCCTTTGGTCTGACTGCGAATGATATTGGGCTGTATCTCCGCATCGAAGAGATTGAGCAACTAGATCGCAAGAAGAGCATGGTTTTCCTCACGTCAAATCCATCAGAAGTGCTCAAATTGCTAGGTTTGGATGAAGATGTTTACTGGAAAGAATTTGGAAGTCAGGAGGAGATGTTTCAATTTGCTACTGGTTGTCGGATGTTTTGTGCGAAAGAGAAGTCTGATGAAGGTGATGCGGAGGGGGATGTTGTTGGGGAGATCGAGGGCCAAGAAGGTGGAGAGAAAGGTAAAAAGAAGTTGAAGCATAACGACAGGCAGCGGGCACGCAAACGACCTATCTTCCAGGCTTGGATAGAAGATTTTATCCCGAGGTTGAGAGAAGAGGGTGGGCGCGTTGAAGCAAAACTTGTTAGAGATGAAATCCGAGCAGAGGCCTGTGAAATGTTCAATGTTGGAGAAGAGTACCAAAGACGACTGACAGATTGGAGGTTGGCGAGGCACAATGATGAGCTATGGAGAAATGTCATCAAAGGAGGTGTGCCAAACAACGATGAAGTAGGTATTATGTTCAGGTCCGCGGCTACACGAATGCTGAAGGCGGTCATCATAGAAGGTAAAGACTTCGACGGCATGGTCCCTACAGCTGTGAAGGTTGATAAAGATGGTTTTCACGATATTGCAGCTGTCAAGGAGTTCGTCAGAGCGAATTGGGAAAAAGCTGGAGAGGTTGGACTGGCGAGACAGGCAATTAAAACTAAAGCAAGCATAGGGGCCAAAGAAGAGAAGAAGAAGAAGAGAAAGGCTGCTGAGAAGCAGGAGCTTGTCGAGAACTTGAGAATTGCGGAAGAGAAAGCAAAGGAGGACACTGTCGAGAAGGAAGTTAAAATCATTAATGTTGATGAGGCGTTGAGCAAAGACAGCTAGTTTGGAAGAGTGCTAGAGACATCAGCCGTGCCGAGTCCAGCTTCGAGATCACACTGCCAGGGCAATGAGCATCAATGTCACTCGATAAATGACCGGTCAAACGACTCTGATATCTGGAGACCAGTAACTAGAAACCTCGTCCTTCGATATCTATGATCATTACCCTAACTGCAAGCAGGAAAGGATTTGGTGACATTCTCGAAGAGTAGCTCAACTCGTCGAATGCATACATAGAAAAGATACGGCACAGAGGCCACGAGAGACCATTCAGGAGTTGTGGTAAATTGACTCAATGTGCTCCAAAAAGCTATATTGAGCCAAACCAATATTTCAAAGACACGTTCACCTAACACTTGACATGCCTGAATACAGCCGATAAAAAGGTCATCTTTAGGTACAAAACTTACTTCTGATTAATGGTACTAGTAAATGTGAATGTGCATTGTCTGATTTACTTGCGATCAAGACTCCATACCAACACAGTATTGGACACAAATATTGGACATTCGATATCACTTCTATAAGAAAAGGGACTATTTCTTGCAAATATTTATGGGAGTAGCAGATGCCTTCGGTCATAAGGACTACAAAAGCCTTGACTTTGAAGTAGGACACGCTTGGTAGGTACTTGTTATCGTCTTCCGATTGGTGGTTCAACGCCCTTGTGTCGATGGTATATACAGTACTAGCCAACTGCTATTTTTGATTTCGCTTAAAACGCGCGTGCGCGACGCGTTCACCCCATCACACCTACATCCTTTTTTACTTAAAATGCCACCCCAACGTACTCCGATGACTCCTATCTCTGGGAATCGACTTCAAGGGAAGCATCTTAGTCCCTATACTCGTACACGGATTATCGAACGCTTTAATTGTGGTTTTACACCTGCCGCTATCGCACAGGGCTTTAACCTCCTTGACGCGACCGTCCGGTATACCCTCGAAGTCGGTAAACTACGTAAGAAGCAGCTGACACAGCCTAAAGCCCCTCGGAGGAGATCATATACCGAGGCAGACGAACGTTATCTGCTTAGGCATATACGCGTAAACCTAAAGGATATATATTAACAAGTTAAGATAGCCTGTAGCCTCGAATGCTCGACTAATACGATTAAGAAGATTCTAAAAGCTTATAGAATAGCTAATTGGCGGGCTAAGCGGCGGCCACACCTTACGGATGATACAGCCCGTAAAAGGCTTGCCTGGTGCCTGGCGCGAAGACATTGGACAGAAGAGGAATAGGGCCTCTATATATGGAGTGACGAGTGTTCTGTAGAGCGGGGTACTGGACGGAATCAGGAATGGTGCTTTCGTACGCCGGCACAGAAATAGGACCAGGAAATAATATAAACCTACGACGCGTATAAGAACTTATCTATTATAGTATAGGGATGTTTCTGGGACCTCGGGAGGTCAGACCTCTATATACTCGACCGCGATTTTGCCTTAAAGAAGCATGGGTACTCTGCCACCTCCTATCTCGAAGTCCTAAACGGGCAGCTACTACCTTAGTATAATAAAATAGAAGACAACGACGACGGAGCATACGTTTTTATGCAGGATAATGCCCCTATTCATACAGCCTATCGAGTACGCTAATAGTTAATAGATAATAAGATTACGACCACTGACTAGCCACCCTATTCACCAGATCTGAACCCGATTAAGCATATCTGGTAGGTGCTTAAGAAACTACTCTATACGTAATACCCTGACCTCTCAGCGTTAAAAGGAAAAGGCGAAGATGATATCGAAGCTATACAGAATGCACTCCGTAATTATTAGGCTTAAATACTAAAGGATACCTTTGATAAGTTATATCAGAGTATGCCTAGGAGGATAGAAGCATGTATCGCGGCGGACGGCTGGCATATATAATATTAGTTGTTAAACCTTGTGTATATAGTCCCTAAATTAAGTGCTTTACAGCCCGAAACTCTACGATTAAATACGGCTATATAGCTAGCTAATTGGCCATGAAATGGCTAGGTTATATATAAAAGCAGTAGGAGGGGTGTGGTGGGGTGCGGGGTCGATAAGCGAAATCAAAAATAGCAGTTGGCGGTGGCTGTAAATACCACGTACGACAGACTCCCAGACTCCAATTACTGTGAATAACCCTCTCGCCTATCCACACCTCCGGCTAAGACGGCAACACATTTATCGCCAAGTCGATCTCACGGTCAACAATAGCAATACTCGATTGCTAGTATTATTGGATGAGACCAAAATATCTCGGTCATCGGTTTTAGGGCAATAAGTCCCACCTTAAGTCCGACAGCTCATTTAAGTCCCATATTTTCTATTCAGTAGTCTCACTATGCTACGGGAAGATAGCCGTCAGAGTCACCATCTAGCCGACGAGTAAGAAATGCCCCAATTAATGTATTTTGAAGCAACGTAGATTTGATGTGTCCAAGGAACTAAAACTGGGTCTATTTGTCACATTTCACGTGAAACTCTTAGTAGGTTAGAGACCTCTCAGTCATATAACCTTGGGCTCTTTCTTATATCAAAAGTATGCTATCTACGATTTCTTAGACTAAGTATCAGCATCTTTTCTCCAATTCGAGCCCACGATGTCAGCCCAGCAACCACAGAAACAGCGTCTCCTTAAACTCTCAATCCTCCAACGCCGAGCAGAAGGCGTCTCTGAAGAAGAATTCCACCGTCACTGGACAGAAAGACATGGCCCATTAGCAGCGAAATGGCTAGCAAGTACAAGAATCCTAGGATACATTCAAGTTCGTCTTCACTACCTCCCATTTCTCAGTACAATATTCACACATTGTCAAGTACCACACTCCATCCTCTGTGAAATCACAGATAAAACTCATGGCAGCGAACACGGGCTGGGAAATCTCCGATTATGATGGTCATGTTGAGATCTATTGTCGGAGTGTGGAAGAGCTTGAGAGAGCTATGAAGGATGAGTTTTATAGGGAGACAGTACATCCTGATGAGACGTTTTTGGATCAGAAGAGGAGTATGGTTACGTTGGGGTGGGAGGAGAAGTATGTTGTTGATGGGAAGGTGGTTGGGAGTTGATGGAGAGATATCATAAGCCTATTGGGAGGATATGGGAGCCGCTCTCTGTGTTTTTGGCCTGGTGTAGCTCTAGAAGAGATCAGATGCATTTATCTCCTCCAAATATCAGATGTGGCTCACTTGGAATCAGATTTCACGCCGAGTTGCAAGTGGAATGAGATATCTCACGGTACCGAATGATCTCAATTTCGGTACCTGCCAGCTTTGTTCAGATCTCTTCGATCTTAATCACTTCGTATGGAACTTCTTCGTACGGATGCGCCCTGAGAGTCTGTCAGCTACATCCTACCAGAAACATCACAAGATATCCATGTGCCCTCATAACCCATGACTCACTTCTTCAACGCCTCAACAGCCTTCCTTACAACATCCTCGCCTAGACACAGAGCTTCTACTTGAGTCTCCTCTAGTGTCTCAAGCTCCCCTATAGTACCAATATGCGGATTCGCACTTCCACCAGGTCGGAATTGGCCATGGCCAGTAGATTGCCAACAGCACTGGGTAACAGGGGAGTTAGCTTTTGCCCATCTAGGAAAGTCTCGCGATAAACATTAAAATATTTCATTGAACTAGGAAGGGTTCAGGATTGATTCATGAAGGGCAGAGTGCAAGATGTAAAACAAGGTAGAATGGGGGAAACAGAAGCCCAAACAACTTACTTCAGTGTAACCTCCAGGGCCTGGGTAACGACCTGCTCCAGCAGCGAATATTGCGGTTTTGCATACTGCGAGGGAGGCTGGGGGGACTCGGAATATGAGCTTGAAGCGTGCTGGGGCTGTTGCGGCGGCCGCCATTAGCCTAACGGTGCGTGTTTAGTGCTAATGGGTGATGATCATGAAGTCAGGTGAAGAAATCGCTGCCAACATGAGGGGTGAGCCTAGTAAGAATAATGAGAAGTGGGACTGGCGAGGTGCTGCGAAATTTAGAAGAGAAGACGAAGTGATCTGGCGAGAGCTTTGTACTCCGTAAGGCGCTAGGGACTGCTAGCGTGACGGAGATATATGATATATGATATTACATGACATGATGTTGCTTGGACCGTGCACTTCTGCAAATCTGGGATTAACCTTCGAGTCTCTCCAACCTGTACAGCCTCAGACACTCCAATGGAATTTTTCAGGTCTGAAATATTCCCATGGCTTTCCTTCATACCAATGGCTGAAAACCAAGAGGGTCTTTATCAGTACGACACTTTGTCTACTAACATTTCGCTCAGGCTTCTGGAACTCTTGCCTGGAGGAGACGATGAGCTAGTCTCATGCTTATTGAGAATTGTAGAGTGGATTAATATCCCTGATTATGAGGCGCTCTCTTGTGCCTGGGGGCTCCGATAACCTAAACACCAAAAAAATTTGATGGAAAGAGGTTTGATGTAACCGTCAGCCTCTACATTAGCCTTAAGCACTTATGATAAGATCAATCACGAGTTTTGTAGGCTGGTGCTATCTGGCAAATTGCTCAATTGAATCGTCCTCACTCATTTCGATGCATTTTGTTAGACTTGGACAAACTTTTTCAACGTATCTGCCACTCACCTGCATTACGTCTTAACACTTTTGTTACAAATAGCATTGACCAATTAGTCATACCTGAGCGTGACAATCAAGTTAGTCAAATCCGGAGAATATTTCAGCAGGCTAAGGCAGTTCTGATATGGATTGGACCTGATACAGAAGACCGTCAGGCTCACCTCGCGATCGAGCCAATCTTCCAGAGATCGGACTTCCTTTGCCAGAGATTAAGCATACCAGTATCAGACCTTAACTCGGTTGACAATCTTTACCATGAAGTAATGACCAAGTATCGCGACTCTCCCAACATGCCAAATGAATGTGACTTCAGCACTGAAGTGATGTGGAAGTCGTTAATCTGGTTTTATTTACATCCTTATTTTACGTGAGTATGGGCCCTCCAAGATAGGATGTTGTATATCACCAACCAGACCAGAAATTGTAGAATTCGTTGCTCATGGGAGCACTTATCCACCATTCTTGCGTCCAGATGGCGATGACTTTCGTATCGGATGCTTTGCGTACAAACATGGATTGATACATGAGGAGCAGAAAGACTGAGGCCCAACGGATCAGGATACACTAAAGCTGTCAAGACCACAATTTCTCTGAGCGCAATATGATGGTCCACTTTTCGATTAGTTCATCACTTTACATCATATCTAGCCATAAGATGACAGTCCCCGTAGCCGGGCAAGAAGACATCCACATTGGGGTCCCCGAAGGTGTGAGAATAGACCGCCATATTTCATGAAGGGAGGTGTTTGATGAATAAGATACTTCGATATCCACGCTATTTACAAAAGGGGTTCCTGAATTACGACCACACCAGATATAATGCGCTGACAGGAACCCTTTCCTTAACCACAAAAGAACCTGTCTGTATTGAAAGTGAGAGATGAAGCAGGTGTAATTGGTCCCTTTCTGACTAGTGAGCAGGAATGAGAGACTGGAACTCGATCTCTGTGCTCTTGATCCACCGAATAAGAGTCACTCTCTTCAGGCACAATTTAAGTGATTGCTGAGCTAGGATCGAATTTCAACAGCATATAGCAACAATGTCGGAGATTTTCACTATGTTAGTACAAGAGTCGTTTTCGGAATGAACTGGCCGTCGCAATATACAATTTACTTGGAGAAGAAAATGTACGAGTAACAGCACTATTGTCAGCGAAAGTGAGCTGCAGATGATAGGTTCTACTTATAACACCGTGTGCCGAAGCGTATAGTGTACAGGATTAGTCTTAGGTGCTACAGTATCTATGCTCATATAGGAACTTGCGTTGACTAGCACTTTAGTCCCATCGTCCGGTGGTTATAGTCAAAAGCTCTCAACAAGCCATACAGGTGTGATGCTGCAGCCATAACAACTAAAATATGGAATATCTGATGCGAACTGCCCCAAATATCAAAGGCACCTGGCCATCTTCTCTCCGGGAAACGTGCCTGTATTCGTTAGCACATCATTAAGCAATTATCCTAAGCTGGGCTTACCGCATAGAGTCCAGCTCCCGTGATATAGAAAACTCCCTGAAGGACAAGCCATGTAAGGCCAATTCTATCACGCATGTTGTTGATGCCGTAGAAAATGACGCCATGAATGACTGGAAATACAGCGGAGAGGCCCATGGCTACGAACATGCCTGCTCGGTATGGACGCCATTCCGGTGTCCTGAACTTCTCGAATATTGACACCATAGCGCATCCAACACCGAGAGTGGAAATCTTGAAAATCAATGAGCTCAAATCCAAATGTTCATGTACAAGGACTTACCATTGACCAATAGATTTCCTGCAAATGCTCATGGCAGTAAAATCCATAGTAAATGCTTGGAACGAAGCTTCCCCAGATGAGGAATACAATTCCCACATAATCCAGCTTATTTCCAAACTTGGCGATAATCGGAGAATGATTGGAAATTGTATGATAAGTCCCAGACATCCCAAGGCATGCTGCTGCTCCAGCAAAGAAGCAACCGAATGCTGCAATATCTGCTGATGAAGCTGTAGCATATCTTGCTGCGATTGTTATATACAATACGGCTCCAGCCATACAGAACGCGAGGCCTCCAAGCAAATGAGAGTAAATGTTGACGGACTCATTGTGAAGATACCCAAGACTGCCAAATGACTTCTTGAAGGAGTTTGATTGAGGCCGATATCCGGAGTGAATGTAGTGATTGTCTTGTTGCCATGATGGTAGGTCATTCCACAGGACTGTCAAGGCATTCTCAATTTTCTTCTCTGCTCTTTTGAATGTATCTTCAATGGCTTCTGCAGCCGAAGGGGCCAGTTTCCTTTGGCGAATGGACATGGCTGCGGTGACGGTTAAGGAGGTATGAAAATGTGAATATTCATGAAACTACTGGTGCTAACGTTTATGAAATTGTGGATTTAACAAAAACAGTTAAACTTTATTCTTGAAAAAGATACAGGAAAATTGTCAAACAAACCGCGTGTTTTTAAAGGGGTCCTATCGAAGTGTTGGGAGTCGAGCTTTGATTTTGATGTTGGGCCTCGGCTTGCAAACTGAGTTTCCATCAGCCTTGTGCTTGCCAAGGCCGCTGGCCTTGACATCACTCAACCTTTGATCTCTCCAACACCACATCAGCATCTCATCCATACTGATGTCCTCTCGCGGAGGTCGCGCCACGTCGGGGCCATGGAATCGATTGAAGCCTGCGAATTTTGACCCTCTCGAGGCTATTGGGTTGCCCTCGAAAGGCGACACTAGGTAAGCCAACACAATACATTCGAGTGTTTACTTTGCTAAAATGTTACAGACTCCACGATCACAAAGCCCAGGAGCGGTACTACACGAAGATTGTCGAACGATACATGGCATTCTGCTCCGATGCAGGCCGTGGCGATGAGCTTCTTCGACGACTCGCGCGCTTGGACGTCTCGAATGAGAATGCAAAGAACGATAAACTACCAGCACCAGTTCCAATAAGAGTTGCACCACGGAGTACAATTGAGCTTTCTTTATCACTGAAGAGCATGCCTACGAATATTGGTCCAGCTGGTCAGAAGGACCTAACGACAATCATGATGGCCATGAGGAAGCTGCGCGAAGGAATTGTGGCATCGAAGAGAGTTGATGACTTCTCGATCCAGGCATATATATTCTGCATTAGATTGTCGATATTGGTAAAGCAGATGGAGTCGTACCAACCCGCCATTCTACACCTCCTCAAAGTAATGCACCCTGTGCAACCCCTCACCAAGATCGAGCTTCAAGAATTCGTAGGCTACTTGGTACTCGACCTGGCGTGCAGACAAAACGACCTTGCAGAGGCGCATACTACCAGACATAAATGGGGATTAAAAGATGCGAAGATTGACGCTACGCTACAAGCTCTTGCCCACGACAATTACTTCCTGTTCTGGAAAATCAAGAGAAGTGTGGACGGGTATAAGGCCAAACTCATGGAATTCGCGGAAGACTTAATGAAGAGACAAACGCTGAAGTGTCTCGGAAGAGGATATTTGAGTATTGATCTTCCTGCATTAGAGCAATTTACCAATACTACCTGGCCATCTTTGACAAGAGACTGTGGTGTAGGGTGGCAACTAGACGGCTCGAAAGTCATTATTCGAAAACCGAAAGCTGGGTGATAACCATGCATTACGCCAGAAATTCCGAATCCATTTTTAGAAGAAACGCATCTTCTCTACATCCCTTCCTAGAGCAGAGCATCGGACGAAAGCTTCCGGCTCATCACTAAAATTTCAGTGGCTCCCATTTTCTGAAGCTGTAGTTTCCTCGCCAAACTCGACATATCCTTAAGCTTCTTCACGATGGACATTCTGTTCAACATTCACAAACTTAGGATTCACCAAGCCCAATACAGACAGACATATTTTTGGAAACATCAGAGAGTTTCCAGTCGCGATCTCAACCTTAAGATTGCATCAGGCGACGCACTCGCTGTTTTCCCTTCAGAGCACCTTGGACACCTTGGTCAGAGGATCACATTGAATTGACTACGCTCGAGGGTAGAGTTGAGGGTCCAGCTGTCGATGACCAAGGCGTGGTATCTTCTGAGAAGCTCAGCTTGTAGCTGGTCACAAAAATTTACCTCCCGACTTTGTCCATTCGGCTGCTGATTTGACGAAGCTGGACTCAAGCATTGATCAGCCAGATACTGCCATCAAGAGTAAGCGATGGAATCATCAATACCTCGCGGGGAGTTTGATGGCTGTCAATTCTGGTTGAGCAGAAAGTAGAGCATTTCAAGTTAAGCGAATATTCTAAGTAAAAATACCGCCATTGGTAGTGTGGTTCTCGAGAGAATGTTGCTGTCAAAATCTTCTTCTATTATGCAGGATGTGACTTTTCGTTCATGGGGTCCTATCTGCAAATGCTACGCTCTTCCTACGCGTTATATATTGCTTGCGAGTATGCAAAGCGAATTTGCAAGTGCCACCCCAGTGTACTAATTATGTCCACTCACTTAGGTGCTTTGCGTCCTCTCCTCTGCCGTTATAATTGCACCTTGGGCAGGATTTTACTTGCAACTTAGCGTTCGATATCCTGTGCCTTCCAGAGCAGCGAGGAAGCAGCTGTCTAGCAGAGTGGCCACACTTTCTTCATCCAAACAGTTATACATATCGAAAGCCAAGCCACCTTTTCTTAACAGGTTTTAGTCGTAGCCTTCCTTAGGTACTAGGTAGGTGTTGATATTCTCTTACACATTCGAGATCTTTGGGTTTAATGTTTCAGAGGCTCGTGGATTCGTGTGGTTTTCTCAAAGGTTTTTTCTTTTTGATATCTCAAGACTTTACAAGGGAGGGGGGATTGCCCTTAATTTAACACATTAATCCGTTTATCTACTTGAACAGGGAATGGCAGTGAATGCTTGCTAAATAGAAAGCTAGTAGTGCGAAGAGGAGTTGATGGTTGAAGAGAAATACTTGTGGAAGTATGGCCTAGAGAGGAACGGTAGAATTCTGGGATTTTGGAGTGAGGTACACAGGTTGCAGTTGATGGCATGGTGATTTTCATTTAATGCGAATCATAATTGCCAGTGAACAACGTTGATTGAGCTGAGGTGGATGGCGTGTTGAAGTTGCCGGCCTTGGACCTATGATGTTACAATCCTAATGATGGAGCGCTCCTTTCAACTTCATATTCCTAGAAGCTACCCACTCTACTGCTCCTAAAATTACAGAGACTTCTATTCAAGGACCTCTCTCTGAATGGGAAAATTTTAATATCACTGGATTTAAAAACTCTAGGGCCGTAGAATGTGTTATTAGTCACGTGCCTAAAAGCTCTACTTTTGTCCCATCTTTCGCAACTTCCCAAATATCTATAATCAACTTTCACAACATCACTTATCATTTTACGGAACCTAATGCCATTAAATTACGCCTCATGTTTGGCAAGGGATGATCAAAACATGGCAGGAAAACATCTTCAGATCACGATATCCCGTGATGAAATTCATCTGCCGTGTTCCTACAACCCAGCCAGCCAGCCCATCACGAGTTTCAACCTCAAAATTGACAGCTCACAAACATGCAGAAACAGCACTCCCATCATCCGGGCGCAAATGATTCTCGTCTCACATGGCATTAGACTTGATCACAATTTCCAAACCTTAATCCCTTGCATGATCACCGACAATGGTCACAAGGCAGGTTTGATGGACGGCGCAAAGCACAAGGGAGAGAGGGCTACTGCAGTTAGCCACAAGTTTCGGGAGTGATCCGCTGGGATTTACTTGGCTGGGATTTCGGAGCATCTGAGGATGAGCTGAGAAAGTTATCGGTCGATTTTACATTCATGACGATACGAAGATACTTGTGGAGAGAGACAGCGATCAGATCGACAAAGCTCAGCCAACCGCGCAACGGCGCTTTATGTCTCACGCAGATTTCATCCCTTGTGTCAAACGCCAATACCCTGCTAGCGAGAAGGTTTATGATGGCTCCAATTTCTACCAGAACGAAAATATGGGACGAGGAGACGATGACGAACTAGCAACAAAATTATTTTCCGAATCGAACATTAATTTGACGATGGTTCGATGAATTGACGTTGAAACTGTATGAGAAGCGGCGGGGGATGGCACACGCGGGATAACCACTCTGATAAGATACCCGCTTCTACAGTATGTACCTATAAGAAGTCTCATACTGTACTGTAGCGTTCTCTTAATGTAGTCGAACACGCATGAAGTTCTACCTACTGTACGATAGTGCTAGACCGAAGTGGCTACTATTCGTTGGTTGCTTTGTCTTGGAGGCTTGTGAAGAAAACGGCCTTTGGGTCTAACGATGACCTATCATGAGGTCCGGCCTTCATGCTTTCGATGCAGCTCGACGGCAGTCAAAAATCAATTTGAATCTAGCGATTCATGTCCGAAGTTTATCTTCCAAATACACAATCCGTAGTTGGGGAGGAGAAAGGCCCTGTGCTCAATACTGCATGAATACTGTCCATGATTGGATTTGGTGGAATTCCATCAGCGAACGAAAAGGAGCGGTGAACATACAATTTTGCCCTATTAGAAACTTCCACCGTGGGGTTAAACGGGAGCTAAGCAATTGTGTTATTTTTGAGCAAGAACAATTGGCCCGAGTACTAAATAGGCTTCCTGCGCAAAGACGCAAGCACATGAGATTTACGCGGGGGCAAAGCTATCTATGCATCTCTAAAGTTGTTAGATATCGAAAAGGAAAAGGATGAAGCCGGTGACGAGGCTGTAAAGTCTTGACATTTTAGACTTCCTTGACTTGCACTTAGTTCCTACCCCTGCAGAAGCTACAGGCTCACAAAGTTCGTCTAGGCGTTTGAACTTGGTGTTTATGTTTGATGATGAGAGCCAACGAGATTGAGTTTAACGGTAGTTGATTTGGAGTGGCCTGGAAAATGGTTGCTTTATTGCGCAATACTTTAGCATGTGTGACACGAGAGAGTAGTCCAAATTGGTTATCTAGTAGTGTCGTAGGGTGATTTCTGAAAGTAGAAGCATATCGAATAGCTATTGCGGCTCGGAGCAAAATGCTTGAGTTTCGATTTCACAAATCACTAATAGTTCAGAGAAGAGCAAGCCTTGAGATTGTGTCGTGACTTCCTGGTTCATCAACTTTGCGTGGATGAGGACTATTTCATCGAGCATCTTAGCCTCAGAACAAGTGTTAAATTCTACCTGCTAGACCACAGTGATCAGTATTTCGACGGTCGTGTGTATATTGGTTGTTTCCTCCGGCTACAATTATTTTCAAGTTGTCGATCATGTTTGATGGTCGGGTCAAGGTCGAAGATGAACATGTCGAAACATGTGTTGTCGCAACAGCGGGCTGGTACTCAATCCATTCATATCCAGCTACTTACGAGGCTATGAATAGGCAAGTGCTGCTTAAGGAAAGGGTGTAAGGGTCTACCGACTCGGCAAAGGCACCTTTGCGATGAAACCCCCAAATTCAAGAGTGATCTCCATGGAATTGGTGTCGGAATAAAGGCTTTAAATTTCCGAATGCTGGAAGAAACAGTAACCGTGACCTCCGAAAGGTTCAGACGATCCACTCACCACTCCTTGCCACCCCAGACAAATTCTGGGACACAAATTGAACCGGTACCATCCATTTCCAACAGACCTCCGATACGAAACGCTGCTGCAGGTAACAGTTCCCAGAACAAAGAGTTCTAGAATCAATAACGCCTCGATGTTTGATACTGTATGAATAACTCCAACTGGAGTTGAAACTATTGTATCCTCGCGTACAAACTAACATGGTTTAATACGAAGTCGCATTGTTCCAAGTGGGGTGGTTCTGATGTTAGGAGGATGATGATGACGCCAATATTGCTACCGACCCAGAAATATATGAGGTACCAATGCAAGTTGAACCCGACGGAATTCGAAATCGGAATCTAGCTGTGGGGGTTTCCCGAGAGCTTGAATCAATGCCGAGTTTGGGACCCAGGTTTTGGGCATCTGGATTCTCGACCTTCGTACCGAACCTGAATATGTGTGACCGATAGTTCCATAGCCCCGATCGCTACCATGTGGAAAGTGGAAGTCCGACCACCTTTTAATCAAGCGACATCTCGTTTGCGCGGCTCCACGCAAACAAGAATTGACACTGTAGACGAGAAGATTGGCCAATAGCCGATTGTCCTTACCCCATCCAAAAGCTACAGGGAGATCACAACACAGGTTTGCAACATCGCAAAGAGTGCTTTCCTCTTGATAATTCGAAATCGAAATTTGCAAATCCAAGTGAAGCCCTGCTGGATGCCTTACGGACAGAAAGTAACATGGTCAGAGTCGAGCCCCTTGAATCCTCGCCTAGTTCTTACTGAGAGTTCCACAACGCAACTACACATAATAGTAAAAATTGAACCAGTATTGTTATTGAGGTGGATTGTGGCCAAGAGCCATGAGCAGAATGATCATACATCATCCCGACGAGTGCCGACGCCTGCATACTAGTTGCAATTGTCTCCACATCACAGTTTCTACTCCAACAGGTTTCACAAACATATTGTGCAATTTGATTCACTGAAATAGACTCAACACTATTGACTACAACGGTGTTGCCAATAGTGGTACTAGCTCATAAGCGCGACCCCAGACTCTGTCATCCTGAAAGTTCTTCGTTGGATGAAACCCGACTCTCCTGTCAAGCCGCCTCATCCATTCATTGCGTTAGCCTAGTACCAAAGGCACTTTTCTAGAGGTATCAACAGCACCAGACCTCATTCCAACAAACCAGGAAATCCAGCTAGGTCTTTATGGTACCTGCTATAGACACCAGGAAATAGCGAAGGTTTGGTTTGTGCCAATAGCACGATGCAGAACAATCTCCGAAGATAAATTGTGTCGTGGATCTCGCTCTTGCGAGTTCAAAACGTAACCAAGAGACAACAAGATTCCCATATGCGACAATCGTGGTTCGGACTCAGATGATCGACATGGCCAACATCACACTCGTTTCAGAAAGAGAAATTTCCCACGCCGCGGCGACTCGGATTGCCAAGTCCTGAGGGGCTTTGTTTCTACCAGTTCTTCATGAGAATATTTGGTCGCATCAATGACCTCAATGAAGTTGGCTCGACTCAGCTAAGAACCAGGCTTCCTCGTATGTCATACTAAGAAGACCTAGGTTCCTTCGCAAAGTGTACAGAGTATCAACATCTGCATATTGTGTTGTAATCTATCAGGCCGATCCATTTCCTCGAACTCGAGAGGCAAAACATATGCGATCGAATTCCAGAACAAGAGACAGAACAATAACTATTTCGGCCTACAATCGCTAACCTCGACACGACCCCCACGTCCCTTTGAAACGCTAGGCAATTACTAAACCAGTTGCATAAGGACCAAGATGAAGACATTCCCAAAAAAAAGCAGAAGGAACCCCACGAAAAGGCACTTGCCATTTACCATCGCCTGTTTATGCGGCTACGATAGATTGCTTACTCGCAAGTAAAGCAGGTAAGAAGTGTCAAGATGCAGCCGGCACTTTCCAGCCACACCGTGTCAATCTCTTGCAAACAATTTACTGCCCGACTTCGTTACGACGCATTGAAGAAGATCTACTTGCATGCCGCCATCGAGTACCGACCTATCTGACTGCATTCTGTTAAGCAGTCATCATGCATTCCATATCTCGCTAGTACTGTGCTTGCTTTGACCAACATCATCTTGTGCTATCGTTCAAATGTGCAACCAAGAAGGTTTCCGGTAGGGAGCTTTGGACGAGTCAGCCAAGGAATGATATTCAGGTACACGAGAGCCTGGAACATTCTGATGTTGAGGGAAGGAGGATCACGAGGTCGCCTAAGGATATACATCTTGTCAAAGGAAGGTAGACACTTCATTCGAATGTACGAGTAAGGTTGACAGGACAGGTCAGGCCTTGCTTTTTGCGACCAAAGTCGAAGTGTGTCTTTTGGTTTTAATGGAGCTGTCCAGTCATCGACCTACATGCCGGGTATATCCATATTGTACGCGGCCTTAGCAAATGAGACAAATTCCACTAGCTGCCCAATCAATGCTGGATATCCCTCCTACCAGATCTCATGGATGAATCACAATTCGAACTCCTGGGTCTCCAAGCGTATTTACGGCCCCTTATAGGTCACAGATCACTTGCGCCCAGGAGAATCCCCACCAGTACTAATATCCACCTCAGGCCAACACATCAAGAAATCTCCACAACCTTCACGGTTCCACCACCAGGAGAAAAAAGAATAGCATCACAAGCAAGCAGGGGTACTTTTGCTTTTTTTTTTTGCTTGCAAGCCACCCACCTGTCAACCACGCCCGGTCCCTCTCGTGGATTCGTTTCTTGATCCAGCCCAGTGCATATTTCTGGAGGCCACGACATGCACGCCTTCATGCATGTCAGACACCCATTGTTCGCCGTTTTATTGGTGTTACCCTTATTGGCCCACTTTACTCTATCAAACATCCACTCAGAGCGCAGGATATATTCCGCCTTACTTTCAGGATGGGTGCTTTGGACCACGGGATTGTGGGTGGGAAAGACGAGGCGAACGGTGGCGGTCGTCGTGCTTTAGGTGGCTTATTCTTGCAGTGACTTCTGGGCGTTTGGTGCTGCCACACTTACGAATCCGACGATGCCGCCACCGTGAGACTGAGCGGCCAATACCAACACGAGGCCTAGGGCGAGGGACGAGAGAGAGGGCGAGCGCGAGCGAGTAATTACACTCTGCCTATCGGGCTTATCGAGGTGCATGGAGATATTGAAAAGGCTTGGTTCGAGGTTGAAGCGTTGAAGTGTCTATTGTGATGAGTACGAGCGATTAACAGAGCCATACAGTACGTAATTAAACTTTAGAGGCGTAAATTTGTTACGGAGAAAGGCCCGTGAAGATTGAAGGAAACACGAGGCTGGAAGGCTTCCTTCGTCGTAACTTTCTCACGTATAGCCTTGAGGACGACGGTAAACATGTACGAAGATCCTAAGGACGGCAATCTTCACGTAAAACAAGTATAACAAGTACAACTTTCGAAACCGGGTGTGCCAGTACTGACTGATGGATTCCGATTCCATAACCCTACACGCTGACGAAGGAACCACGAGCACGACCTCAAGGACCACCCACTCTCGTGAACGCACAGCCAAAGGAATATCTTCAGCAACCAGCACTTTCCCTGGGCCACATACAAATTCAAGGAAGAAGGGAAACATGCAAGCAGTGTAACTACCCACCACCAACAAAGGAAAGAAACTCGCCTTGCTCTTGCAGTGATTCTATCCCCAGATACCGACACGGAACGTAAACCTGCCATGGAAACTAGTACTTCTCCATCCTCACTACACAGTCATCTCTGCAGTCACAGGCATACCTAGTACCTCTCATCCTGCAGATCTCATCCAACCTCTCAACTAATGCTTCTCAGAGGGCGATTGCGATTTCCTACCGCACTCTTAAAGGGAAAATGAAACATACAATATGCGTGATTAATCAATTTCCCCTTCGTATATGGTGGTTGGGCGGTAGTACAACACCACCCTCACATCGCCAACCTCATCATTGCAATCTATCCCACATATAACCACCAATATATCTCGGGTGGCGAATTTACCGTTACCAAACATAAACTTCCCTGCACTTTTCTCTAACCAACTAACTCACCTTTCCCTGTGCATCCGAATCCGACTCGGAGAAATATACATACTTTCCACACATACACACCTCGCAGGCGACAACCAATACCAACACAGGGCCACGCATACGGAATCCGGAGTAAGTACGTTCGCTCGCCCTATCCTGCCTCCTGCGCTGCGCCCGTACACCGCAGATGTGTGAATGCACTGCGATATGCGTGCTGTATATCTGCTTCTCTGACCTCCAATCACAGGGGACTCAAGGGCTGGGTCTCCGACTCGACGCTTGATTGTGGGTGGGACAGCGCAAAGGGTGATTCGAGGGCCAATTGCACTTCTGCCGGTTGAGTGAGAGAGTTGTAACACAACACAAATAGAAAGGATGGGACAGAGGTGGAATGCTATGACGCTAGGAGGCTGGAGGTGAGGGTAAATCCATACGTACATGACATGAACATACATCCCACATGCGGCACTACAACACCATTAATCGGCTCGATGGTGATCATTACTCGCTCACACGCATCTCATCCATCCCATCCCACACCCATATCCGCTCTCATCAATCACTTAACCAACAAGAGAGACCCGGAGAATGACGGTGAGTCGGTAAAATAGGGAGGCATCGCTTCCCTCCCCATCTCACCCAGAGGCATCCCATATGATTCGCCCAACCATCTCCCATATCTCGCCTATCCTATCACCCAGGGCTGAGTCTCCCAAATAACACTAACCCTCCTCTGCTATTGCATCACCAAGGTCTGTCCCTATGCGGCAAGAACCATACCGGCGCACGGTGCAGTTCGGTCAAATCTTGGGTAAGCCATTCATTCATTCATTCATTGAACGGCCTGATCCATTCATGTGTTGTGATATCAAGTGAACGAACCGGGTCAATTTCAAACAACCTGTGCCAGGTGCTAACAACCAGGGCGCTGGACGGTTGGAGGCGCGGCTGCCGTTCCGAGCGCAAATGTTCAGCTTCTTTTCCTGTTCCAGTCCAGCTTCGGAGATGCTGCTGGTTCTGATACCGCCGTTTTGAGCTGAGATTGTTTTTCAAGTTGTCACCAAATACACTGTGGGGAAATTGCAAATGATTTGGTTTGTAGATGTGAATCCAATAATATATTCTTTTCCTATCTCATCATAAATGTGATCATCATATGTAAAGTATAGATGTTCAAAACGTTGGTGGTTGAATAAACAACTCGGAATGTGAGAGGGACATAGCCTCGAACACAAACGTATAAATAATCTGCCCGAAATCATAGCAGCCACTTCATGTGAACTGACTAGACAGCGACGGGACTTATGTTCTCCTCTCCAGACACACACACCGGGGTATCCTTAAAAAATTTCAACCGCGCTGCCCTTTCATTTTCAACAACAATCGTGGGATAATATGTAAAGGTCATGAAAACATGAAGATTCCTTTCCCAATTTCCAGGTCCCGAAAACCCAAAGACGAACGCCTGTTGCAAGCGCTTTTCTCTCGCTGCAATATGCTTTAATCCCCCTTTCCACCCCAGAGCATACCAGCTCGATTTCAAACGCCAAAAACAAAACAAAAAGGAGGTTATTATGTATATAAAGATAGATATGAATCAGATCTTCTTTCTGCCCATTTTGGTTTGCAAAGGTTCCGTGCGCCTGGCTGAAAAAATGACATAGAAAAACATAAAATGTGTACAAATGAGTATATGTATATATATGTAAACGACAAGTGCAGTGGTTTGAAGAGAAATCGCGCTTTTTGTCTGGTGACTTTTGCTGAAGTAGGGGGGTGCCCCTAGGACGGCCCCGAGATCCGTGGGTTCCAAAACGTCCTCGGAAATGACCCCTTGGAAGTTCAGCTCGTGGCAGTTCAATTTTGGGAACAAATCTAAACAGATCTAAATGTGAACCAGTGTACTGTTTTTACCACTGATTGTTAAAGCGGTCCCAGGGTGAACAAATCGAACATGGTATTGCCGTCAGGAAATAGACATGTTCGAGTGTTTTCACAGTGAGACGAGGAGGCAACCTTTCCCATGCAGGCCTCATGCATATTGGTGATGGGAGTAGTGAGAGAACACCGTGGGGTGATTTGGATAGAACATGGTTGGGTTCACGTGATGTCCAGTATGAAAGGATTCATACTGCGTCTCATATGACCATGGTTGCATTGCCGGTGATGCTGCCTTGACGAATGGATTTCCGTGGAACTCTTGTGAGGGGAGGTTGTATTGCTGATTCGTGACGTCGGCCAGAGGTTGTCGTTGGGTTGCCGTGACTGGAAGTTGGGGGATGGACTCGTCTTCATAGACTTGGATAGGCTCGACATCCATGGAACTATTACCACAAGAATCGGGACTGTCGCAACGGGTATAATCTGAATCGTCCGAGGAAGAGGAGCCGGATGAGAGCATGGAGCCTTCGTCGGAGTCATACGAGAGGTTCGAAGAACCAGAAGAGGCGCTAGAAGAAGCGCTGGAGATATTGAACTGGATCGGGACAGGTGACTGGATTGGGGTCTGGAGTTGGAATTGTGGTTGAGGTTGTGGTGGGGCAGTGAAGCTTTGGCAGTGGAAGATCAGGTTCTTGAGCTCGCTCACGGTGATTCGGTCATCTGGGTTGCTTTCAAAGATCATCCCGAGTATCTTGTTCAATTCATCTGACAAGGGCAGGATAGTCTTGAGAAAATTACGGTCCTTTTTGAAGGCTCTGTACGTGGAATCTTCCTCGGAGGCTTGCTTCCATGGGTTGCGTCCACAGGTCAGGTTGACCAGTATCACGCCAAGAGACCAGACATCATTTGGGGCGCATCTGTACGAAGGTTTCCTTGAAGTTTGATCCAGACATTCTAAACAAAAAGGAGGACAATTAGTGGGTGGAAGGGGAAGAGAGGGTGACAAAAAGGCCTACCTGGACTCATGTAGAAGGTGGATCCGCAACCGTGGTCCTCGGAGCGAGAATCAGTTGTTGCTAGGCCGAAGTCCGCAAGGAGCACATCATGGCCAGTATTGGACACCAAGATGTTCTCTGGCTTCAAATCCCTGTGGTAGATTCCAAGTCGATGGCAGTGCTCCACGGCATCCAAAATTTGGAGAAAAGCTCTCTGGACAAGAGTGCCATTATTCACATAAATACCTCTTTCGGTGATATTTGAAAAGAGGTCGCCCTCAGGACAGTACTCCAAAATAACGTATGTGCAATCTTCATCGTCCACAATCTTGAGCATCGAGACTATGTTAGGATGGGCAGATGCGGCGTAATGAAGTTGGATTTCCCTGGACTGGAATTCTCGTTGTCTCTTATCCAAAGGCTCCCCATTTGGGTTCGTCTTGGGCAAGGCCTTGACGGCATACCAGTTGTGGGAATAATGGTCGAATGCCGAATAAACGACCCCGTAGGCTCCCGTACCCAAAATGGTTCGCAACTCCAACGATTTGCCAAGGAATATACCTAAACGAGACTCTGGGGTGGGAGGGAGCTTGAACTGGGGAACTGAGTTCTGCGCAGATTGTCGTGTCCTCAACCCAGGTTGGGACTGAGGGGGAGTTGGGGGAGCTCTGGACTTGGGAGGAGTAAATGGGCCTTGGTGATGAGACGAACTCGAAGCTGGCGGCGAGGCAGGAGGTGTTAACGGTGATACTATCGCATTGGACATCGCAGGAAAAGGGGATCCGAGTATTAGGTTTCTTGCAGGGACAGTGTTCCTGATTATCTGGTCCAAACAGAAAGAAAACGGCCAAAAGATCCTCTGTATTATGGGAACAGAACGGGGTCCGACGATGGCAAGAGTCGGCGTGAATAGGTAATAGCGAAGAGAAAGGTCCTGAAGATGGACTCGATGTAACTGTTCAATATGCGACGAGAGAGTAGAAGTTGTGGTGGTCGTGGAGAGAGTCGCAAGGAGAGGATAAGGTGGAGGTGGAGGTTGACGTTGAAGTTGAAGTGTTGATAAAGCCTCGATACGTGGAGGGGAAAGAGGTTGATATTCAGACACTGGTCAGAGAGTACATCAAGGTGGTAGGGGCGAGTAGCCAATGAGTGTTCTTGAAAGAAGCCGGGGCAGAGAGGCAGTAGGCTTGTTCAGAAAGAGTAAGATCGGTGGGCTTGTTCTCTACCAGAACGAGAATGGAGCAAAGAAAAGGTGTGGGTGTGCTAGCAGGGGGCCAGGACTAGGCTGTCTGGGTCGTCTAGTATGCGGTGCTCCCTTGTTAGTGACCTGGCGGCGGTTGAAAGTCTAACTAGGATTCCCAAACCGAATTTGTTAGGCTCGGTCTCCCCTTGGCGAAGGCCTACTCGCAAGCGCTGCGTAAAATAAACTGGGTACGGAAGTACCCTCTACCATCAGCAGCGTAGACTGCTGATGCTGCCCCCATGCCTCCTCGTAGTAGCGGGTTGTTATGTCACACGGCCCACGGGGCGTACTTCGCCTTCGATTCGCATCGCAATGGCTTCGAAAGCATGGGTGGACTCTGTCGCTCTTTCTAAAGGGCTGGGGAGCACCACTCATAACCCCGATCTTCTGCAGCTCTGCAGACTGCAGATGAAGTGACCACTAAACGCTGGCCTGTCTCTAGTTCCATTAGCAGTCTAACCTGCGGGCTACCAGTTAACCCTTCCACGGCACAAGAAATCCTGCTCATGCTCTCTCTGTTCCGTCCAGCCTTCAGGGCGTCATGGTGTGAGTGGAAAGTCGAAAGAAACATGGCTTCTAATCTTCAGCCTGGCTCGTTGCCTACTTGATCATGTCATAACCCGAGACCAAGGATGCTGATGACCATTGACAGGGGATGTGGCCATGCCCTCCAGATGTGAGAGACACGGAGGAGTCGGTGCACTATTGCCAGGCCCTACTAGTGTGCACTCGACCGCTCAACATGCGTTGATGATTCGAATGCTGGAATGGCCGATGCGCCCGTGAGTGGAGAGTCTCATCGTCGTGGTGGCGTGTGCAAGTTGAGTGTTGCTCATTTGTTGTGGCGTCTCCCCACGCGAGCCTTTCGGGCGATACCACTCGTCGCCCTGTGCCGTGAAATGGGGCAAGACATCAAGGACCCAGGGCCTCCTCCTCCATGCACCAAAGATGGGCATCCATAGGTTTCGCTTAGCACTGATCGATCGCATGAATCGAAGTCGTGCCACAAACCGACCCGAGACCTTTGAGACCGCCCAGTCTGAAAAATCACCACTCTCCAGGCTTGAACCAGGGCAAGAGGCTGGACACCAGGTGACGCCGTTGTCTCTAAGTCTGTGCCACGCTCAAGCTGCTCGTGGCTCCCAGCGATCATTGTGAGATGGCGAAAGCCTGTCCTCAGAGGGCGCCGCCGATTGGACAAGAGAGTTATTTACATCCACGCCAGATCATTCTCAAGAATCCAAGCTCTGTTCGCCGTTCGACAATTCCATCACCTCCTGTCGATCGAGCCAAAACAGTGGGCAAGCATTAGTTTAGTGACTCTTTGCGCTCATAGGCCCGTCATGCATGGATGGGGAATTGCACTGCTGCATCATGATGTGTCTGTCATCGTCTCGAAAAAGGTGTAGGATCCATCAAACCACCCAAACATCTGTGGGCAACCAATCTCCGACCAGATCCTCCCAAAGTGTAAAGCGCCGTCAATTCGGTAAACTGTGGCAGGCGCTGAGACCAATTGAAAGGACCAGCTTTGATTGCATTCTGTAGAGAAATCTGGTTTGTATGGCATCAGAGTTACATCTCTGTCCATCGGTTCTGTAATCTGTACAGAGAAGGCAATCTTTTAGTGCTGCTTTCGCGGCGATACGCCCAACACAGGAGACAGCAGCTGTCAGAAGCTAACTTGCAGCCACATTCGTGTCATTCTCGAAGTTCTATTTTTCCCGTTGATCGCCAATCAGGGGGGTCTTTTGATCAAAGTGAGGCTGCTTGGCTGATTTCGAGGCTGGTGGATTCGTATTGATTGGTTGGTGGCAACGGCATGTCTCCGCTCTAGGTGTGGACAAATGGTGGCGCTGTATATTGCGAACAGGGAGGTGTCAAAGGCAGCGTGTGGTATTCATAACAGGGATTTGAAAAACGATCCTGGCTCTGAAATATATTTTCCTGCCGTTCAAGCTCTCGTCGTCACCATTGGCCTCGAGTCCAACCCTCTTTCGTATTAGCCTCCTCTCTTTCCGCCGTAGACAGGAATAACGTGTTACTCCACCAGTTGCCCGGTCTTGACCAATGGTGCCCCGAGACTGATCTATTGGCCTAGTTCAAGACTGCCCACGAATCAACCACCACCACAGCCTCGCTCACAAGCTGCATCGATCGGTCATCTCTTTACACAAGCGTGCACAATTCCACAGAGTCTGGAACGTCTTCGCCGTGATCTAGTGAGGATGGCCACTTGTTGCCTCAGCCATCCAGTTTTTAAGTCGACACAGCTCCGAGGGGGCGAAACCTATGCGCCTTCGACAACTGTTTGAAGTCCTGAAGCTTGGAAGATGGTCCGGAAAAATAGACAATTTGGGCGAAATTGCATGAGAAAGTCGTCCCAGCCTTGTCTCCTGTTGTGCCCGCGTTTCTTCCATCTAGCGGCATAGCAGAAGCATGAGCTTGGGGAAACTTCGAAATAGAAACGCGAATTCGGCAGCTGGCCCAGCCGTAGACCGCTCCAAGCCCGTTCGAATAAACCGCCACCCAGCAAAATGTCTTGACCAATGAACGTCTGATTATCTTTTCCATTTTTCCATTATTCCACACCTTTTGCAGTCAGCCCCTGAAACTCACCGCCAGTCATGACTTGACACACCTAAATAAATTTCCCGATATTACCATTTCGATCTTAAGATTTAAGTTTTGATATGGCGCCCCAAGCACGACCCTCTTCCTTTCGAGGCTCAAGGAATCAAGGGCCGCTGTAAATTTATTGGGAGTTTTTTTGTGTTTCCTGCTCAGGGTGAAGGAAAATCTTGTTCATCCGAACCTGCCTCAAGCCTGCACAATCTTATCGACACGGGCTGATGGGTACAGTACTGTATAATGTCTCGGTGGAGCATGGAATATTGCTGGTTCGCGAAATTAAAGATGTCCATCTGTACCCAAGAAAGCTATGGTAGCGACACGCTTGTACGACGATGCGGATGGGGCCATGTCGTCCCAATTGTTTTGTTTGGTCAGTGTTCACTTGGATGCGGAGGGGACGGAGGAAGATCGCAGTTCGTAACGACTTCCTTGTGGTGTTGCAGTATTGAATTTCTCACTTCCTTGGTGTCTGGTCGGTTGGCTTTAGGTCCTGGTCTTGCTGGTGAGGAAGGGCCGCAGAAAGGCTTGCGTGTGGACCAGGGCGATGGATTATTGGGCTTCCGAAGGATCGATGAAGCAGATCCTGCAAGTGAGATTCGTCCCGAAGGTAAAGCCGGTGATTTCTAAATATTTGACGAGGGTCTGGCGGTTGGAACTTGGAACTTGAAGTTAGCTGGGATGATGTTGTTACAAGTTGAATTTGAGTTTGGAGAGACTTTGGAAATATTTTGGGAGAAAGCGCTCGGACCGGAATTTCGGAAATCTTTGGTTTCGCAGTCACGTGTGGTCTAAGGTTATCCGCTTTAGGCCATTTGAGAAGGTCGTTCTTGAAGATATATTCAACTAAAACTAACCGATCACTCACTCCTTCGTATTAAGTTTCGCACGGTGACACTTTCAAGAAGTATGGGGTACAGCATCGTCGTATTTACAGTACATAAAACTTAAACCCTCTCGTTTTCTGAGTACGTCGTAAGCTGCATCTTAACCGCCATCTTCGTGTCTCAACAGGAATACATATTGTACCTAGACATTGCAGAAGAGTACGAGCTACCGAGTTACCGATAGGCAATCCTATGTTCCTGTCCTGATGCGTAGATGGTTGCTTGCATACCCAACCTCACACAACACACCCTAAGGTTCAACTATCAAGCTCGGTTCGAAGTACCGAATACTCACTCCAATACCTGGCCGGAAACAGATGCCCAGTGCTTAAGCTAGGGGATGAAGTGGCATTTAACTTTGTTTGTGAGCTTTAGTCTCTGATTTGGTTTTCCGTGATCCATGTTTCAACAACTAGTTTGAATTATACTTTCACTTTGCGCTATGTTCTTCTTCAGATTAGATGTTAGAAGCCTATTCTGTATGTCAAAGTCAAGCCCTGATAGGATTATCGAGGCCAATCCAGCCTTGCATCACGGGACCGTCCCAACCCGAAACACCTTTATGGCTGCATGCTTACTCTATTTCAGCAAAGACAAAATTCACCAAAACAGAATTGGTTGGTTGGAGCGAGCTGCTTGAATCTAGCCGCATATGCAGTGACTGGGAGGATGTTGAGTTGAGTCAGTATTGTATATCATGGAAGAGGCAGTGAGAACCGGCTGGGAAGGATAAACCGTTCAGCCAGGCCAAGTAGGACGGGTCAGGTTATTTCTGGAGCCATGTGATTTAAGTAATCGTGTTACAGGTTCTGCATATTGACAAAACGTTGTTCGCCAGGAGAGCCAATGAAGGGAGAATAGGTCGGCAATACACGTGCTAGCCACCTCGTGCGACTGTCGTGCTCATCATCCTGCAGCGGAAGAGTATCCAGCCGCTACAAAGATAGGATGAGGTCGAGCTGTTTCCTATCAAGGTTGATTTTCAGCGTCAGTGCGGCACAACTCTCCCACTTCAACTGGATAAGATCATTCCTGAACGAGGAGTTCATGTACAAACATGTGGGGGGCATATCCGCCCTTCCACACATCTCGAAGATAAAAATAGCCAGGTTCATATTTCACACATTTCCATACTATGTTTCGCGTTTACGTAGGCATACCAAGTTGTGCCCCCCATCGAGCAGATCCACAAGCGGCGGCTACATGATGCTCTAAGCGCTGCTTGCAGCATGCAGGTCTTTTGCCATAATGTGGAAACAATTGTCTGGAATGAGTGCTTCATCCTTCTTCTGGCATTCTACAAGATAGGATATGGTTCTTGCAGGCGGAAGCTGCCTCAACCGTGTCCAAATTTGGAGCGTTCATAACCTCTCTTTGGATTTTCAATCTCCATTACATTTCTTCTCTCCTTAAAATTTATTTTCAAGCTATTTGCATGACGGAAATGTATCTTTCCGGGTCACCAGCAAGGTTCTGATGACCAGTTCTTCATCGGTCCATGCTTCTCATAGAGTCTTCAGTATTTATTTTCGTGTGTGCTCGAGCACAATGAAGACATGTGTGGAGTCACACCTTTGTTTTGAGTCACACAATATCCATCCTATTCTTCCCATTCTGAATTCAATATTTCCTAACTAGGAAGTGCAAGCGCTTTCGGCAATTTTCAACGCGCAAATAGCCTTCAAAGTTCTGACATCGAACGTGGCGACGCGGCTATGGCAGCACCGAAGTGGCAAAGGCAAATGCCAACGATACATGCTATCCTTGCATTCGAATCCTCTCTCAGTCTTCCATTATCAAGCTCGCTCGAAATAACATCCTTCTCATTCGTCATCAATTGCTTTTACACATTGGACAACCAAAAGGCCGTTATACCTTTGTTTGTGTTTCAGGAGACCCTAGTGTAACGTCATCTCGCTTTCACATCATCAATGTCAGCCTCCTCCTCCATGCCATCACGAATCCCCCTCTCATGACCATCCTCGCCACCCATCGAAATGAAATTCCACTTGTCATCATTCTCTCTTCCCCATCCTTATTTCCTCAAACGATCAATGGCATAACCCCCATTAATAAAAACCACATGGCCAAAAGGAGTTTGCATACATCACAACAAGCATCTCCAATCTCGGCAAATCCGGTTCTGCCGGGTCGTTGGCCATATAGGATACTTGTATGGGGAACGAAGCTGACCTTACTGACGTGAGAAGACGTGATCGTCCATCATCGTCATATGCCAGCACATACATGTTGAGCAAGTCCAACCCCTTTTAATCCTATCTTTTGAATCGGTACCTGTGCTCTAGAAACGTGTTTGTGCGACTTCAACCAGCACATACGTAGCAGTATGGTACAACCATGTAGCCATATCGTCTAAACTTAAAATATCTCCTCGCTCTCTCTCAATTATTTGATTTGTTCGTCCCCGCATGTTTCGACATAATTTGTTTCTTTGAGCTGTGGTCATTCATCGGACGGATTCAAAATGTCTGTCTTCAGTTCATACTCCCTCGGCGAGTCGCCACAGCTACCCCTCTACACCCCATCGTCAAATACAACTACTGTCCCACCACCACCCTACAAAGCATCAGCGTCTACGTCTCTATCATCCCATCCCATCACTCCTTCAAGCCCAAGACCATCGCCAATCTCCAGATCACCTCTCCCAGAACCAGACCTCGATCTCCTATCAACCCCACCACCAACATACAAGCGGACGCCCTCGCGACTTATCATCCCGCAATCCTCACACCAGAATATCGCTAAGATCCAGACAAGCGACTTCCAATCTCCGCCACCTCCGCTCTATACATCACAATCCTCCTCCTCCGCAAGGACAACTTCCACGTCCACATTCACAGAACTCTACGGTACCTCCAGTCCCGTAGAAGAGAAGTTAGAATGCTACTGTCTCCCATCCTTCTGGCGGACAATCCCCAGCGATGAGAGAGAAAGAAATCGGAGTCGGAATAGTGAAACGTGGAGGGCTTGGAATACGCAGTTTGTGTATTCTGTATTCTAAAGGACGCGATGTATATACAATGAGGGGAAAGAGGGGAAGGGGAGGGTGTTGTGAATATGTACATATAATCTCTTCGTAAAGTGTTGGATTTAGAGATACCAGGTTTAGTATGATGGGGTGGGAAAGTAAAAAGAAGCACGAAATATAATGAGGGCGTTATTCAGCATGCTTACCGAGTTCTATCCGTAACTATACCGCTTGTGAGTATCGATATTTTCAGTCTTTGGCATAGCTAGTTATGAATTCATTTGAGGTCCCAGAGAGGAAGGAGGACCGCCTACCGTGAACTTGTGTACCATAGACACGACTAAATTTTCTACTAAAATATACTAACATCATGAATTTCCATTTCTATAAAACCGCTTGCTAAAGATTCACAACCAGCATAAAAAGTTTTCGACAACAGAAGAAGCTCCAATAGCAACAGAGACTTCGACAATGACAGGGAATTTCAACAACAATTTTGTTTTACACATTCACCACCATCGCCATACATTGCCTCTCCCATAATATGAGAATCTGTACTACCAGCTTTGTTAGAGACCCGTGCACCTCGCGTGGAGTCGACGCCTTGGTTGAACAGACCTCCCACTCGATCTGTAATAGTGGATTCATCAAGGTGATATATCGCTATTGTCCTCATTGTTCAAGACTAACACGGGCATATGGTAACCTTTCATGCCAATAGAGCCTCACTTGGCAGCAATGACGGGGAGGAAGCCGCCGCTCTGCTATCCAGCTGAGATAATTCGACACGCCAATATTTTTGACTGTTATCAAGTTCTATTTATTTATTCATCAAACATTATGGCTATCACTCCAGTCGGACTACGTAATCGCTCTTCTTCTACATATGCCGAAAGTGATATTGAAAGTTAATCAATGTAACGTCCCCAGCCTCATATCAAGACTTTGAGATCAGAAAATTGAACCTTGTCGCACTATAAAGGTGCAGCCTATTTGGTCACCACCAAAACTTGAGCCTCTCCCAACTATCCTCGAGCAATTTCAAGGATTCGCTGCTTCAGACTATTTGGTAGTCTGTATTCTCTAGGAAACTGATATCTTCGTCCGATCTAGTCATTATCACGAAAGGCCCTCTGAGGCGAGTTCCATTGTCTTGGTATCCAGAACCCAATAGCAGTAGTGGCATCGACAACAAAATCCTCGATTAAAGTGTAGCCGAGCTGGATTTCGTTACCAGAATCAATATTGCTGTTGATTTTCCTAGTTCATGTCTTGCATATAACAGGGGTAAGTATCGTTCCTGGACTTGTGTAGTACGAGAAGGGGTAGAAACGATAGGCCTTATAGCTTGTGTCCCCTCTCGGTCTGACGTGAATCTCTTTTATCTTCCAAAATAATCCTCACCTAGATGCAAGAGTCGAATGGCAGGTATGTGTATGAACAAAAAATTGAAAGATGACTTTTGGTTTATGGAGAGGCTTCGGGATAGAATTATTGAATACCTTCTCTAGTAAAGCAAAAGGTCTTGTTTATTTCCGTGGCATGCCTAACTTCGTTGACATGATAATGCAATCTCATCCCAATACATTAAGAGATTCATGGCCAAGGGTCCAAGTGTGAACGGTTAATGGGGTTTATAGGAAAGTATTTCTCTTTGTACCGCTTCAACCACTGATCTCAGGGCCGATGTGTATATTTTCCTACTACTGGGAAGCGAGAGCTATGAAGGCACATTGCTAAAAGGCGTACGATCTAATTGTATCTATGTAAGTCATACTGCCTGAGGTCCGATTACAAGATATCTTTTAAATAAGTTGACTACATGCTTGCAGCTGTCTTTATGTGATAGGATACTTTCAAATTTATTCACGGTGAAGAGAATCGACAACGAAATCCCCTCTTCACTTTTCCATAAATAAACACTTATGACAGATGGCTACCACCAAGGAACTGTAACCTCGAGCTTGTGAAGGTGTTTCCATTTTGCTTAAACTAAAGGTGTTTATTTTCTAATCGTGCTACGTTGGAAAAATGGTGCTACACGATGATGAGATCGAATATGGTTAAAAGGGAAGAAATGAGTCCTAAGCGACTTAATTAAAGATGTCCCATTTGGTTGGCAGGGGACACCACCTCAAACTCGGTAATAAGTGAGTATTTATCTTTAGAATGATCTCCCGTACATATAGGTTATGTATGGGTTCGGTGGTATCAGAACCTGGTGTTATCTGGGGGGGTTTTTTATTCCAAGGATAGACTCCGCACTCCTTTTATTAGCTGGTTTTCTCTCACATGAGCTTTGCTAAAGCATTATAGGGTATTCTATATGTTTGCCTGATTTCTGGACCAGAATAGATAACACTGCTTCCTTCTCAATTTTCGGTCCAGTTGTAATTTTAGGGTACAACTGATAAGGTCCTAGATGATTAATCGGAGATCGGACAGAATGAAGAACAAACGACCACTCTCTTCTTATCTCGTCTCTACATAACCCATTGTTTTTTCCTATAGAGAAAAAAACCCAATGACCAGGGTCAGAACAGAGACAACCCTCATTCTCGCCCTTTCCCTGTTTACGTAAGGTCAGGCAGTTATTTAAAGGAAATTTTTTACAAAATTGCCCCACCATCTGCTTCAAGCGCTATTTCTGCAGGTAATGATTTTTTTGGGGAAGATAGAGCAGTGCCCATGCTTACAGTCATCCGTACCAGCACTCTTCTCTTTAACACGGAATCTATTCTAATACAACCCCAAAAGTAGTATCACACCATATCGGACTCAAGCTATGCTTCGTATAGCAAGCCTCTCACAGGTCCGGACTTCCTGATCGTAGCTGTCCAACTCCTCCATGATCGACCAACGAAACCTTTGCCTCCAAGATGGCGTGCCTCTTCGCAAAGCTTTGATGCTATAGCTAAATAGCTCAACCCCGAGCCCCGGTAGCTCTCCGATGGCTCGGCTGGTCAGCGCCTCAAAATAAAAGTCCTCCGAAAACGAGGCAACAGCCTGGCTGATGGCTGTGGCGTCTATCATCACAAGCACAGCTCAAGATCTAAACAAAGCAATTAGCTCTCATGACCCTGACCCTAGAGCTTGGGAATTGTGGCTGTTAAACACCTCATCTAAATACTGCTGAGGAACGATGAAAGAACAGCCTGAAAATGGCGTGGAAATAACGAGCTCTAATGCCGTAGCTTTATAGCTCAATTGACAGTTGAAAGTAAATAGCTCATCATAGCACCGACCGAAGAGCTCGACAAGAAACAATGGCCTGAGAGAGGCAAGATGGCTTGGATTATCACAAACTTTCACAGTCTGATTTAAGAGTAAAGGACAAAACAGTAGTGGCTAAAATGCCCAACATTGAGGTGGTGTGAGCAGGCCTCTGTTCAAAGCACAACTAGCCACATCATTTATCGAACTGATTTCATCTCTAGAATTGTCGAAATGCCCAGGTTCAGAAGATAAAATCAAGTCAAAAAGTAACTTCCCTTATTCGGCAGTGATAATAAATTACTGCTTGGTCTAGGTGGTGCGTGTAGCTGTTACCTAACCTGGACAATAATTTCGAGGCTTGCTACAAGGGGCACGCCGTCTCGCAAGGCAATTAGAACCTCAAGACCCATTTGGAAATGATAGTGGACGCCTTGCAAAATGCTTCAGAGAGATAAGTTGAAGGGTATAATTAGGCTATGTGATGATGAGCAGGGCAGTAATGTGCCCGCACCTGTACCGATTTACCTGTTGCCGCGCACCATGTTGTAAACAATTACGTGGAATCTATACTATGCAAGCCATGTCTAGCCACCTTGATGCGTCGAGAGTACACCTCTCTGTGCGCGCCAATCTAAGTGTCCATTTCAGCACTCCCTCTCCCAATTTTGACGATAATTAAAATCATCTTCCACTTCTCAAAATAAATGGATGTCTCAAAGCCTCTGTCGGGGTGCAGCGTTTCTCCGGGTTCAGTGTGAGGCAACGATCAAGTAAGTCTGTAAATAGACTCAATTCCTCGGTTTCGGCCTCTGTCAACCCTTTCGATGCGGACATAAGGCGAGTGCGTAGATCTCGGGTTGGTCTGGAGAAAGCAAGGGTCTTGACGGTGTCCTGTGAATAAGGTTAAGTTAGTAAGTTGCTCAATCTATTTTCAGGAGTCAAGTGGGGGCCAGTCGTTCTGGGTGTATAGGAGCGGGTTTGGAATCACCACGCCACTTTGGCACAGGGCTGTCTCGGTTGGAGATTCCACGAACTTGCAACGCAAATAGACATACCTTTCCAGTCAGCTTATCTTGTTCCACACTTCTGAAATTGGCTAGCTCGTCGAAATGTAGATGGGCGAATTGAGCCCGCTTCAACATTTTAGTGGTAAATTTACCTCGACAATCCATAATTGAACGGAGCATCTGATTATTGGTACGACCCGTGAAAAGAATTTTGCCAGTGTAGAGCTCATAGAGGGTGCAACCGACCGACCAGACATCAATAGCAAAGTCATACTGCATGCCTAAAATTATTTCTGGTGCGCGATAGAATCGACTGACCAAATACGGCGTAATGTCGTTATCAGATGCATCGGAAGCAGATCCAAGATCGCAGATCTTGAGCATATTACGTGATTCGTTGACCTATACATAATTAGAAGAACCAAGATTTATAATTTTTGGTAGCTTACCAGAATGTTGTCCGGTTTCAGATCTGCATGGAGAACGTTACACTTACGCATCAGGCTCAAGCCGAGGAACATCTGCTGAGCGTAGGCGCGAACTGCCCGCAAGTTGATGCCAACATCTCTACCAAATTTCTTCAGAACTTCTCGCAGATTAATGCTAAGATTCTCAAACACCATGCACAAATGTCCCTTGTGTTCGAAATGACGCTCTAACCGGATCATATGTTTCTTGTCTTCTGGGTCCGCCTCATTGATCTTTTGCAGGATCTCTATCTCCTTCATACCGGCTTTTCTCCTATCAACAATGGTCAGTAACAACCTCGAAACTATCGCTAACACACTTACATCGTTTCGTTGTTTCTGATGAGTTTAATAGCGACCAATTTCTTTGTAGTCACATCGGTGGCTCGAACCACGCCTGAGAACATACCTTTTCCGAGATTTGCTTGGACATGATACCTGCCATTCAAAAGCTCTCCTAGAATGACCTTATAATATCCTTCTATATCGTCCCAATTATCGAGCATACTGATATTGAGCTCCTTCGCTTGAGGTATCGAGACTACTTTCACTGAATCCTCAGCCACTTTGGCGGTAGGCTTTGTGCTAGTCGCGAGTGCTTCGACAAACATATCGTCCTCTTCAGCGAACATGTCAAAATCATCATTGCCCTTTGGAGAGGATGTCTCATCTACCACAGCGGGTTCAACTGGGAACAAAACATCTTGTTCCATGGTTGGTTTGGTCTCATCGTATGCTGAAGAAGCGACCTCATCAGTGTGTCTTTGAACATCACGCTGGCTATCTTCTCTCATATCTGCTGTAGGATCATAGTCTGCTGCTGAAGGACCATCTTCGTCATTGTCAATTGCAACATTGCCATTGGTGTTCGCAAGGTCTTGATCATCATTAATTGCGAAAACAGTTGGTGAAGCTGGATCTTGTAATTCCGCTGGAGTAGCAGGGGTAGAAATGGCGGGCGAAGCTGGGGTAGTACCTTTAGCTTGAGAATTCGATGGAACATTGGTAGACATACCTGATCTTGTGGCTGAGGGAGTTTCATCCTCATGGGCAGGTGTGGAATCTCCTGTCTTATCTCCAAGTTGCAAGGCTTGGACCAACAAGGGAGTAGCGGAGCCTCGATACTTAGCTTTAATTGCCTCACGGCGCTTGCGCCTTTGCTCAATCAGAGTTGCTTCATCAAGAATCTCCTCTTCGGGCTGTTCAACTCCAGAAGGACTGGGCAAGTTGCTTGTTCTTCTGACTGTTAGCTGAATGCTGATACGATATGGGGGGAAGCTTACTTAGCTAGTTCAACATTTAGGCTCTTGTTAGACTGCTGTGAATTGCCTTGCGTATGTTTAGCCTCTTGTCTTGTATTGCCAGTTGGCAGCGGGCTATTCCCCCGTTTGCTCACTGACTGGTCCTTAACATCCCGATTTCTCGCATCTCCATAACCATAACCATTGCTAACTCTCCCTTTTGGTCCAGAAATGCCCCTCCGTTCTGATTCCCTACGACTATATCCGCTCCGACTGTAATTCTCTCCACGACCTGTGCGATGTGGCGAACGACTTCGATTTCGAGATGACTTTTCTGAGTGTCTGTCACGATCATCATATGAAAGACCAGTACTAGATGGAATTCCTCTATCAAGGTCTTCGTAAGATACCCGAGAGCGCCTATTATAATCGCTCGAACTGTGGCCTTCGTAGTGAACTTTGAATCTTCGTGGATCGCGAGATCGGTCAGGGTAATCGTCGTCTCGTGCACGCTTAGAGCCTCTTGAAAATCGGTCTGAATAGGGCGATCTACTCCTTTCGCGTGATTTTGTTTCCCCGAATATTTGATTGTGTCCTGGTGACATTGATGTCGATTTGCTAGAGTGGTTTCTGTCTTGACGGTCAACGGAAGTGCCTTCGAAAATTGACGGCGTCGTAGTTGCCTTCTCTACACCGAAATCTCGAATCTCTCCCTCATCAGAGCTGGCTGAAGAAGCCATATTGGCAATTTGGAAGCAGCAAACAGACGGTAGACCCCTGCCTTCGCGCGGAAAAAAGTTGTGTTAGCTAAGGACTAGAACGTGTGATCTCAATGTGAGAAGAGCCCAACCGGGAGTCTATCGTCTTCCTTCAAATGCTTCAGCACATGATCCCTCGATTCGTATTTGCTTCTTAGTGAGTGGCGCAAGATGAGTTTGTTTGTTGAAAGTGTAGATTGTTCTCGTAGTGGTTTGATGATAATGACGGAAGACGCGCAGCGGTTCGAGAGTTCTGCCTGTGTGGCTGAGTGCGGACTAGCGCATATTTTGTGCAAATGTCAAATCTGACATGCGCTTCTGCCCCTCCATATTCCCGCAGAACATCCCACTCAAAAAATTACTTCTATCATTGCACATCCTCAACCTTCATTTTGCAAAGCTATCTCTTTTCAGTCCAACAGAATCTACATTTCCATCATGGGAGGCGCAGACAGAGCTGGTAGGTTATCTATGGCTCCCCACGGTCTCGGGGTTACTGCTAATTCATGTGCAGGTGGCAAGGCAAAGCCTTTGAAGGCTCCAAAGAAGGCCCCAAAAGGAGAAATGGATGAGGAAGACAAGGCTTTCGCGGAAAAGCAAAGAGCTGGTATGTTTGCTCTTCCGCTATCTAGATGACTAGACTAACACACTACCATAGATGCTAAGGCCAAGGCTGAGATGGCCGCGAAGGCGAAAGGATCGAAAGGGCCACTCAATACTGGTTCGCAGGGTATCAAGAAGAGTGGCAAGAAATGAGCAATAGAATACAGGATGTACTACGCCATGGTAATGACCATGATTGTCACGCGGAGCATACGGCGTTCGGGAAATTTATAGCGAAAGCAAAGGGTCGATACTGGTACTGAGATACACATCCTACATGACAATAGGGAATAAAAACGTGATACCACGGAGATAGGCTGTACCCATGTGATTATGCATACTGAAACGTTTCCCATCTCGTCATATCTATTGGCCCTGAGATCATGCCAAGAGAGATTGATGGGAGAGATTATACAAATGTATGGTGGTGACAATTTGTATTTAGAGGAACTGGCAGCCGGTCTTGCTTGCCATAGCAAATGATCGAAGAGCCGGATATCAATGTACGAGAGATGAGAAGGCATTTCTAAGATCACACAAGATCAGCTACGAGTTCCGTCTCAAGTGACTTATATTAGTCTTCTGTGCTTCAAAAACTCTTCTGTGACAATTGCTCTGGGCTCGAATAGGGTAGAGTTGCATAATATCAAACAGCGCTACTAAGTCGGGTTTTGATCCATACAATTCATGATGAGCGCTTTGTATCTTCGGCACCAAGCACAATTGAGATAATTGTTGTTAATTGAATGTCAGATGGAGCAATCTCAAAATCACAGCAAGGGAATAAATGTCAGCGGGGCTTCGACCAAAGACGAGGGAGGCAATGGTACCCTAGAACCTCGGCTGATGGCGGCAAAGCAAAATCCGGGGTAGAGTTCCCCACATTTAACGACAACATAAGAATCCCAAGTAAGTTGCTTTGTCCCATAAAACTTGATTTACTCCTTTCATTTCATATCTGTGCTATAGCAACGCCTCCATAGGACATTTTACCTGCCACTAAATCTCTGTTACGAATTGAGATCATAATGGCTTCAAGAGCAGCTCAAATTGCGGGGCACTTGAATTACCCTAAAGGCCTCCTTGCTGGACAGGTAGCTATTATTACAGGCTCAGGTCAAGGTAAGAAACTCTATAGCTACAATCGTTTCTATCGTATCTTTAATTCTCTCTTTAATGGAGCAACTACTTGCCAAATACTCATATTTTTGCAGGAATTGGCGCTGAAGCTGCTCGTTTGTTTGCCAACGAAGGAGCCAAAGTAGTTGTATCAGATATTGACACAGGTTCGCATAGTTGGTTTAAAAATGTTATATATTTGACAATTTCTTCTAGCGAAAGCAAACGAAGTTGCAGAGAATATCAACAAGTCTGGTGGTAGCGCTATAGCTGTACCTGGTGATATGCTTGATGCCGAATATCTCAAGATCCTCGTCAAGAAGGCTGGAGAATTTGGCAATGGAAAAATCCATATTATTGTCAACAATGCTGGGTTCGTCTCTTTGTTTGAGTTTTCGGAATGTTCCCCCATTAATTTACTTCCAATAGATATACCTGGGACGGCGTAATTCACAAGGTGACCAACCTCCAATATCAAATGGGAATCCGCTACTTAGCAGAAACCTGGGAAATACTTGCCCTGAATTTGCAAGACGACGACTAGGACAGTGCTGATACTTTTGTGCTTGGGACAACAGATGACCGACAAGCAGTGGGACAACATAATAGCTCTCCACAACACCGCACCTTTTAAGCTTGTCCGCGAAGCAGCACCGTTTTTCAGAGTCACCGACGGCGAACCACGATGTATCATCAACATTTCTTCGACTTCAGGGGTTCATGGTAATGCAGGGCAGGCAAACTATGGCTTAGCCAAGTCTGGGATCAATGGATTGACAAAAGTTATTGCGAAGGAATGGGGTCCAAAATTCGGCGTTAGGTGTAACTCGGTTGCCTATGGACATATTTTGACGCGTTTGACTGCTGCTAAGGAGGATGGAGCCTTCGTTACAACTCCAGACGGAGAGAAAATTGCTTTGGGAATACCCACGGGACAGGGCGCAAAATCTGAAAATGCGAATCTTGATATTCCATTGAGAAGACCAGGAACTGCGACAGAGGCAGCGGGCAGTATTCTTGCTCTTGCCAGTCCCCTCTGTAGTTACATCACTGGGCAAGTTATTATGGTTACGGGAGGAAGGAACATGTAATTTCAGATTATGTACGCTTTTCCGCGTGATTACTATATTCTATGTCGCGATTCGATCTTTCTATGGTTTCACGTTGGGTGTGTGCATGTCTTGGTTGGGTTCAGTCTCCCACTCCAGAACGTCTCACAAATTCCGCACTCTCCTTTTCTTGCCCGCTCCCTCCCTGCGCATTTTATGATTTCGCATAACCATAATGCTGTCATTCAATTACAGTGATGGTCGCTTAGGCTCAAGGGATTCTAGTCAATCTGCGTTCTGGCGTGGTGGAGCGTTTAAGGGTCGAAGTTAGAATCGGGGCTAAGCGACGGTTGACTACTATACGCCTGAGACGAGGACGAAAAATTGACAACTAAGATAAGAACGGACGATCACGGACGAAGCGCTACGATAAGGCAAAGATTTCACTTGGAGATTTAGATGATCCCTGAGGAGCCCATATAGTTTTGAACTTTTTATGAGTGGGAGGGTCTGTTTAGTTTCGCTTCAAAGTCCAAAGTAAAAATCTAAGGTAACATTCTACCTTTTTGTGCCTGTTGAGCTGATATACTCATGGCCACAGAAGATTAAAACCTGGCCTACTGTTGTAATTACTGAATAAGATACTACCCGTGAATAAGGTAATACCCACGATTAAGAGTTGTCACTGAATTGAGGCCTGTAACTGTGCAATGAGGTATTATCTTGAATTTAAATTTATATAACACCATACGCCTTAGCCCTATATTTCTCTTTTTCAAGCCATATTTATATTTATAACATATTTAATATCCTTAGAAGGATTAGAATTATCCTCGTCGTCCGAATCGAATATCCTATCAGCGTCGTCGCCTGAATCGATCACGAGATTGATCACGTGCGTTTCCAAGACCATAGGCTCAGGAGCTTATTACCTCTAGGATACCTTGAACTGTTATAGTAGAATGATCAATTACGGGCTAGTAAGCGGTCCAGGAATTTCGTAGAATTTAAATCACATGACCAAGGACACTCAAAAGAGGCCGTGACCACCACTGACCGTAAGTTATGATAACGGTATCGTCACAATACGGCCTCTGCTATACTGTAAATGAACTCCAAATGGTTGCTCCCTATATTCCCAATGCTATCACAATACTCATTTTCTTTTATAAACTTATTAACCCTCGTTTACAATGGTGAAAAAAACTCTCTTCAACTGGCGAAACTCAAGAGTGTCTTGACTATATCTTTATGCTTATTTCATTTTGTTTCTAGTGTTCATTCATTGTAGAAGATATCTTCCAAATTGTAGTTAGACACAGCGTAAGTAGCACACCCTATGGAATACGGCGACTAGTAACAGTAACCTTGGGTAAAGCTTTGTGCCTCGTAGGTTTTCTATATCTCGACTATATTATAATTACCGTTCTTTCGAGAACAGCAAAACATCTGAGTTCCCCAGCTACGGTGTTCTCGTCAAGATTTTAGAAGTCACAGTATAGAATTGGGAATGCAATACAAAATGATAAAGGCCAGTATACTCACTTCCACTATGGACATACCTCTTAACTAATTTTTCTGTTGAACTTATACCATTTGTTAATCCCCTTTTAAGTTATTACTGACTCTTAAGTTTGTTGTTAGTACGAAGGCAGGGTGTTTTAGTAAAGTATTCTCTTCAAATTTACTACATGAACATGTCTCGATGAAAGGCACATCAGAACTTACAACAGAATGCCTTAGGAAACAAGTTACATATGGAGGAGCAAAATGATTTGCAATGTGAGACCAGAGCGTAGGGCTGTTGTTTGCCATACCATTTTCTGGTTTCATGTGCTAGCTACTGTTCAGTACATCATACACAAAGTGCAAAAGATAGCATGAAACGATTGGTGGATACACTGATGTAAGACTACCCAGAGCACTTGCAACCTTTAAGTCTGCCATTGCCTAGGGAATCAAGCACCTAGCCGTAAAACGCAGGACTATAGTTCAGAACCCCAGAATTAATATAAAGAACTCTTAAATAATGCAATGTATTTGCTTTGGCGAGCAAAATAAGGAACCAGGACTGCTTATGGAACAAAAAGTAAAAGACATACAACAGCAGGTATTCGCTGGTGGTCACCCACCCAACTACTAATCTGCCGATCTGAGGCTTATGTATGGCAGAGCGGACGGGATGCCCAGTTCCCCTCAGTCTGTGGTCGTATGCATCAATAGGGTCCTTAACAATGTATATAAATATCAAGGCACGGTGAATGAATACTATCAGACAAGCCTGACCTGATCCCTAAGAACGCTATTGCTTGCTAGGTGGTTGCAAAAAAGGATAGCAAATGCACAATACACAAAGACCATGAGCCAAGCCGTACAACGCTAAATAAGGTTGAGGTTCAAGTTGGCAAGGGAGAAAAGTATTTGACTCCGTTAGCCTTTGAAAAGATCAGTGTATTATGTACCTCGCTCAGACTCCGTAACCCTATTTGCAGCTAGACTTTCATCCACAGGCTCAACAGACCTTACACATACTCTACGATCTCGTCGCTTCTAAGCTTGCGTTCACCATACATACGATCTACGAATGAGATCAGCACTTCTGCAATAGTGCAGCTTATTGCCTTTGCGCCTACCATCATTTCCATCAGGAATGTATATCCCTTACTCTCGGTGTTCTCGACGAACTTCTGCAAAACGAATTCTTTTGTACAGTCTGAAAATGCCAATTACATCACTAATACAGGTCGCAGGACTGTGCCTGCAAATATATTGGCGCCTTGTGAGACTACTTTGTGTTTCATCCCTAAGCTCCCCCTTTCGTATCCGCCATTCGTGGACAGCGTCTTCTGCTTCGCGATCACCTGCGAGATGAATTTAGGGCGATGCGAGACGATGGCGTCCACGATAATGACCAAATTGCCCATTAACAATTGTAGTCCGAGTATGTACTCCGTTCTCAAGCCAAATTTCCCAGCACGCGCTTTCAGGAGGACGTGAGGAGAGTATGCTTTTGCTAACTGGTTCGCAACGATTTGTGTGCCCTTAGGGGGACCATCATCAAATAATTAACTCCCGGACAAGTTTTCTATAGTAACACTAAATTAGTGCTTCCACTCATATCTTTACGCGCAAAAGATAGACGCCATACTACTCCGTGAATTTGCCATTCAGCAACCAGGTATTGATAGCGAGGTTGCGACGCTCATTATAAGTTGGGAGGGTGACCAAGTATTTGTCTTTCGTGATGGACGCCATCTTTCTTGGTAAAACTACAAATGAGCAGAATAATCGAAGCTTACTATTACGAAATCGTAGATGTATCAATTGCCAATGGAATGTGATATATGAACGAATATCAAATCGTAGACTGTGTTGAGGCTTCAAGTCTCGACCGGCAGATTTTCGGCACGCCAATACATTCACGTGACCATGTTTCAACGTCGCTCGATAAACTGGCAGAGTCAGTGAATTTTCGACCCAGTGCAATGAGCCCTAACGGATCATTTACGAAAATTCTCGAGATATTTGTCTTTTTCATTATAGTAACAAATTTCCATTATATCTCCATACATGCTCATCTGAAACAAAGGACACAACTAGCAGAAGCCCACAGTGATTTCCACCTCGAACGAGAACCCAAGACTCACGATCTGCCGCGATAGGTACTCTGCTGAAGCTACGGTGTCATTTGCCTATAACCTTGTATCTTATTATGTATTTGAGACCTGCATGTTCTTCACCGATCAGCTGATGTAATTCACATCCCGATGTTGGCCGGAGTCCGCGGACTTTCTTCCATACCGTTTTCGATCCCTTCTGGCGCCACTGGGGCAGGTGGCTGTATAAACAATGGACCGTGATAGCACCCCATCTGCGGACGGCCAGTCAGTTGCAAGCAATGAGGACTCAAAATCACATGGCAAGAAAATCACCCCGATATTCACAAAAGCAGTAAGCTCGATTTTCTTGGACCTATGTATTAAGACCTAACATTAAAAATGCTAATGAAGCAGTGTAGTGCGAAAATTGCCGTATCAGAAAGGTATGTTATTGAAAATTGGTCATAGAGTTAGTCTGACCCTTGGTACAGATACGTTGCAATAAAGCCTCCCCATGCTCTAATTGCCATATTGCGAACTTGCCATGTCGACCTGCTCTGAAAGTTGCCGACACTAGTAGGTCTCGAGTCTCTGCTCCCGCCCCGTATCAGTAAGTCAAATGATTAGAGTAACCATATCGCCTTCTAATTTGTAGTGATCAGGGAGCGAAATTTCACTCTCATCCACGAGAGTCTTTCGAACATCAAAAGCACACTTCGCAAGCTCGAGCAAAATGCCTCCACGAGATTGCCATCCATTACTAGCTCTATTCAACCAGGTCAAACCTCTCTGAAACATCCACAGGACGCTTTTCAAGGCAACACTTCATTTAATAGTCATACTGTTCAAGCAACCTTGTCGGTTCCTGAAAGCCATCAGGCGACAGAAATATTTGCGTCACTTTCTTCACTGAACGATCAAACCTCCAGCATCCATAGCCTCAGATTTCCGGACATACCTTTTCAGACTCCAGCTGCCAGCCTAGATTTTCCACCCCTTGAGTTCGTGGTGAAAGTTTTGAAAAAAGCAAATAGTAACTCTTACGGATCCCAAGCTTTAGTATGACAATGCACTAACTTATGGGAAGGGCAAATTCCGTTGGCATGGCTACAAATTGCCCTTGGTGATCTTTCCATGCTAGATGACATTTGTAGAAGTGTTTATTTCCCCACTAAAACTCTTCCCGCAGGGCAACTTGCCTTGATGAACGGCCTATTAATGTACTTGCTTCAAGAGTATATCGTGGAGGATGACCCAACCATTTCTGCTGCAGATTGTCTACCAAATTACCAAATTTGTGAGAAGAGTTTTTGTGCTAGCATCCAGACCTACGTAAGGATAACCCTATAAATTGCTGTCTTAATAGGAGCGCAAGTCAAAAGTCTGCATATACTACTCTCCACTTCTCCTAGATGCTACAAGACGATATACTAGATTGTCCTTAAAACTATTAAGAAATGAACTTAACCATCCTATATAGTATAAGAGAATGAATATATGTTCTCGTCTCTTATACAGGACAAATAAGGATTCGGCCTAAGCTCTTGGATGCACCTAGAGTTCTGACACGTTCTTACGCGTTCTGTCATGCCTGCTTTCTTATTTTGTCAATTATCGATCTCCCGCAATTTTATGGAATGTCAGACGAAAGCTGACCCCTCTACTATACATAGGAATGCATGGTAACACCTACACTTGAGAATATACAGAGCATCATAGTTGGGGTAAGCTAGATAGATATCCTCGTCAATGTCAGTAGCTCACTCCCATAGGTAATGAAAGCTCAAGAGGGTTCGCAACCTTCATTGTGTTGGACTTTAATCTCAGCCGGTGCCCGTTTGTGTTTTCTTCTAGGCTATCATCGCCGTGAAGTGTTTGCAACCGACCCACCGGAGCTTGGCAATATGAAGCTCCGTGCTTTTTGGATGCTATACATGTTAGATAAAGTTTTATCGCTGAACCTCGGTCGTGTTTCCAACTTTCCAGACCATGATATAGACGCTCTTATGTACACACCGTCCACAAATCTAAAACATCGTCCATGGGATCTCGCCTACATTGGACTGGTGCACCTGTCTCAAATATTGAGCCAAATCTACGTCGACTGCTGTTCTGCTCAGGCTCGAAACGCAAGTTCGACAGCCCAGGCTCATACTATCGAAATACTATCTTCCAAGCTCTCGAGATGGCACTCTAATTATAGACTAGTAAGCTAGAATATTTATCACCAAATGTATAGCGCTAATAAAACTGAATAGACAGACACGAGGGGCTCCGAATATGAAGATGATGTCGAGATGATCATAAAAGCGTCGGACTTTATCTATTACTCCTGCTTGACCCTATTATATGGCTCTCAACCCACTCTGGGTCCTACCAGAATAAGTTCCCGCCACTTTGAGGTTGCCAAGAAAAGCTTGCAATGTCACGTACAAAACCTGGGATTATGGCCACCATCCGAGATTGTCAGATCAAAGTTCTACTGTGACTGGTATAATATCCCTCAAAGATCGATCACGATCCATGTTGCAGTAACATATGGCTAATCAGACACCCAGGGTAATACTGTACTTTTCATTCACACCATACCTAATCGTATTCACGCACTGCATAGCATCGCAAAGCCAGGAAGATGTCGAAATTCTTAGCCAAGCATTGGATGCTCTCGAACCAGTAAAGGCCATGTCTGAGTCTGGCGATCGTCTTTATCAAGCATGCAGCATCTTTCTACGTGCTGCAAAGGCATTCATTCTTGAGGCACAGCAGCTTTCATTTGGAAGTTTCGACTCACTGAACAATTCTTTCATATTCCCACAAATTGAGGAGACTACTTCGGGCAGTCAGATAGCAGAAAATGTGGGATTTCCTTTCGGCCATGCAGGGTATGGGTTTGGAAATGCTGACGTCCAGCAATTCTTCAATACTTTCGTAAACGAGAGGCAGTTGTGAACGCTCTTGTCGAAAAAGGAAAATCTTTACATGGTCTTTTGAGCGAGAAATCTAGTGAGCTTGAGTCATATTCTTGTTTTGACCTACTCTTAGTGCTCTTTGAGCTAGTAGTAGTAGTATGTTTGACACTTTTTTTGACAGCAAGTAGAAAGATTTAATGCACGTAGACGCAATATCGGCATTTTTGGCTGCTTAACATTTAGTTCTATTGTGAATTTTGACAACCGTCGACGCAACTTGCAGGATGGAGGGAGCCTAGGCCATATAATTCTATTTGTGGTTCTGCATATCTAACAGAGCATGAAGTTTAGTTTGAAAACACGCTTACGAAATTCCTTGTTCATCTTTGCATGCCGTGTGAACTCCAAATAAGCAGCTAGAGCGCGAAAATTAGTGTTGTACCTGGAAGTTCTGCTCGTGAACTCCATGTAAACTTTATCAATTAAATTAGTATTTGCTCTCTTATCTAGGCTTTATGACAATTCTGCCCAAGTTTGGAAGGAACGATATAGTAGATGCAACCTGAGTTCTCCTAATTATTGGTGTCTTGACCATCACCATATATTAAGATGATATGGCCATCTCGATTCCCCACAGGGCACTGACATAAATTAAGTATTGAAGGACGTCTTGGTTCGTAGTCTCACCTTCATCGACAACACAATAATTCCGAGAGCTATCTAAGTTTCCTTTGGCACGTCACCGAGGTGTCTTTTACTCCTAGTACGCTCTCTCACTTTAAGATCAAGAGTTTATTTCCTATCGCTAATTTCTAATAGACTTAGACATGGCTACTAAAATTTCAGAAATTTCAGGAGCTAAAGCAAACTCGAAATCAGTCTCTAAATCTATAACATACAGGATAATGATAAACTCTGCTCGGAAATGCAAATTTTTTGTCGAAATGGGACACTACGCCAACAACAAAAGCGGGATTCGCGCAGCGGGTAAGACGGAACTTGAAGGCTCAACTCAGAGAGCATCTGCAGTCACAACCACACTAAAAACGGCCAAATCACATATTTCTAATGTGGTTCTTAATAAAGTGATCTCAGAAGTCTCATATGCCGCTGTTACTGCGAAAACACAGCTCCAGTGCTAGAGTCATGGCATTTGATATCCAGAATGCGATCATGCACATCCTTGTGCCTCTTCTCCATGATGTCCGATCATTGATCACGCACTCCTTTGAACTTTCAATGCTGGAAAAAAAATGCAATCTCGCATACACCAAAGCGAACAGGTCGAGAAGGCTCCAAACCCTTTGTCTAGACGCGCTATTTCTAATAGTGGCTTTTGGCCAACCGGTTGCTTGGACATATATTTTCCCGTCGCCAATGGTCGTGGTTTGGAAACAATTCTTAGTGGACATGTTACCCAACAAGGCAACGGAATAATCTAATATCGATCTTGTATCAAAGATGGAACAATACTTGGTCGATATAGATGACAAAACGCGAAAGCCGCTGTTGAGGAAGTCCAATCTCAGCAAGTAGTCATTTATGCTGGACTGGACCATGACATTCAGGTACCTTTGAATTCGTCAATCTAGCACTAACACACTCCGGTGAAGACTCGGTGGGCAGCTAGCCAGATTATGTGTAGATTTACGACAGATCCTCCAGGATGGGCTTGTGCTAGCTTCTCAACGGCAATATTTATCCGCTTCATAACGTTCTTCAGCAAGATTATGTTTTCTTCGGATTTACTTCACAGATCAAGGTACTTTTAGTTTGTTTAGTTCAGACTATTTTTACTGTACTTTTCTCTGTTCTCAGGTGCGACCAGGGGGCTTTGGCTAGGGATAATGACTGGTTGGACTGGTTTTGAGGTTTTATTGCGTTTATTGCCTTAGTTACATTCCTTTCTAATTAATGTTAGTGCGACGGAGAGACAATCATGCATTAATAATTCAATATAGCTCGATGAATTATACCACTTGCAAACACTCGTCCCCACATGTTTCAGAGAAACTATACCAGAATTCGATCATCGTGCCTGAAAATAAAGTGCAGCTAAACGGCAATTTTATGGTTGATTGAAGAAGAGAACGTCACCACTTATACCGCCAATTCCCAGGCGAAGCAGAGAGAGGAGACAGGAATGACCTAGACTATATTTTCCAATTCAGAGTGTTCATTGACACCTCTCGCAGAATGCATGAAACCGTAAAGGTAAAAGCTATCATCGCACATAAGTCGAACACTGCCCTATATAATTTCTGTCCTCCTACAACGGCGATCCTGACTTAGTTCGCCAACTCATCCTGCTGGTAAGATCGAACACGAACTGCTATTCCATCAAACAATGCCTTCCTTGTATTCATGAGGGCATCGTAGTGCTCTTGATTGCCTGGATTGCCAATAGGGACATCATCGGCTCCCGAGCACAGTCCAGCAAATGCCAATTCGGTGAATTCGCCAAGAGGCATGCCCATAGCGCGCCCCCTTTCTTCGCCCATGTAGTCGTGTAGTTCAGCTGAGATGGTCTTAGCCGTCATTACTTTTCTATTAAAGCGACTCTGGACTTACTTTGGACCATTGGTGGGAGAAGATCTATCACCTTAATGTTGGTGTTTCGCAGATCATTGCGCAGACACATGACAAATGAGTTGAGGGCAGCTTTGGAGGCTGAGTAAGCGGTCAATGTCACAGCTGGGACTAAAGCAAGATGCGTTCCAGTCCTGAGAACTAATTAGCTCGCTTCACTGGGGGTTTGGAAGGTGGCGTACACAATGATACTTGTTTTCTCCTGTTTCTTCAGCAAGTGCGGAAGGAATGCATGTATAAGAGCTACGTTCGAGGTGAAGTTGGTTGAGATCTCGTTGTTGAACCTTTTCAAGTCAACGCTGGCAGGATTGGAAAAGTCGTAATAGTATTGTTGTCCAGAATTAAGAAAAAGACAGTCGATATCTGGATGAGCTTTCATAACCCTGAAATCGATTAAATCTTGATTTATCTTGAGTATATTCGTAAACTTACTCTGCGGCGAATTGGGGTGCTTTTTCTATCTCAGATATATCAAAGGGAACAGAACTAGATTTTACTTCTCCATGTTGCTTTACAAACTCATCAAGACGCTCCTTGCGGCGACCACTGACTGTGACTTTGCCGCCACTCTCGACAAGCTTGTCAGCCATTGATCGACCAATTCCAGATGTGGCCCCCACTAAGAGAACATGTTTGTAGGGGAAGGAAGACATAATTCTGTTTTCGAGATTGTATGTAAATACTCTAGATGAAGCTTACTGCAAGCTCGCAAATATATGCTTGAGAATAGAGATACATAGAAGGGCCCGGCGACTTAGACAGTATATATAGCATGTGTTTCTGCCTGGTAGCAATCGGCGTTAGATAGATATCTCCTTCGAGGAACTAAGAACATTGACTTACTGCCGCAGGAAATCTATCAGGTGTGTGTCTCCAAGACCAATCAAATATGTCCATGGACTTAATTGTGGGTTTGCCTAATTTCAGCCTGGAAGGATTTGAAACCTTTATGTCCAATAAAGCAAGCCGAGAAATGCTAACGTACTGACATTTATGGTAACATCTCAGATTTAGCGGTCGAGAGTGAAGTCGATCTTCGTGGGGTCATCGAAGCGGTTAATAAACTTTTAGTTCCTATTCAAGCCTAGATGGAGTTACATAAGCCGCAAAGCATACCACATAAGGAATAGTTTCATGTTTCTCGTCTATCATAACCTCGTTACGGTAAGCTTAATGTGTATAATGTACGTGTAATATTTATGTTAATCTCATGATTTTCTTGCTGACAGAATTGCGGCAAAAGGTTTAAATGAAAAGGATTATTATCAACATCGATCTTGTGCTTCCTTAAGTCGGCCTGTTAATTCCCCCGCTTCCCTAACTCCGATTATGGTCTTCCGTGGGAAACTATCGAAATCTTGTTTGGTAAATCTACCGCACTTATTTGACTGTAAACTTGCTGGATGCTAATGCCTCTTCCTGCTTAGCGGTGTCGTAAAAGGAAACTGAGATGTGACCTGAAGCTTGACGGTTGCAGTGCATGCATTCGTGCAAATGCCATTTGCTCAGGCTATCGAGACACAGAACAACTTCGTATCGAGGATGAAAGCCAAGCTGTCCAATATAAAGTTTATCGTTCAAACCCAAGGAGCTTTCAGTATAGAACAACACCGGCGGGTTCCAAAGTTTTACCTCAGCCATATTCTCTTTCCTTGTCGATGGAAACACAGGCGCGAGATGCTTTTTTCTACCATTACGTTACCGGAGCATCCAAGATGTGGGAGTTCTTGACACCTTACTACAACCATGTTGACAGTCCGGCCCACCTGTCATCGAGCATAGATGCGGTCAGCTTGGCATACCTTTCTCATCAGACTTACTCTGTTGCTGCGCATACAGCAGCCCGGGAGAGGTATGTACATGCGCTTCAAGCAACAAGTAAAGCGCTTGGGTCATCTGACTTAAGCTCAAACAAATCTATGTTTGAGGCTGCACTACTCACTTCTCTCATGTTGGATTTGTTTGAAAAGATAACTTATAACGACTCGCATCCAATTGCTTGGACCGATCATGTTCACGGTGCTCTAGCATTAGTTAAGTTGAAGGGCATGCACAATTTTCAGATAAATTCAGCCCTCCGAGTACTGGCGCGACTTTCTACGAATCTGATTATATCCTGTGTTGCGAGTGGGTCACAAATCTCGGACTACGTAAAGGAGCTTCGAGAATATGCTGGAGGGCAACTTGGTGCAACAGATCCCAAGTGGCACCTCTCAAAATCGATGATCGAGTATGCAAACTTGAGGAATGAGATTCAGTGCGAAAGTTTGGCTCCAGATGCATGCATTAGAAAGCTCATGGAGCTTGACGAGAGGATAAGAACACTGAGCTTGAATAAGCCACTCGGATGGGAACACGAGACCCTCGTGGTTCCCACAGAATCCAAACGGGTTTATGGGGATCACTTCGAAATCTATCCTAACAAGACGGTTACCCAAACGTGGAATGTTGCACGATTAGTTAGGATCCTTCTAAACGAGTTAATTGTTGAGTATTGCATGGGATTGGAGAATGAAAAAGACGACATCGAGTGTCCTACCCTGATAATGACTGCGAATGACAACATCGCTAGTTTAGTGGATGAAATCTGTGCTTCAGTTCCACAGTATACATACTGCTCAGGTATCGCTCGAGGACGATTGTTGAGGGTACAGTCTTCTGTTGGACCGGAGAGATCAAACTATAACCACAATAGTAGTCATTCGCACTCACCGCTTCACAAAGCGGAGTGCTATTCTCTCATCTTTCCGCTCTTTGTCGCAGCTCAAACAAAGATCACACCAGAAGCTCAAAGATCCTGGATCCTAGAAGAGCTCCATCATCTAGGAAGTCATTTTGGAATTCGTAACGCTGAAATGGTTTGTCAGATTCTAGAAAGGCTAGAGTATACAAACCCATGGGGTATTTATACAATGCTAGGAAGTTATGCATTTGCGGCGTGATCGTATTTTTGATGATAGCGGTTTAGATCTATTGGTATAAGACACGCAAGAATAGCATAAATAGAGCTACAAGAGCAGGAGAAAGAGTCTTTGAGAGCCTTAAGTAGGAGCAGGAATTAGTTTTTGGGGCAAGATAAAGATTGTATAAATTCTAAGGAACTATTGAAAAGGACTGCCCTCTATAATACAGGGACAAACGAGTCTTTATATAGTAGTGACTATCTGACTAATCAATGTTGTCACTCAGTGATCTCTCCGTATGAATTTGAGCAGCTCGAGCAAATGACCTTTCTTCTGGTATGCCCCGTGTGTGACCACATGAAATTATCCGATAGGTATTGGTAAAAATGCAAACTGGGGTTGAACTATGTAATATTTCTGTTCCAGAAGTGCGGCAGATTCCAATCAATGGGGAGCCCTTCTGCCTACCAATACTCACCTGTTTCTTTGCAGGTCATTAGGCGTGTATCATGGCAGGAGGGTCACGTGGTTTTACAGTGTTCTTATTGGTTAGCTGAAGCGCGGAGGCCCCTGAACGATGTGCAGCCTATTCTATTCAAGCACCAGTCACTTGAAATATCTTAGATATAACCATTCACAGGTGTTTCACTGCTTTTATTTCCTCCTGGTTCGTGCAGACCTACTGTTCTTCAAAATGGAAGTTTCTACCATTTTGTTCTTTGTCACAGACGTTGCTTTGAATTCTGACTCTTTGTACTATTTCAACTTGGCTTTTACAGGCCTGGCCTCCTATCCTATTCTTTGTTCAATAACATCATATACAGAGCTATTGTGATTTCTTCTGTTGATCAAAGCAAGGACTATCTCTAGATTCACAAGACAATAAAGCTATCGTTCTTATTTTCGCCAAACCAGGGACAGCACGCTCTAGGAATCATATAAGCATCAATATTTTATTGGATATCATTTTCCTGCTCCATACCATTTCCTCATTATTGTCCACTGTGCAACACAATTTACACATCTCGAGGCACATACGACCCAGCGTTGGCATACCAATACGACACATCTCAAAATGGTTCCATTACAGCTCGAGCTTTATCTCATTCCGACCGCCCTTTTCCTTGTACCCAGTATCGCGCACGTGGTCCTAGAATCTCCCAAGCCCTTCATCCTTCCAGGAATCTTTGGTCTCTCGAACCCTATCGAGCCAACTGGCGTAGACTGGCCATGTAAAATCGGCTCGTCCAAACCGGAACTTCCTGAAGGCGGGGCTACGGAAATGCCTGTCGGATCTACTCAAACAGTAAGCTTCACAGGCTTAGCCGTACATGGTGGTGGATCATGTCAATTTGCTCTTCTTCCCGGTCATGATCCCAGCAAACAAAATTCCGACTTTCGAGTAATCAAAAGTGTGGAAGGCGGTTGCATTGCTATCAACCAAGCGGGAAACCTCGAGTCTGGAAAGCCTGTTAATTCTAATATTACGATCCCTAATGTCGAGCCTGGTGATTACACCTTAGCATGGTCATTCATCGCCAAAATCGGCGCAACTCCTGAGTTCTACTCCATGTGTGCTCCTATTAAGGTTACAGGTGGGAGTACCCAAGCGAAACAGTTGAAGGAATTTCCACCTATTTTCATGGCTGATATGGGAGAAGTTTCTAGTGGTTGTCTCACTACTGAAGCAAACCAGGCTCAAGTCGCAATTGCATATCCAAATCCTGGCTCAGATGTTGAACATCCCGAAGGAACCGATAAGCTTTTCAAGCAAGTATGTGACGGAAACATTCAAGCACGCAAAGGTCCAGGTTCTGCACCGGCAGCTTCAGACGTATCTTCGCCCTCCGCTTCATTAACCGCAAAGCCCGCTTCGTCATCAGCAGCCAAGTCAAGCTCTCCTCCATCGTCGGCGCCAGCTCCATCAACAGCCAGCAGTAAGCCATCTTCCGCAGCCCCAACCACCTCAAAGTTTAGCCTTCCACCAACAACCTTCAGCACTGTTTCCCGATCCACGGCTGCTTCCGCAACCTCTAGCAAGGTCTCTTCTCCTCCAGCAGAAACAGGACCACCTGGAGAATGTACCGACGGCGAGCTTCTCTGTCTCGGCAACCACTTCTCAACGTGTACCGGCGGAAATTGGCAAAAATCTGTAGAACTCGCATCACATACACACTGCGAGGGTTCTAGTGGGAACTTCAAGATTGTGGATGAGTACAACGAACCCGCCTCCCTAAGCGCTTAAATGCCTGAGTATGGGTGGCAGGTCGGAAAATTGATTTGAAGGCGTCTACGAATAGATAGGTCCTCTGTTTAATCTTTAAATCGGCGATTTATTCATCTAGCTTACGTAGATCATGTTGCTGGTACTTGTTTCCCAAAAAAAAATAGCATGTTAGATTAGACACTGAATGCATTAGAGCTTTCAAAGCAACTCAAAATTTTCTTCCTTCAAAACAATTATCAGTCGTGAAATCGTTGACACCTGTAAGAGAATTAATAGTGGATAGGGTTTGTGTTTCCTTTTTTGTGTTTGTATTCTTGGGCGTGACACCGGGACTCCCTTTGTATATTATAAATCCTGCTATAAGAGGTTGTGGCAATGTTGAGCGAAGCTGCTTATAACGGTAGAAGTTGAGAGACAGGCTGTTCTAAATACAGCCAAATTTTTTACAGTCAATGTGCTCTTGTGGGATACAGTATGTTTTTGTGACAGCTAAAACAACACCATTTGATAATCGAGCTGAGACATATCTCCACTTTCGCTTAAACAATTGACTACCATATTGTGCAAAATAGGGATTGCATGGGAATATTGGAAGTGGAGTGTTTATTATATTGAATAAGTCAACATGTTTACCACCGCGCACCATAAACCCTTTTTTGCTCCCTTTTTGTTCGGAATTAATCGGTTAAGCTAAATGTTGGCGAAGCGTTTTGCGCCCAAAGCAATTGTCAAGCTGAAGGTAATCTTGTGCCTGCCGTTTAGGATGATATTTTGTTTCTAAAGAAGTGCACTTCAGCTTTTATCCATTCCATGTACCTTTCGAGGTTCTCTGCCACGAAATAGAAATCCGCACTCTTCAGCGTCAATTGGCCATCATGGCAAAAATTTTCCCCTCAATATCTTCCAAGCTTATCTTTTGCACTTCAAATTCACGAATTTGTGGCTGAAAACTTTTGTAAAGAACGGCGAGTGGCGTGAGATGAAACTTCTGTGAACAATAAATTGCTGGATATTGCCTACCATGCAGGCAGTGATAGTGACAAAAGCGTGAGAGCCCTACCACTAAGTCGGCTTAAAAACCACAGCTGAAATAAAATTCATATATCGATTTGACCTTGCCTGAAGTTGATGTTCCAAGTTAGCTCTATTTTCGGGTTAGTTGACTGTGAAGTCGGAATCTTGACCGCAAAGCTTATGGTCAGGTTAGCTTGGCATGTTAGAGTACAATGATCTGAAAGAGGTTAGTTAGTGACTTCTTCCGAAGAAATTGTGTTGTCAGCTGAAGGATTGAGAAAGAAGTTGCTCGTGTTTTAGGCAACAGCAGTTGCGGGAGCAGGATCTTCGATAAACACTGGCTTCTTATCAGTGCTTCTCCTTTTCTGTCGCTGACGAGCTGTGCATAGGTGGGATTAATAATCATTCTCGGGGATTCTTTGCGAGGCGACATGTTGTCTAGTGATGAATGTGAGATTCGTGCCTGTGACTTAAGGGCTTTGTTCTTGGTGTGAGATGAAATAGGAGGAAGGAGATGAATGCTAAACGCAAAGAAGTAGTGGCAGCTTTAGGATTTGATAGTGTAAGCTTTCAGAATTTACGGTGCTTTGACCCCCAAGAGAAGCTGGCGAGGAGTCATGGTTCCCAAAGTTGAACCTTTAGAAAGATCAAAGCTAACGTTCAAATATCAAGAACGTAAGACCTTGATGTTGTAATACTAGATCTCGTGCTCGCAAGGAATGGTGACGGAATGGAGTTGATAATGATCAGTTGGGAATGGGAAAGTAGGAATCTCCGGTACACTACCTGTCTTATGAGCGACTTTACCAAGCTTCGGTTCTTATATGGTCAGGAAAACGAGCAAGGTCAACCCAGCGTTGCGGTAGTTCAGAGTGATCAAATTAATGGTTCTATCGAAGACTCATTTTCAACGAGTGCACGCTCGCTTCACTTTCCATCATGAGGAAGTCCAGGGAGTTAGACCCATGCTATTTGAAGACCTGGAACTTACTTAGTTCACAAATAGTCAGAATCAAACATTTAAAATCAAGTCTATATGTCAGCATCTCGTGCTGTTTTTATTTCCATGATGGGATATGTAAACCCATCAGGAAGTGGTATTCTTTTCTCCTAGATGCCTAGAGCATATCCGCTCGGTTTCTACGATCGTTTACCATCTCTGTAACTCCCGCAATGCTTTCGTCAATGCTACAAACATGTACCAGGTATCCAGCGAATATCAGTCCCTATCTCCCTCGCCTGGATCCTTCGTAATCAATTATTGTTCTCTTTCCAAAGTTCTTTGCTCTTCTCCATTTGGCGTATAACGTGATCATATCCTTCAAAACTACGAAGAGGCACCCACCAGCAACAGTACGTCCCCATTTCTGACCAAGTAGGCCCCGTCCCATATATCTTCCCCCAAATGCGCCTTTACCAACCCATCTTGCAGGCAGAAAAACTTCCAGCAAATCACCCATGACCGACGATACAAGAGGAAGAGATAGCGCCCCGGTGATCTTGATCGCAGCCTGCGCGATTGACCAATTTCGCTGGAAGAAAAAGTCATCACGACGATGTGGGGGTGCTACTAACCCAGGTTGCTCCCCAACAGCCCCATCTGCTTGTATATTTGCAAATGGTGCATCTTCTCCTTGTACGTTTGCTCGAGGGTTGATCTGAACTGCTCCAGGGACTAGATCTTCGTTTCGAGGTTCATCTCCCACAACTTCCTCCTCTACGATTTGTATCTCGAAGATATCCTCGTCTTCTGCTTGCTGTGCAATCCCTTCTGCTGTTTCACCTTCTCGTGGTTTCCTCATGACTGCCAGATCCCACTTCTTCTCCACTGCAGCAAAAGCATAGCGATAAAACTCGATGTATGCTGTTCGGATATATGGCAAAGTTGCGAAAGTTAGACCTGCTGTAGGTGGCCAGTGGTAAATATCACGGTGTGAAGGGTTGAAAAAGTACTGTAAGTCAATAGTGTTAGCACAATGATTCCCGCGATATTGATACTTCAGAGGGAACGATTAGAAGTTACTAAATAAGAAGACAGAAACAAACTTACAACGGGTATTAATAGAGGAAATACGTAGTCAGCCATTCTACTTCTGGACAATATCAAAGCAGGACCGATCAGCGGAAGTGTCAACCACTGCTTCCAATGGCTAAATGGTCCGCTGGAGTCCATCCTAGGAAAGAAAGCATCGGTACCAGTCATAAGGCTCCACAATGCCGTCAACGACCTCCTTGAGAAATAGGCGCCAACCGCAGAATCATCTACTGTTCGCATTGATATCAAAATCCTCGAAGCCTCCTCTTGTCCAAAGACTAGGTATAACGTATTGACCCCATAAACGAATAATCCGGCATAACCACAACCCAGCAGGCTACTAATTGCAGTTGGTAGCACAAGTCTCCGGACCATACTTTGTGTTCGATCGAGAAGATTGACGATGAGATCTTGAGGTCGATCTATCTTGAATGGAGCCTTGCATACCGGACAAACGATCTTAGTCGGTGGTCCAACTTGTCTCCCGGGCTTTGGTGCTTCCGCATCAGCAATCCACTCTAGTAGACACTCATCATGGGCCGTGAGCGAACATGGGCAAGGTCTCCTCCATAGGGGATTTTCTGGCGCATCATCGCTCTCGTCCATCTGACATATCCAACATCGCCGAATTTCTTGTGGTTGGGATGAGGTTGTGCACTGCTCAGTGCTAGTCGCAAGAATTTGCTCGGCGGCGCTGGGATCGTTCACCAAGATTTCTTCTTCTAGTAACGAAGTTGAGGGTATATCCGCCATTGGAGTTGCAGATGTTGGATTCGAGTTGCGAGGTTGGAAGGACGGACGGCGCAAGCTGCTTTCGCCTTGGCGATTGCCTTGCTCAGATGGAAATGAAGCCATGGCGACAGACGTATGTGGGTAATTAGGAGGAATATGTAAAATATGGCTTGAGTAGCTACCTCATCGTAGGTCCATCTATGCAATAACCGCGAGCCTTACTTTTGTGGTGTTTGTACAGGATATGGAAGCTTCGATGTGGACGGGGACATCAAGCAGAGGAGATATTTACGGATCGTTAAAGCGGCCGGCTCAGCCTTGCGTGCATTGCATCACATCACGTTGCAGCAGCCTGTTCCTGTCTCCCTTTCTAAGATTGATTGTCGCATTCGGATATCAGTCAACATCAACATCTCCATATCCTCCTAAATGGATCATGAAAAGTACACAAGGTAATTCCACGAACGCCCAGCTAATCCAATATCTTCCGGATTTTTTGTTCATCACTGCAGGTTTGCGGAATAGTGTACCCGCCAAGATGGGAAATCCACTAATGTCAATGTCGGCCCCATTGGCAATTTTATACAGATCTTCGAGAACCTTGTCTTTCGTACAACATCACCTCTTTTGCACGGTTCTATACCCCGCTATTTCCTTTGTTGTATAAATTGCACGAGACTCCATGTAGTAGAAACATGCGACCGCGAAAGCCGCTTCTTGTTGTTGTCTTCCTTACTATATTTGCCGCCATCATCTTCACAGGACGAAAAGGTATTCAAGAAGGGTCAAAACTCAAGCCTCACCTGCAGAAAGTAGAAGAATGGATTCAACCAGGGAAGGTGAACGATAACACGCCAGAATGGGTCTCCTGTCAGGAACACTTAAGTTGGCTTGAGCCGTACTCTTTCACATATCCTATCCACTATGTCTCTCGCGATATAGTCGCAATACCAACTTCGGGAGCCGAGCGCAAGTCTCTCACGAAAATCGGCCAACCTCTTCTCGCAGACTTCCAAACAGTCGATCTGGCAAAATCACAAATCATCGCGAGTGATAAATGCCTCCCACCTTTGGCATTGGAAGTTGAGCGGGTGCTGGCACCAGCAGCTGACGCTTCAGATATGATATTCGGGCTTCAAACCACAATCGGCCGATTGAAGAACACCGTCAAACACCTTGCACGCTGGCTTCCGAATACCAACGCTCGATTGTTCGCCATTGTCATCGAATCTGAAGAGTCACCTGCCAAGGACAGCGACATGGCAGCGCTAGAGAAGGAGTTCAGCGATCTAGGCATGAATGTCTCTATTATACACCCGGTCTCTCCAACGGATGTCTTCGCCCAGAGATACTTCTCGCTCGTCAGCGTTATGTATCAAGCTCGAAATGACAAGACGGATTGGATTGTCTGCATCGACGACGATACTTTCTTTCCGAGTATGCATGATTTACAGAGAATGCTCAAGGAGCACGATCCAAAGAAACCGCAGTACATTGGCTCGTTGAGTGAGGACTGGTGGGCTGTGAATAACTACGGTTTGATGGGATTCGGAGGTGCAGGAATATTGCTCTCAACACCGCTTGCCAAAGTAGTCAATGAATTCACCCCAGATTGCAAAACACATTTGCGCACAACTGCAGGAGACATTAGTGTGATGGATTGTATCTACCAACACTCGTCAGTAAAACTTACCCATATTACTGGGCTTCATCAGGTGGACATGCACGGAGATCTCTCGGGGTTTTATGAATCAGGCAGAGAGATGCTCTCCTTGCATCATTGGAAAGAAGGAAGTGCTGCAGGATATAAGCTTGAGATGGAGAAGATGCATTTGGTCGCAGATATATGCGATAGCTGCTTTCTGCAACGTTGGCAGTTCCCCAACGAAGTTGTCCTCAGTAACGGTTTTTCCATAGCGCGGTATCCCCAAGGCCATATCACCGGACAAAAGCCCGGAGGTGTCATGGGCACTGGGTTTGGTGGCACCGTTGAAAAGATCAACTTGGAAGAGATGGAACATACTTGGGGGGACAACATAAATGTACTTCACTCCCTAGCGCCCGCTCGAGACAAGATGGGCGACGATATCAAGCTTGGGTACAAGCTCTTGGACAGCATGTGGGTTGATAGTGATCCTGAAGGTCATAAGATGCACGACACTGTACGACAAGTCTACTTCAAGGAAGGAGGTGAAAACGAAATGGATACCGTCATGGTACTGAATTGGCACGCTGGTGTGGCTCCTGCATCACTGACGACTCCTGAACTACCATCAACTGGATAACGTCGGTGATTATACATCTTTTATGAACGCACATATTTTGGGTATTGTGGCTGGCGTTCAGGCGAATTGGGTTGGTACTTTACTTGTCTATACCAGCACGAAGTTGTATATTGTTCAGGATACCGCATATGCGTCATTGCGAGGTAGGTTAGTGTTAACTAGAATACTTTAAAATAATTCTATATAAATACACATCATGATACCTCACTCCTTTCTTTTGTTATACATATCTTCAAAGCCCCACATCAGCAGATCCCACAGAGATACTTCTGAGGGTTCATTTTTGTCTGGATGGGAAACAATTCGTGTTTCTGGAGGTAGTCGAGAGAGTTGTATAGATCTCTCCTTACTTGTGTCAAAGATAGGGCTTTGGTGCTTTGACAGGCACGCGTATCGTCTTCTAGAAGTACTTAGTACTTGTGTCGTTGACGCAATGGAAGTGTCTCAGTGGGGCCAGATCTTTAGCCTCACTGGCTTCTACAAATCATATTTTTACCAGCTCTTCCAAGAAGCTCTTTTCATGGCAAATCCCATCTATCTGTTCCCAAATTTCAACCGTGTAGATCGATAAATAAGTTCCTCCATTTTCAGAACTTCTATACTACTTCTATATGACTTCACGAACCAGATAGCAGAACCTGAGCCAGGGCATCTGGATATTTTCAGGGGTCCCACTAAGTGCGGGGCACCTGACGGTCCAGCGGCGGGGTCAAAATTCATCTCAGATCTCAACATCAGCAAGATGAAAAGTGGGAGCTCTGCTGTTCTTTTTTCTTTCTTTCCTCCTTGATATTTCTTTGGTTTCTACAAAGTATCAATTTCACAGAAAGAAAATAGCTTCCAAATTAAGCAAAATGGCCAAAGTCCACCGTAGTCCACCTTTCAGAGCAGGTAGGCAAAGCATGCCATAGATTGCCAAATGATATTTCGTATTGGGAATGAGAAGGCTGATATTTCGCTTTAGAGCATTTGGGATCTCTTCTTAGACCCAAAGACTTCTTGCAACAAAGAGCGGCTTTCGAAAATAAGTCAATTAGCCAGGAAGAGCTCACAAAGGCAGAGGATGAAGCTATTTCCTCTGTCGTGAAAGTCCAATTGGACAACAAATTCCATGCAGTCACAGATGGCGAGTACAGGTATGTAATCTCTGTGCTCTATATCTCAGATCCAAATTGCTGATGTCCAATTCAGACGTGCCGTCTTCTGGGGAACCTTCTTCGAGGAACTTGAAGGCATGACCGAGATTCGCCAGCCTTCCATGGACCTCTTCCGCCCATATGTCCCAGACATCGCAGGTTTCATTGAGAAAGGTCACAAACCAGGTCAATCTTGTCTCTGCACTGGGAAGATCTCCCACAAGGGCAAATCCACACTCGTGGGACAATTCGAGTATCTCAAGACCTTGATTCCAGAGGAGAAATGGGGCGAGATCAAGCTTACGATGATTGCACCGCCGTGGTATCACTTACGGTACAAGGACGGGAAGGCGTATCCTAAGGATGTCTATGCGAGTGATGAGGAGTACTTTAATGATATTGCGAAAGCGGTTAGTGCTGAGTTGGATATTTTGTATGAGGCGGGTGTGAGAAATGTGCAGTTTGACGATCCTAACTTTGCTTGTGAGTTTGAGTCACTCCTACAAGTTGAAAATTTGCTGATTTTTAGATTTCTGCTCCGAGAAGATGTTGGCGGGTTGGGTAGAAGACGAGACAAACAGCAGGACAGCGGAGGAAACCTTGGATTCATACATTCAGTGCTACAATGACAGTATCGCTAAGCATACCGACAAGATCCATTTCGGACTGCACATCTGTCGTGGTAGGAATACTCACATCTCCACCTCGAACTAAAAGATACTAATCACCCTCCAGGAAACTTCATGGGCTCTCGCCATTTTTCCGAGGGGGGATACGACCGTATCGCCACGAAACTCTTCCAAAATCTCAACGTGGCGACCTACTATCTCGAATACGACACCCCCCGTGCGGGTGGCTTCGAGCCTCTCCTGCACCTCCCCGCCCACAAGAACGTCATCCTCGGCGTCATCACCTCGAAATTCCCCGAGCTCGAAGACAAGGAGAAGATGAAAGAGCGACTGTATGCCGCCGCGGATGTGATCGCGAAGGGTGCGGGACAGACTAGAGAGCAGGCGCTGGATAGGATGGGTGTTAGTCCACAGTGTGGGTTTGCGAGCCATGAGGAGGGGAATCTATTGGGATGGGAGGATATGAAGAATAAATTGGCTTTGGTGAGGGGTATTGCTGATGATATTTGGCCTGGGCAGGCGTAGATTATATCGGGTGAGCGATGGTGGTGTTGACTGATGGTTGTGTGGGTTGGAGTTTCATTATTGGCGAGCACGGCGAAAACTTCAACAAATTGGAAGGCGAGCTACAAAAAGCAGAATACCATATGAGAAATTCAACACTTCAATTTATACAATGAGAATCACAAGTAAATTTGTACTTCTTCGTCCTAAAAATGTACAAAAGCAACTGTACGGGGACCCCGATCGATGTGACATTGTTGAAGGTCATGAATAGTATGTGCTAAATTTTAGCCAGAGAGCCTCTCCATAGATAGGAAATTATCAATTTCAGAGATTGACAGAAAAAGATCTTGAGGACGTGGTAACATGGCATCTGGGTAGGACTAGATGTGTTGCATATTAATCTACCTTTGGTCTGAGTGACGAGAACCATGTGAGCTGGGATATAAATAGAGGATGACTATTAGGGGCAAGTCGTTGTCTCCTGAAGCCATTGTTGCCTCCCTCCACCCGTTCCAATTTAAATGCGATCCCAGGTGCAAGAGAGCACAAATGCGGGTACAGCTAAATATACACTATTACAATACACCGGATAGGTCATTCCAAGTATCATCCTAAACAGTTCTTGTTACGCCGCGCTTCTGTGAGCTACATTGAAGTCATGACGGACCACTATGTTCATAACTTCTCTGTCATTGGACGACACCAATTGACGCTAGTAACTATTCAACCCTAAATAATCTTAGTTCCATTCTGAAACAGACACACATTTAAGTTCCGCCGTCGTCCTGCATTTAAATCTCCATAGATTAAATTTCAACCCAAAATACATGTCACAAACCATAACCAAGATCAATAATCAATTTTACATTACCACCACAGTCCTTTCCGAAAATGCCTAACAATTATACAGAACATCATATGCCAGTTGGTAGTAAGTCTACACGTGTTTGCAAGTCAGGCCACTGCTTTCTTCCGATTTCCATGCGTTGCTCCTATCGGCATTCAGCGAGCTGATCCTGTTGTCAATCCGGGTAAGGTCTCGAGCCATGTTCATACCATCATGGGTGGGAATGGGCTTGGGTTTGGGTTTGAGGTGAACTTTACTTCGACGCAAAAATCTACCTGTAGTAGCTGTTCTGTCAAGGAGGACATGAGCAATTATTGAGGCCCGGTATGTTCCGTTCTGTTTGCAATCACCTCAAAAGATGACGGAGACTGACTTCGAGATTGCACCATAGACTCTTTATTACAAGGGATCCGATTGAAGGTTCACCTAGGTTACCCAAACTGGAGATGTTACTATCTACTATCTGTAAGTGACACGGTAACAAGCAGCTTCGATGAGATATCTGACAACAGCACAGTCAACGTACTGACCCACCGGATCCAGGGTACCCACATCTCATTGCTCTCCTCAAAGATCTTCGCATGGCTACCGGTGACACTCTCCTGCGGTCATACAAGGACACGCTTGCTCAAACTGCCGTCACTTTCGCCTGCCTCGGCACAAAAACTCTTGAATTCCATGGTTTCCCCGAAATCAACTGCCCCGACGGTCTTCGAGTTGGAGGTTTCTCTCCTTCGTGCTGGAATGGCAAAGATATGGATATTCCTGATCATAAATCCCACCTTGCTTATCCTGATGGTATGGACCACGGCGCTTGTCCAAAGAGCCACCCCAAGCATTTAATATAGGATGTTCTACGAGGTCATCTTCAATAACCCTGCTTCGATGATAATTGGTATGGCAAAGATTCGTTGTTTCCAATGGTGATCCTATAGGTTATGGTTACCATGCTGACTTCGTCAACGTGTATGTGTTCTAGTCCACCTCATCTCGTGGGCCATTATTGGTGTCATATGTGTAATTGGAAGGAAGGTGTCCTACAAATGCCATCAATGACTACAACATCGAATCTGGCGTCATCGAGAAATGTAAACATTTCAGCTTCATCACGAACGAGGTTGCTCAATCCTGCCGCGCCCCACCAAGTGTCCATGCATGAACAGACTTCTGGCACATTGAATGTTCTTCCTAATTGCAAGTTAATCCAGCCAGGTACTACACCAGCAAAGCCACAACGTGGTTGCCAAGCTCCAACTATGATTGGTTTGCCATTTTTCCATTTAATGACCTGACCAAGACCCGTTGATTTGCGTATATCAGTTGTGGTCTTGACCTTACCGTAAAGGAGCGAGCTCTTGGAGGCACACAAGATGAGCGTAAAGACATGACCTTGGAGTCGTGTATCAAGCTCTGTGGCAAAGCTGGCTTCAATGTTACAGGTGGGTTGCTTGAACATTCGGCACGACTCTTTCGGTCACTGACGCCTAACCACAGGTCTCGAAAATGGCAATCAATGCTTCTGTGGCCTCGAGAGAAACATCCCCAATGATCGAAGACCAGTCACTGGCCTCTTATGTGATTGCTTGTGCCGCTTGTGTCGGTAATCCTGGCAGATCTGTGGAGGTGGAGCCTTGTTATCATTATAACAACAATGCAACCCAATTGAGTGCCACAATCCACCGTTGACATTTATCATTGGTTCTGCACCAACAATTCATGTGGTTAAATTGCCGCTAGCACGCCAGTTAAAGCCAATTCTCGAGAGCGAAGTGATGGAAATATATAAATGTAGTACTAGGTACAAACATACTTTGGACATTTCGAGTCTTCGAGGGTGGAAGAATAGGGTAGGTGTCAGCCGCTGTTGAAAAGACGACGGGGCCAATTCAATTTTGGACCTGCTGGCCGGATGTGTCTTAGACGTATCAACTTGGGAAAAGCCAGAAAAGAGCTTAGCACGTCCCTACCATGGTAATTAGAAATAACCCTAGGGCCTTTGCGAATAATAAACATCAATCATACCATACCCATAGCATTGCTGATCGTGCCTTCATATACTTCCATTTGTTAGGCATCGTTTCTTTCGCGTCCAGTTACTTAGTAGAACGAACAAACCAGATGAATGAGTGATTCGTGCCGAAATGCCTAAAGCTCCTCATATGGCGCAGTTGGAGGGCTACAGTATGTCCTTCAATCAAAAATATTGTCTGATAAAAGAGTGCCACAGTCATTTCCAGAAACCGGTGGACCAGTTTCAATTGGGCTTGGGGGTCAAAAGAGCATTCATAATACTAGATCATCGTTCAATGAGGCTCTCACTTCAGTATCGAGACAGAAAATATTATCGGTAAGTGTACGTACTATGTTAGAAGAACGACGAAATTTGATGAAGGCTTGGCGCCAGCCCCACTTCATGAGTCTCGAAATTCGTCAGCCTTGCATGAGCCGAGATCGAGAAAGCTGTCCTCTTCCACCAAAAATAAAACTTGTGCGATATCTAGCCACGACGAGTAGCCTGCTTAGGCACGATCACAAGAACGATTGCGAATACAATCATTTGGATGCCAGAATTGATGTGACGCTGTAACTAACGGTGTATTTCAATTGCGACGAGTAGGAGATGAACGGCTTCGCAGCACAAGGCCTTGACGAGGATGCCTTTGGGGAGAAGAGCAACCTCGTCTCAGCTTTCGATGCTTTTCGTAAGTCGTCAATCGTCGCAATTTCAGGACCACTATGCATTCGGCAACAGTATGTTAAATTGATTACAGGGCTAATTCGAGGTATTTTTTAGCGAAAGCAAAACCGCAGTATGTAACCAAGACTTCTGGTGGAGGGAAATGGACAGTGGCCATGTTCATCGTGTCTGGCCTGTTGATACTCGGCGAGTTCACGCGGTGGTGGCGGGGCTACGAGAATCATACAGTCGCGGTTGAAAAAGGCGTTGGCCATAACATGCAAGTCAATCTCGACATCATCCTGGCTATGGCATGTTCAGATATTCACATCAACGTTCAAGATGCCGCTGGCGACAGAATTCTAGCTGGTGATTTGCTAAAGAGGGACCCGACGAATTGGGGGCAGTGGGTTGATAGCAAGGGTATTCACAGCTTGGGTAAGGATGCGCAAGGGAGAGTCGTCACGGGAGAGGAGTACCACGAACATGATGAGGGTTTTGGGGAGGAACACGTCCACGACATTATTGCCGCGGCTGCGAGTTCTGGGAGGAAAGCGAAGTTTTCGAAGACGCCACGGCTCAAAGGGAGTGTTACCCCTGGTGCTGCGGATAGCTGCAGAATATACGGGAGTTTGGAAGTCAACAAAGTGCAAGGGGACTTTCACATCACAGCGCGTGGCCATGGCTATGCAGAATGGGGGGCTGGCCACCTGGATCACACAGGTACATCTTATCTGCAATTCGCGCTGTGTGGCAAAATGACTAATTACAATAATAGCTTTCAACTTCTCCCACATCGTCTCTGAACTCTCGTTTGGCACCTTCTATCCCTCCCTTTTGAATCCTCTCGATCGTACAGTCTCTACAACACCAAACCACTTCCATAAGTTCCAATACTTTGTCTCAGTTGTGCCAACTGTCTACACAACCAACCCCAATAGCCATTATCGGGGTGATACTGTCTTCACTAATCAATATGCCGTTACGGAACAATCCCACGAGATCAACGAGCGCAATGTCCCAGGGATATTCTTCAAATATGACATCGAGCCAATGTTGCTTACAGTAGAAGAGAGACGAGACGGTTTCTTGAGATTCGTAGTCAAGGTTGTGAACATTTTCAGTGGTGTTTTAGTCGCAGGGCACTGGGGCTTCACGTTAAGCGAGTGGGCCGTGTCAGTCCTAGGCAGGAGAAGGAGACAGATGAGTGAGGGTGTATTGAATGGCAGGGCGCATGAGAGTTATGACTGATTGAATGAGGTTTTGTATTTTATATCAAGGCATTATCAACGGCGTTCTTGGTTATTTACAGTGTATAGTGATACTACCTATGCAATCGTGCTCATGGGTCTTCGAACTGGTCTTGTACAATGTGCCGCGCCAGGTTCTCCTAATTGTTAGGGAGCTTTGAGTATTCATTAAAGTAACTTTTTTGAATTAAATTTATAATTCCCTAATATTATAGTTGTTTTAACCTGAGCTAATGCGAATTAGTTCACCTAGCGCTTCCACTTAGGCGCTAAACACCCTTGGCTCACTTTTAAGTGCTGCAACCATATGTCCTATCATCATTTCTTCAAAGCACTTTCCATCCTCAAACGCGCCTGCCATCTCTAACAGGGTACATGCCATCCAAATCTTCAGGGTGTCGTCTTCTTCTACTCACTACAGCTCCGGCGACGCCTCGCACTCCAGCTGTTCCTCACATTCCAACACTCTCCCAATAAACAGAAACAATATTAAAGAGTACGAAGATACTCTTCCAAATCCCAAAGAAATCCTCTCGCAACCCGAAGACGCTCTCCCACAACTTACAGACATCCTCTCGCAGTCCGAAAGCCTCCCTTTGATAAACATCGACCGATCCAAATATCGCAATGTTCATATCTTCAACGCGAGCGATTGAAATACTACAATTGGCGGTCTAGTTCTTACGGCCGGTGTTACAAATGCCAACTTCTATGCTATGGTAGAGATATTGTCATTACGACAAGCGAATTTACTCTACGAAGTGAAAGCGATGTCGTAATAGAGAGAAGGATAGCTCTCTACTTCAGCCTGGCAATTATTACATTCATGCTCCTGGTTAGTTCTTTGGCTTTTGAATTAGTACGCAACTATTTCAAAAGCAGAACCCTTCGACCTTACTAATGAAGTATTGCTAAGCCGGGCACTTTCTCTACAAACTGGAACCCGTGTCCAAGCCTTCCGTGATGCTGTTCGCTTACGGGGAGATGTGTTATAAGAGGTACATTCAAGTCATATGACAACGAAGATAGATGAGTTTGTGAACATTTAAGTTGAACCATTCATTTCTGCATCGATAGCCTGCTTACGATGTGTATAAAGCTCCTGGTCCACAAGCAATGGTTGGCTCAGCTGTTAGCAATTGGTGCGTTTTTGATATAGCCCTTCTGACACTTCAAGTCTCTCAATGCCAAGAGCCCAGTGTTTGACACAGGGAATTAAGAGAGCAATGTAAGACATGGGTATATTTAGCAATTAAAATGGTCTCTCTTTCTTACCAAGGGAGGATCAAAAAGTTAAATGTTTTAGTGTTTAGTGCATGAACATAAGGCAGAATTTGAGATACCGTTGAGGTTGTACCCATATACTTATACCGTAAGATCGCTGGTTCTAGAACGTGACTTCCAGAGGTTAAATAGTGAATCGATTCCAGGGGTGAGGATAAGAGAGGTGAATTTTAGTAGAAGGGATAACTTCGACAGACAGTGCGAGTAGCGTTGTGGGCACGGACTCCAGCGGGACGGGCCGCGAGGTGGATCCACTCTACGCGAACCGCGTCCAAAAAATCATCGACGCGTCTTCTGAACTCCTCGCTGAGGTTACGGCGAGAACAACACTCAGACATAAATCTAGGTCTCCCAATAAAATACAATTACACCATCAACCAAGATGGCTCTTCTCGTCGACAAACATAGACCTCGGTCGCTCGACCAACTAACCTACCACAAAGACCTCTCCGAACGGCTCCGCTCCCTCGTAGATTCCCCTGTACTCCCTAATTAATTCAACGTTAACACCCTCTCAGGCGCAATCTGGAGACTTCCCCCATCTACTTGTCTACGGTCCCTCTGGCGCTGGAAAGAAAACACGCATCGTCGCTACCCTAAAAGAACTTTACGGCCCGGGCGTAGAAAAAATAAAAATCGACTCTCGCGTCTTCCAAACAACCTCAAACCGCAAACTCGAATTCAACATTGTAGCCTCAGTCTACCACCTTGAGATCACACCCTCAGATGTCGGAAACTACGACCGTGTAGTCATCCAAGACTTATTGAAGGAGGTGGCGCAAACACAGCAAGTGGACCAGAGCGCAAAGCAGAAATTCAAAGTCGTAGTTATAAACGAGGCGGACCACTTAACGCGAGATGCACAAGCAGCATTGAGGCGGACGATGGAGAAGTACTCGCCGAATCTGCGATTGATATTACTTGCAAATAGCACAGCGAATATTATTGCGCCAATCAGGTCGCGGACGCTGCTTGTGAGGGTCCCGGCGCCGAATGAGGTGGAGATATGCGAGGTTCTTGCGAAGAGTGGGAAGAAGGAGGGGTTTGCGCCGGCGAGGGAATTGGAGAGAAGGATTGCGGCAGAAAGCGGACGAAATTTGAGGAGGGCATTGTTGATGTTTGAGGCGGTTCATGCGCAGAAGTACGGTTTTCTACATCCAATCTTTGTCTGCTTACAAGTACTGACATATCTACGTGTTTAAGTGAAAAAGTCACAGACGCAACACCCATTCCTCCACCTGACTGGGAAGCTCTCATTTCTGTCGTCGCCCAAGAAATAGTCGCCGAGCACTCCCCAGCAAGAATCCTTCAAGTCCGAGCAAAACTCTACGACCTCCTCACTCATTGCATACCACCGTCCATGATCCTCAAAACTCTTACTTTCAAACTCATTCCCTTAGTGGATGATTCATTGAAGGCGGTTATTGTTAAGTGGAGTGCGTTTTATGAGCATCGGATTCGGATGGGGACAAAGGTCATTTTTCATTTGGAGGCTTTTGTGGCGAAGTTTATGAGGGTGATGGAGGAGCATGATATGGGACTGGAGATGGAATTCTAGGTCCTTGTCATGGAGGATTGGCATTGGCGTTTGGGATAAAGGAGGCACTTTGATGTGATTGGTGAAATTTGTAACGTGCTACATATGGGAGTATTTTTGGCAAAGTCTAGCTAATCTGCATGATTCTCCCTCTGTGCTACATTTGACATTCGCCTGGCTCATCTGAGCTTCTCCCTCAAAGGCATGTCTATGCATTCAATAAACAGCGTGTTCTTCCAACCTAAATATGGCAATTTTCATAATGTTCAAACAGGGGGGGTCGAATATCTCACGCCGCCTCGAGCGTCTGAGTCGGACTCCTCTAGGTCCTCCAGAACCTTCCTCTTAACCCCCTCAATAAACTTCCCATTGTCAAGCACCCACCCCTTCCTCTTCATCTCTCTCCACTTCTGCCCAACCTTCCACCTCACAAGCAACCCCGCCGCATTCGCATCCTCCTGACTATCATGCCCCTCCTTTCCCTCAACCACAACCTGAATCTCCCGGTTTAGGAACTCTAGCATGAGATACTTCAGCGAGTTGCGGAGAGGCAGACCTCGTTTATGCGGGAATAAAAGAGCAGTATCGATGATCTTAGGATGAATGAAGCGAACGGCGTTGAGATCATTTTCGAGACCGTGACCAATGATGGGCGTGTTAGGGGAGAGGTGGGAGAAGAGGAGGGACCGGGCCGCGGCGGGGGAGGATATGAGTTGGAGCTTCCCCTTAGATGATGAGTTGGGCGACCAGGCAGGGGTGTCTGTCATGTCTTTTGGTCGTACACCTGAGTAGCGGGAGTTGAGATCGAGGATCTCACCTATTGGTTTGACAAGGACGTCGAAGAGAGTGTCCCCAGAGGGCCAGGATGTGGCGGTTAAACGGATGAGTTCGAGGCCGTGGACTGTGTAGCCCATCTCACCGTCGATACAGACAGGAGACAAAGAGTTCTTGCTTGAGTTCTCGGGAGTCCATTCGAAATTGAGAACTGCGGCGAGACGTTTGACTTCTGAGATTTTGAAGACATGGCAATCTGCTTTTGTACAGCCGGGAGATTCGCCAACTACCTGCCCACAGCACTGATACTTCCTTTCTCGTTTCGAAGTTGGGTCCATTACATCGCGGTCAGTCCAGTAGAGTCTGCCGTAGTGGTATGTACATGAGCCTCCTGAGGCAAGAGCACCATCTTCTTGACGACGACCTGGAAATACTTGGAACCGGCTTTGGCAGCGGTCGCAGACTTCCCAGCCCTTTGATGACTCAATTCCTTTTCGAGCTTTCTCAATTTCTTGGTCAGTGGGTACCACAGTGACATACCCATTGTTTGAGAGAACATCAAAATCCACGCAGAGATTTGGAAGGAAAGCAATCTCTTCTGACACGGTCAAGTCGGTTTCAATAGGCGTTGGTGGACCTTTTGGCTTCTGAATTGGCGTATTGAGTATGGGCTTGCTCTCAGGAGTTTTCGATTTAGCAAGAACCTTTTCTCTCTCTTCTTTCCACTGTTTCACCGTCATTCGTTTGTAGGTGAAGATCTTATTCTTGACTATGTTAGAATAAATCGACATTTGCCTGGCGGAATCCTCTTCTATATCCAGTGCCATTGTGATTAGTGCTTGGTCTGAAAGAACCAGTTTCTCTTCTGCTTCATTTGAGTCCTTTGATAGCTCAGAGTTCAGTCGTTTGAGCTGCTCATGAAGCGCCTGCACAAGTCTGAGTCTGATATTGTGTTGAGCAGGAGCATTTGACTTGAGATTTCGAGGATTCAGAGACTCGACCCTTACAGGTGCCTTGACTGGAGTTTTCGTTCTACTGACTGGCTTAGACGGCGTAGAGGTCGATCTCGTCCCATTTGACACATTGTTGAGGTCTGGCGTGTGTTTGATTGGGACGATGTTTCCATCTGGGCCTTTTCGTCGCAAAGGAGGTGGAGACACAGATCGATCGATTGAGGAAAACTGACGTTTGGTATTCTCTTGCTCGTTGTTAATACTTGATTTGTTGATCGCGCGAAAGCCAGTGAAAGCAGAAGTCTTGAGAGAGCTCGTACTAGTAGGAGTCTTTCCTTTCCCATTGTCTAGCGGGTGTCTCTTGCGACTGACGCCCTGGTCTCGGCACGAGTCATTTCCAGTTTGATTTCCAGTCTTCGTTATCACGCCTGTTGCTTCTCCCACAAAGCTTTTTGAGTGTCCAAATATGCATTTTGGGAGGACACAGGTATCTTGGTGTGGACAATTGATGCTTGAAAATAGACCTTTGGATGTGAACATTTCGGGTATCGATCTGGTTATTTCACCACAATACTCATCAGATTGGCAATAAGTGGTATGATGAGGTGAGGTGCCGAGGCTAATGGAGTTGATTTGTGAGATTTCTAGTACTACTTCAGTTGGAGTCTTACGTTCGACTGTTTGTATGCTGAGCGCAAGATTCAGTCCATGTTTGGCAACGAACAGATTTCTTGTTAATTAGTACTAGCTAGCCACAGATATCTAGAGCCAAAGACGAAGAGCTCTGATTTTATATCACGTGAGCCCGCGAATGAGCCGTGAGGTGAGGTTACTGAAAAGATCTGGAGATGTGGTTTGCGGTTTGTTGTCAAAGAAAGGCATCCAGGATTTTTGGCCTGCGCATCGGGGAAGCTTGCTTTATCGCAATTCCTTTATCACCTCAACAGGCAAGAATAACTGGGCCGTACGTTTTTTGTACCCGTGAAGCAGAGTTGCGGTGCTTTCCAGAGTTGGTATTTGATCGAGATGGGTGTTTTCCCTATGGATTGGGATCGCAGCGCCAATATTTTAGGCGAGGCGAATGCGACGGCCTGAGGACCCTCTGACATCAATAGTAGCGTACAAGAGCCAGCTTCTCTCGCTTCTCTGCATTAAAAGAGGCTGCGAATACCTCTTGTACGTTAAAGTTATCTTCAAAATCACAATGCAATTGCATGATATTAGTTTCACAATTACATCCATTGCCAAGGCCAGCATATTATCAACAGGCGCAGAAAAACCTCGGCCAGCGCTTATCGGTGTTTGTAATGATTGCCATATTTAAGTCGGTACCAAGAGACACCACACGGACTTTGTAAACGGTGATAAGGGTTTCTATACTTCTTCCCAGTCGTCTCCGTCATCTTTTGAGCGTCTTAAATTGTGCTAACTTTTACTTTCTTTGCACCCAGGCCGAGGCACCGGACGTCATCATAACGGTTTACCTCAACCCTGTAGATTGAATCTATAGCGAATCAGAGCAACCTGCTTAGGTCACTCAATCTTACGTACGCGAATGCGACTGGATTCCCGTCGCATCGGACTACGGAGCTAATTGCTGCTCCGAAAGGTGTCTCACGCTCTTGCGAGGCATCTTTCTACAATTTTTCATTGTCGCATTGTTTCCATTCTCTTTCTCTTTCCTTGATCGGGCTTTCCTGTTTCCAAAAACAATGGACGACGCCGGTAACAGCCAAGAAGTGCAGCATCTCTGCGTTCTTGTACATGGGTATGTCTGCGAGACCAGCCAAATTTATCACCTCTGGCTAACATTGTCCATCTTTGTAGACTATGGGGTAACCCCAATCACCTCGAGGTTGTGGCGAAGTCGCTACGAGCCAAGTATCCCGAAGAACATCTACATATTCTCGTCGCGAAGCGCAACAGTGGGAGTTTTACATACGACGGAATTGAATTGGGTGGCGAGCGAGTCTGCCAGGAAATAGAGGAAGAAATCGAGACTCTAGCAAGGAACGGACAGGATATCAAAAGACTATCACTTATAGGGTACTCTCTTGGAGGTCTTGTGGCGCGTTACGCTGTTGGCTTGCTTGAAAGCAAAGGAGTATTTGAAAAGGTTGAGCCAGTGGTAAGTTGGCTAGTATCAGTTGTACAATCCAATCAGCTAACTTATCACTCAGAATTTCACAACTTTCGCAAGCCCACATCTAGGCGTCAGAACGCCATTACGTGGCTGGCATAACTCATTGTGGAACATCTTAGGCGCTCGAACTTTATCTGCTTCAGGTCGACAATTATTCACGATAGACAATTTCCGAGATACTGGTAGACCGTTACTCGAGGTTCTGGCTGATCCGGAATCAATTTTTATTAAAGGTCTCGCAAAATTCCAAAGGCGGACACTTTATGCAAATATCGTAAACGATCGGAGCGCCGTTTATTACACCACCGGAATTTCGAAAAAGGATCCATATATCAATATGGACAAGATCAAGATCAATTATCTGAAAGGATATAACGATGTTATACTCGACCCAAAGAACCCAGTAGCGCCTCTTGATCCAAATGAAACCTCAACCACCTTCTATGAAAGATTTTTAAGAGCAAGTCAGACTACTTATGGCCGCTTGCCTTTCGTTTTAGCTATGGTTTTTTTTATCCCTATTGGAGTTGTTGCATTTTTAATAAATTCCGGGGTGCAATCAGTACGAAGCACACGAAGAATCAAACTCCACGAGCGAGGTCTTGCTGGTATTGAGCCAGGGAACTATCGTGTACCACTTCTGCTCAGCGGCATGCGTGGTGCTGTTGAGGATGCCTACGAGAATATCAACAGTGCCCAAAGTCACGAATATCTCGTCGATGGGACTGAGGAAGAAGAAGCGCAACAGGAACCCAGCTCTCCCACACAAAACTCCCCTCCTTCGAGAAATAGGCCAGCGAACTTGCGCTGCCACACTTCCGAGAAGAAATCGGATCGTCCACATGATCCACCTACTCTCGCACTAGCGGACTATCAATTTCGGATGGTGCAAGCATTAGACAATGTGGGTTGGCGAAAGTATCCTGTCCATATTCACAAGGTTAGGCACAGTCATGCGGCCATCATTGTACGAGTAGAGAAGCAGAGCTTTGACGAGGGCCGAGTGGTACTTCGTCACTGGCTTGATGAAGAGTTCATCTTGTGAGAAGGTTGCTTCAGATTTTGGTTGGCTTCGGTTCATGTTTGAAGTAAGATTTCCTTGTTGTGGCGTCCTCACATTGTCTGGTTGAAATGAGATCGTTCATAGCAGTTGGAGTTGCATAGATGCGGCTGTTTGATATACCCTTTTAGACTTCATGGTCTTCTGCTCTCTATGGCACATAATCAGACTAGCTTTCAAGCCTTTCATTGTTGGCTCCAATCCTGTCACTGCTAGGCCCTTCAATTCCAATTATTACCTTGTTTGTCTGCTCATCTACTCTTCTTTTGTGCAATCTTTTAGAGGTCAATAGAAATTCATGTCAATTTGTAGTGGAGTTTGTACTCCATTAGCCCTGTTGGTGTTCTGCTAGGCATGATTCTGTTGTCTCATTTAGTTGAAGTTATCTTTAGCCACAGCAGTCAGTGGTCACACATAGCCACCTGATAAATCCAGCAAATTGCTCGCGCGTTCAAAAAGGTCCGCTACCTGGTTGATGAGCGGGTATTCCCGCATGGAGGAAGTGGTAATTCAGGTGCGCTCAACATAGCAAGAGCGACCAGTGAGGCTGCCAGCCTTGCGATCTGCTTCTCCATTCTACTCTTAATCACACCTTTCTATGCTTGTAAAAGGCTTTCATCGAGCTCTTCGAATCGAGGACATCGACCCGCTGACAGTAAAATGCGGTCGAACCTCCGCGCATCTGATACTCGTTATTGATTCGTTGGGTCTCGTCTCGATATTCCATTCCCAGATAGCTGAAAACTGGGGTCCAGGAAAGGCTGTTTGGTGGCTTTGTTCAATCCTCAGAAGAGGCAACATATACGCCACCAAACAATGTTCGTCCCGCGTCTCGAAATAAATGTCGACAACTTCAGGACATATTTGATGACAATATCTGCACCCCACCCAGTCACGATCATTCGTCTGCCAAGGACGATTGCTCTGCGCTGTTATTGAATTGAACCCTTGATCGTCATGCAGGAAAAGGCTTGATAGCTTACCATCAGCATGCCCCCTGGCCTGGATTAGATTGGATGGTAACGATGTTTGATCACCGATGCGCTGCAACATAAACTATAACTCGAATACAATTTTCTCGGCTTATATTACAGCTGTCAAAGATGAGACATGGCGGTCACTCAGCATAGCAATATTGACATCTGGCACAGTGCCAGCAGTGGGCAAAAGGTTTTTGAAAATAACGACGATCAATCAAAGCACATAATTTCAGCCCTATCGCCCAGTGGGCACCACACAAGAACGTTGCACCATGCCGCTGTACACTTCTGACCTCTCCCTTGGTCTACTTTGGTGGTACAACGCTCGGCGCTCACTTTGGGCTTGTACGACCATATTCTCCAGTCAAATTTTGGAGGCTCTGCTGGTTGACTTTGCTATATATTTCAACGGCGCCCAACCACTCCACTATGTCTAAGACCAAGTCTCAGGGTACTTTTTTACAGTTTTCCCAGAATGGCGCCTCGATTAGAGATCACATGTCTAGCACTCCTTTGCCTCACCAGCTTGGCTACATGCAATGATTTCAACTCTTCCCAACATTACGATACCCTGGTTGCAGCGTTTCCCGATCTTCACGGCTGGGACGATAAATACTCAAGGCCCCCCTCGATTGGTGGCCAGAACTACACTCAATGCTGTCTCAAAGCAGTCCGTGAATCTTTAGATATCCCCGCTGGTGGGGGTAAAGTAGGATGGAGCGCACACAACTGGGTCCTCGGATCTAACGGGAGTGCAATATCAATCGAGGAATTTGCAAAAGCTCAATTTCCCTGTGGTGCAAGTTACGATGAGGATCATGCTCATGGTGCACCATTAGTCAAGGTTACTTGATACCCAACTTTGTTCTATAGATTCACCAGCTCATACATCAAAGGTTCCCTACATATGGTGCGATACGAATTGTGGTGGGTGGCAAAAATCTTCCAATAGTGACCTGAACCAATGGGTTCAGCCTTTTGTTGGTTTTATCCTGCCGTCTGCGGTGTTCTGCTTGAGTGTCAGTAAGCTGATGATCCTCGGATGGAACGTTGCTAATGTCTAACGTAGGTTCCACGGAGATCCATCCTTATCATCGCCAATAGCCTCTTTGGCAACCACTTTGAACACCTTCCATTCAGGTTGAAGGAATTGCAGGGATATTGGCGCCAGCTTTTCGATTTAGTCAACAGTAAAGGCGGCAAAGAGAAATCTAAAGTTGGCAAGACAAAGTTCTTCGATGGAGCCATTTGGGCAATATTGAACCTTGGGGTTTATCTCATCTTTGCTTCCATCATGATGGTGTTCAGAGCGACGGTTGCAGCTTCAATTTCCCTTGCTAATACTGTCGCCTGGGTTGCTGTCGTCTTTTCGTGTGCAGGCCCCATGGCCTTGAGTGGTCTTTACGAAGCTGCTTTGGACAGGATATATATACACAGCATGAATTCGCAACTTACGCAAGAAATAATGAATAAGGAGAAAGCACAAAAGGAGAACCCAGATAAACACCAGAAGGATGAGACGTTGGATGACGCTTTCTACAAAAGAGTTCATGAGCTCTATGCTCTTCTTGTCGGTAATCTCACCTTACCCACTTCTCTCGACCGCGCAGACCGGAATGTTTGGAAGGATATCAAATTCCTCGTCGATGGGACTCACGAGCAGAAAAGTATAAGAGATGGAACATTTGTGGGTGAGGAAGAGACAGCGCAAGAGGGAAACTTGACCGAGGAACAGAAAATAACGAAGTCAAAGTTGAATAAGGAAGAGCGGGAGAAAGAAATCAAAGAGTATAAGGAAGTTACCAGGGCCCGGCTTAAGGCTATGATGGACTGCCAGGCTTCCTTTGGGGCGGTAATTGGCGCTCCTGTGGTCTTCTTCGTTGGCTCCTTTCTCTTCTCAATTTTCGAGAATCTCAACAAAGTCGGCGACAACGATACTTCTCATGCGTTAGCGTTTGGCTCTTGGTGGATGATAATTCCGCACGTCGCTATTGTTAGCGGCTGTCTTCTTGCCGGCAACAACCCAAACACACTACAGGTCATTATGTGTAGTGTGGATGAGCCTTACAAAGATCTACCACCGGTCAAGAAAAATAGATTTCAGAATCTGTTTGGATCGTGGTGGCGACCATAGTGAGTATTCCCTGATTTCTTTATTCATCGGACTTGCTTTCGATCGAATCCAGAATTCTATTTCTTTAAGCTAACCCTCTCCAGCTATGATTCTGTCTATACACCTGTCCCGATGGTAGAGCGGGGAAGGAATAAACGTCGTTGGGTTGAAGAAGTTGCCGGACTATATTCTCCACCATCGGCTGTTGATAATAAGAGCGATAAGGCACACGAGGTGCCTCAAGAGCCTCATGATAAAGCAGGCAGCCCTAACGGCGGAGCTTCGCCTGGCAAACATCACCAGTTGAATTTCTGGCATTGGTTCGAGATAGGTATGATCGAGGTTGTGCTTTTGGGTCTACCTTTTGTCCTGGCATTCCTCACCTCGTTCTACACTCCACCAATCGGCCTTTCATGTCGCACATTCACATTTCTCCTCTATTTCCTCTTTCAGGTCTGTTATATTGGTATTTGGATTTGGGAATTCTATGTCCCTTCTCTGTCAACTCCATGGCGACCATTTGCCGATGATAACGATGATATTGAGAAGGCGAACACTCTATCAAATGCACCTCCTACAGGAAATTCTCCAAAAGGAAGCACTTCAGAGGAAGTAACCCCTTCCGAAGCAAGCACACCCCAAATCACGGGTAACAGAAGAACATCCAGGAAAGCACTTGAATGGGTGCACGGTATCCTCCTGGCTTTCGTCATAGCCGGCTCCTTCTTCACCACCATCTTCGGGACGTTCTTCCAGATCGTTGGTCTATATCGAAATTGCAAATGCACAATCCCCATCCGCTATTGGTCCAGTAAAAACTTTTCATTCTCTATTAGTGACAATACTCAGGACGCCATTGATTATGCCCACAAAACCTGGCTTCCAACTGGCGTCACAAGTATTGTGCTGCTGATCGTTACCTGCTATATTGGGTGGTGGTATCAACGCCATTGGAGGATGCGCTTCGACGAAGCTGTTGAAAAGTTGTTTAGGGAGCAAAAACCACCGCCGCTCAAGATGAAACGAGTGTCAAAGCCGGCAGATGACAATCAACCTGAACCTCAGCCTGCTACGGAGGTTGGTGTGCTTGTAAAGGAGAAGGCACCTGTCCCCACAGCTCCTGAGACCGTAAATAAGCCTGCCGCCGCCGCTACGCCTTCGACAAGCAAAGCAGGTGCCAACAAGATTGAAGAAAGCCCGGTCCCAATTGCTGCTGTCACCCCTGTCGCAGCTGCTACCACCGATCCTGGCTCCACTGACCCTAAGATACTCTCTGCCGAGCCAAAACCGGCTATTGAAGAGGGCGAGAGGTCCGAGTCGAAGTAGAACTTTGGAAGGTCCGCCATTTGATATTTCTCTTCTCAGCCCTCGGTATCTTAATACATGGCGCTCATGATGATGATTTTAATGGATAAACTTTATGTAGTTGGAATTGAAGTTCATGAGTGATTTTGGTGGCAAAGTTTTCTTAGCGATCATCAATGAGTTTAATCTAATGTAATCTCACTCTTGTTGTTCCTATTTTCATATTATAACTCCCTGGGTCCTTGTTTATCTGAGCTGACTTTGCAGAGCTTAGAAAGGGCGCTTGTCTTTAAGCTTCGTTGGAAGACTGTTAGTAAAAGTTGCTGTGCCCTCGAGGGATCATGCAAGTGCAAATATGCGTCTTGAGTTCTCTGACCATGACTTATCACGAATCCAATGGATAGGAAATTGCGAAATCCTGTTACTGACCATGGATTATGTTTTCCCCAAGAGTATGCCGATTTTTACTTAGTATAATTATGATAACTCGGGTAGTTTTTTGTCACGGAAAATGGAACGTGATATCAATCATTGTTATTGTGATTAGTGACATATTTATGGCCTGTTGTCCAAACCGAAGTGTGTTCGCCCTGTCCTCCCGTCGAGCCCCTGTGATCTCGATGCCTTTTCTCTCTCTGATTTTCGCTGCTCTGTATGCTATCCCCTTTAACATGGTAATCCTCAATTGATACCGAAGCATTTTTGCATCCTTGTAAATCTCAAAGCAACGCCTGCCACATGTGATATTCCCTTTACTCAGGCACCCCTACTTTCAGTACACCCTTCACACTCTTGCCATCTACCTCAGTCTTGCCTTCTACCATGCCAGGTTGTTCATATGTCTCATCCTGTTTTTTTGGTTTTTTTTTGAAGAAAAAAAAGTCGATGTCAAGCAATGGAGCAATGGAGCAAATATGTTTGGTGTCGCTGCTTGGTCTGAAATTAGGACTTTTCTTGTTAACCCAAGAGTGGTGCAAAGCATGCCACATCTTATCCTTGCCCATATTGAAGGTACCCCGAGTGTCTAAAACAATCTCGAACTCGTACGATATATCAAGAGGAATTCTGTGACCAGTATTATTTACGTTGAACGGCAACATTGAAACCAGCCTTTTCAAAAAATATTTTGCAGCCTTGTCACTAAATCAACTGAGTTCGTAATAGAACGTATTATAGAGGTTTGACTTGCTCCTTTTCATATCCAGACCAAGTCGCACGATAGGCGATCTATGGAGTAACACTTTCGTTCCATACAAAATGACGGGGACGATGAATTATACGCTCTGATTGACATATATGATAGGCCGGAAAGAGGAATCTTTGTGATTTTCGGCTGATATGTAGTTGCCAAAGGGCTCCTCGTAAAAAAATTTAAGGCAATGCCACGAGACTGATTGTTAGATCTGGTGATGGCGGATGATAGGATAGATGATTGATTTTCTTCAGCGTGACTTGACATTATGACTAAATGATGATGTGGACAAGGAAGAGTAATGGTCACCATCAGGACTGATGATCGTGGATTAGATTGGTGATTTCGATGTCGACGTTGGGTTCGTGGAGTCGTAAAAGAGAAAGGTGTGGTACAATATGGTGGTGTTGAATGGTGGAAGTCCGAAAGTGATTGAATGTGAACAGGTTTCTAGAAGGAGACTTCAATTTTTCTCATCTAATGACCGACGAAGAAGTTCCAAAGGCGAGGAAATTTAAAATGCTGCCTGGCGAGGTTGCCACTGAAGGTGTTGCTCTTGTATAATACCGGAAGTTTCGATATTTGGTGCTGTGTTTCAAGGAATTGCAGTGAATCAAGGTCCGACACAAGGTGGCAACGTCAAATGGTGGTAATTGGGAGATAGTTATCGGAAGGTGGGTATGGCCTAAGAAGAGCAATAAATAGAGTTGTCTCGGTCAAATGACGAGGAAACTATGAAGTTGAGAAAATCTGATATCTGCGTCCGGCTCTAGGGCTGGAAGGTTGTATCCGCAGGTGTTAGTCCTATTCCAGATTGGAAGCCTCGATAACAGGATGAAAGTATGATATTATGAGGGTAGTAATGACTAGGTGGAGTGGAAGAGAAGGAGAAAAGCTGAATGTGTCTTCAGGAAGGAAGTATCAAACTTGGTTGATTAAAAGAGAGACACGATCGGAAGGTGAGGACAACTTATGATGAAGGATGTCTGGAGATGACCCTTAAATCATCCCATGGAACTGTGTAGCTTAAACTCTTTTGGTATCAAAACTGAAGATTAGTGCCTCTAAATGCACAAGGCTTCATACGTCACAGAAATTCTCACTTGTCTGAGTGTTGGTTGTAAGCTAAATATTAGTTGACTTAGCTAGAAGAAAGTGCTTGATTGATAGTTTTTTTCCTGCAGTACGTCAATCAGATAATCTTCTGGCTCATCGTCCTATCTTGTTGAATTTTGGACATCAACTACGCTCAATAGCAACACAGATATCAGATTTTGAAAGTGGTAATCTCCCTGCGATCAAGTGTAGAAGCTAAATATCTTCCTTTCTAGCATCGATAGGTAAAGTATGATTTTATGATCATGTTCTAAACACATGAAAATCATCTCAAGTCGCTAAACGGCTAGCCATGAGACAAAGGATTAAGACTTATTCAACCCATATCGATGAGACGAAAATTATTGAAGCAAAAAGCCTATATATCCCCTATATACTCCCCAGAATCTTCGGCTTTGATGGTTTGCACTATTGAGAAAGAAGCACATAGAGTCAATAAGAAGACAATGCTGAGCATCTTCGCAGGCACACTCTATATTACTCTCACTCGAAGTCGAAGTTTCCTTACCAAACAAATGGCATTGCAATGAACAATGTAATTGAGCAACTGGGACGGTTAAAGGCGGCGAGAAATGGCAGTATTTACCCCAGGATCAGAGTGGATCACCAGATTGTAATGGAAGGGCTAACATTGGCTGAGCCTTATGAACCTCGGCTCGGCAGCTCCAACATTCCTTCCTTGATGACATTCAACGTTGGTTGCAGCATAAGCTAGAGGTCTAAACTAGAATAATAAATTGTATCCCTATATATTACTTTCATCTTGTGCATCTCTTTATTTTTTTCTACATTGCTTATCAAGATACTGTTGCAAATATGCCTCACCAAACTATAACCAGAGAGGAAGTTGCGAAGAATAATACGGAAGATTCTCTGGTACGACCACCTTGTTGATGTGCCTTGGACAGACAACAATCCTCCAATTTAGACAGCTCTGCTTTTATTCTTTGCAGTTTACTAAAACCAAGAATTGAGGCTGACTTCCCTGTGATTAGTGGTTCGTAATCGACAGCAAAGTATACGATGTAACAGACTTCGTCGACGCCCATCCTGGTGGAGAGTCCGTCCTGAAGCAAGTAGCCGGCACCGATGCCACCGAAGCCTTCTACAACCTACATCGACAGGAAGTCCTCCAGAAATACTCCAGTCTCTGCATTGGCACAATAGAAGGCGAGAAATCTCAGGTCCTCGAGCACAAACCTGGAGATCTAAGCGCTGTTCCTTACGGTGAGCCAACATGGCTTACCCCTCAGTTCAAAAGTCCTTACTATAAGGAGAGCCACCGAAAACTTCAAAAGGCAATGCGTAAATTTGTGGATGAGGAGGTGTATCCTGTGGCGCAAGAATGTGAAAAGGAGGGAACTATTATACCCCAGGATTTGATTGATAAGATGTCGAAGAAGGGGATTTTGCATATGCGGCTTGGGCCTGGAAAACACATGCACGGCGTTGATTTGATGGATGGCGCGGTTATTGGGGAGGAGTTCGATTATTTCCATGATATGATTGTTGGTCAAGAAATGGTCAGGGCGAATGCTAGAGGTTTTCAAGATGGTAATATGGCTGGGTAAGTAACGGAAGCATTCCTCTATAAAGCTCCAAAAGGCTAACTCAATTTCAGTATGACAATCTCTCTCACAGCAGTCCTGCAATGGGCAAATGATGAGCAATTTAAGAACAAAATCGCAAAGGATGTCTTTTCTGGCGAGAAGAAGATTTGCCTCGCTATCACCGAGGCATTCGCTGGCTCTGATGTCGCAGGGATAAGAACAACAGCCGAGAAGACTCCAGATGGAAAACATTATATCGTCAACGGCACTAAGAAGTGGATCACTAACGGTGTCTTCTCAGACATATTCGTCACTGGCGTGAAGACGGACAAGGGGCTCTCGGTCCTCGTAATTGAAAGACAGGAAGGTGTTGAGACGAGCGCTATCAAGACATCATACTCACCCGCTGCCGGAACGGCATATGTCACTTTTGACAAGTACGATTTACTCTTCCCTTAGCAAAGTTTTATGGCTCACGATATTCAGCGTCAAAGTCCCAGTCGAAAACATCCTCGGAAAGGAGAATAAGGGGATGCAAGTCATCCTTTCTAACTTCAACCACGAGCGATGGATGATGGCTTCCGCCGTCATCAGAATGAGCCGTCTCGTAACTGAAGAATGTATGAAATGGAGCAACCAGCGATTAGTCTTCGGCAAGAAACTGATCGAACAACCCACCATCCGTCAAAAGTAATTTTCTCTCCTCCAATGTAATGAAATATCATCACAAAATGAGATCCTAACAAAACTTAGACTCGCCAAAATGATCGCCCACTGCGAAGCCAACCAAGCCTGGCTGGAGAACATTACCTACCAAATGACACTCATGCCCTACGCCCAGCAAGCCACCCATCTCGCCGGCCCCATTGGCCTTCTCAAGATGTTCGCTACGCGGTCCGCTCACGAGATTGCAGATGAGTCTGTGCAGATATTTGGAGGACGAGCGCTCACAAGGACGGGAATGGGAGCGACGATTGAGATGTTCCACAGGACGTATAAGTTTGATGCTATTCTGGGAGGCGCGGAAGAAATTTTGGGCGATTTGGGGGTCAGGCAGGCGATGAGGAACATGCCGAAGAGTATGTTGTGAGCCATGAGTAAGACAGACATAAACCTCAAAACCTACGCTGTGACTTCCCCTATTCAGACATGATAACAACCGAGGCAATTGTCGAAGGTCAGGTCGTCAGTGAGTGAGAATCAATACAACCATGCGTAGCAGAGTCAAGTAAGCGGGTGCAGACGAGCAGAAAGAAAAGTAGTCCCAAGGCCATAAGTTGACTTGTTGCACCACACTGGGTGAACCTCTCCCAAATATTCGACACCCAAATATTCGACAAGATGAGATTCGATGATAGCATAAGATTCGACAACAAAATATTCAAGTCTAAACTGGGAAAGGTAAATCCGGGTGGCCACAACGTACACCACCATCCACAAAATGAGTTCTGAAAGTAGGCAGACCTGGTCATGTTATCAGTATACTCACACACACCTCCACTGGAAGTCATCGTAAAATCATAGACCGCGGCAAGTCAGTTGATGGGTGGTCAGAATTGAAATTGATACTGCTTAAACAGGCCTGGGACAGCCATGATCCCAGATTTCGGAGTATGGAAAGTCTTCTGTAACGGTATTCACGGCTCTGGAAACATGACAGCTAATAGATATCAACTTTACAATGTGACCTTAAGATGCTTCTTAGTAGATTCTTTTGTAGCAAACTTTATGAGCGAAATAAACATATTGAAATTCTTGAACACTTCAAATACATCAGGCTGACGGCAAAAATCCAGGTTTGACCAATAAATCGTGGCTGTAAGTAGTAGGAATTGCTTTTTTAAGTACCTTTTATATTTTTCTTTGATTCAGAACTCTGGGCCTTTTGTGCTATTCCTCTCGCCAACTACATATAAGTCAGTACCTACATAAAGCACAAGTAACAGGAAAAGCTCACCATCTAAAGCAACGAGAAATCTGCTAACACAATTATATGCTGCAACCTGAACCATCACTTAGCAAGCAGCCCAGATTGTGAACTTAAATCAAAACTCACAGTCGCTGTAATCTCCACAACCTCCTGCTCTGAAAACACCTTCCTCAACCCATCAAACACATTATCAGGAACCCTCACATCCCTCGTCATCGCATCTGTATACCTCACCGTCGCCATCTGTCTCTCATTCAAGATCTCCTCACCTCCCTTCGCATCCCTATCCCCCAACACCTTCAATCCCTCCTCGCTCACACCCCCCGCCTTAGCCAACGGTGCATGGTGCCCCCACTCATACCACGCCTCATTGATAACCGCAACCCTACAAATCGCAATCTCCCTGATATCATCCGGCAGACTCGTCTTGGTACGGATCGCGCCCAGGAAGTGGTTCCAGCCGTCGGCGACGTTGGGGGAGTGCAGGAGCGTGAGGTCGAGAGCTTGGAGGGGTCGTGGGGCGCGGCGGTCGCGCACTCGTTGGATGATGGCGGCTGGTTCGCCGGTTTGAAAATTGGGGTCGGAGGGGTCGGAGTAAGGGAGACGCATCTTGAGATTTGGAGAATATAAGAAGTTACGGAATCGAAAGGGGAGATGTGATTGTTTTATAAAGTGACTCGAAGCTCTCGCAATTCGCATTGCGGGACGATTGATATAACGCGGGGCGATGTCGGAAAAAACCTTTTGCGCTGGCTTGAAGCCGAGGTGGATGCTATGATTGATTTTGAGAGGCCCCTTCTATACATAATAATGAGGAGGGGCGAATGCTGGTCAATTGGCTCTATTTATGTCAACATCTTGCAGCTAGAGGTAAGGTGCAGGAGGGTCACACAGGACACTGTTGGCAAAGCTGTGTCCATCGTTGTCGACCAACAAACCACGATGATCGAAAGTCCCTTACTAGACAAATTTCTTAAGGCGTGAAAAGTCTGAAAATCGGTCTACTTGATTAATCTTATCTTCACGGACCCTCAAATACAGATAAAGATTGGGCATGGCAGCTCTCAACGTTTCATCAATAGTCCAAAGAAATGCCCTCATTATGACCACGAAAAACAAAAGGCTTTCCGAACGAGAAAACCATTCCTACCATAGACATACTAGCATACACGGCCTTTCAAGCCACCATAGCTTCCCTCTCTACCTCTATGCGTCAAAAACTCCAGTATTTGTGGAATAGCAAAGTACATATGTTTCGGGCTACGATCCCCTTCATAGCCCCTCTGACCCAAGACCCATTTCACCCATTCATTCCAGTATTCACAACCCGAAGAAGGAATTTCCGTTCACAATTGTCATTTGGCCCTCCTTTCGATTCGAATTCGAACGATTCGATTAGCATGAGACATCCAAGGAGGCCTTGGAGTTCATGAGAAGGGCAACGATCAAACCGTAGAGACCTAGTCGATGTCAATAATAGCAGTGTAATTGAGGAATAGAGGCACATACCCAAGACTTCAGCGAAAATGAGAATGAGAATCATGCCGACGAACAGGCGGGGTTGCTGTGCTGTTCCTCTAACACCAGCATCACCAACGATACCAATAGCGAAACCTGCGGCAAGACCGGCCAGACCGACACTGAGACCTGCACCAAGTTGAATGAATCCAGTATACAGAGGTAGCTGTTGCTTAAGGCCATCGGAAATCAAGACGGACACGACGAGACCGTAGATACCAATAATACCAGCCATAATAACTGGGACAATGTCTGTCAATTTTGTTAGAAAATGCATCATTTCCAACTTCTTCACGGTGCTTACTCTTGACAATCAAATCAGGTCGGAGAACACCCATTGCGCAGATTCCAACACCAGACTTGGCGGTACCGTACGCGGCACCAAAGCAAGTGAAGACAATTGCTGATGTGCAACCCATAGCACCGAAGAACGGCTATAATTCTATCAGCTTTACAAAATTCGGTGAATTGGATATCGAGTATTGGGAGCTGAATCGGCAATCGACCAGGGATCAAAGATTGCGGATCTGAACGGAGAAGACTGTTGGACTCGAGGTACTAACCGCGTAAACTGGACTATACGAGAAACATTGTTAGCAACTTCATCAATTCATAAACAATATGCGATAACACTTCGATGATCCATCGAAGGTTGGCCAAAGCTTATCTTGGTCGTGATGATGGAAGGATGTAGGTACATACCAGGCTTCAGTCGCCATCTTAGCGGTTATATGGAGCTTGAATTAAGAGGTTTGAAAAGGAGCTCGAGTCGGACAAAGCTTGTCGTGGGAAGATCAGCAACGTTGTTGATGGGTTTGAAGCTTGCTTTGATGTTGTTAAGATGGCAATGATGAGGTTCGAGGAGGGTTTCCTCTAGCTCAAAAGGAAGCGAGTCTATTTTAGGTTAGCGTCTTTCTCGCCGCTGCCCGTCGGAAATTCTTCAAGATTTGATAGTGGAACTTTTTTTGGCAGACGATAACTCAACAGCTCCTTTTTTTCCAAGGAAGAAACAAACAGCAACAGGGCGAGCCAACGCAAGGAACCCTGCCAGCTTTACTCTTTACACAATCTCGAACCTTTTTTGATAACGACCAAAAATTAAAAGTCTTCACTATGGCTGACGGACAAAATGAATCTGCTGGTAAGTCAGAACTGGCGACTCTCGAAATGAACCTCCGCTGATTATTCAATAGCCTGGCCAGTCGCCGACGCAGCTCTCACCCAGGAGATTCTCGATATTGTTCAGCAAGCTTCTCACTTTCGGCAATTGAAGAAGGGAGCCAACGAGGCCACCAAGACCCTCAACCGTGGTATTTCTGAGATCATTATCCTCGCGGCCGATACTGCTCCTCTTGCGATTCTCCTCCACTTGCCTTTACTCTGCGAAGATAAGAAGTAAGCGCGCTGCCCTCATATCTCTAGCATACTCGAAGCACCCAGTATTACAGCAGCCCGAGCAATGCGCTTCTGGAATATGAGGACATGATGGCTAATTTTTGGTTTTAACAGCGTCGCATACGTATATGTCCCATCGAAGACGTAAGGAACTCTTTTTAGATCTTGTTTATGTCTGACAACGAGCGCATCTCGAACCGTCCCTTCCAGAATACCACATCCACATTTTCAGAAGAGAAGACATGCTAACGGGCAACCATTTAGTGCTCTCGGAAGAGCTTGCGGTGTCAGCAGAGCTGTCATTGCTGCAAGCATTACCACGAACGAAGCAAGTGACCTCATGAACCAAATCAGAACTCTCAAAGACAAGGTTGAGAGACTCATGATCTAGAACATTGGGAAAGCAGGTACACATGTATATTGCAGGATAAGTAACTGGCGTTTGGCTGCGGCTTAGGGTACGAGAAAATCTGAATGTATTCAGCGCAAAAGCACGCAGATTATGCAGTCATACCAAATGAATATCTGAAAAGCACTATATTGTTCTGATAGAATGAGTCCGTGGACTAGTGGGATAGACCACTGAGTGAAGCCAAGTGACCTGTGACGATCTGCGATAATTATTAAGTTCCATAATTGCACACCCATTATCTAAATGCTATTGGCTCTGATAGATATGACTTTCATATGATTTTAATACACGGGTTCTCTTCAAGAGAAACCTATGATTGTAGTTGACAAAAATTTCAAGTTTGCCTACTAAAGAAACTGACCGTAGTAATTAAAACCTGCATAGAATTAAATAAATTAATAATAATCAAGAGGGGGAGCTCTTTAGATGTTGGCTGAGCAGTTCTCGTTGGCGAGCTAAAGCAATCCCACAAGCGAGAATTTTCAAACCGTGACAACCTCTCCACATACAACACCAAAATCATCCCCAGGCACTCATCAACGCACAATAGCCACGATGGGAAAGAACGGTAGGTTCGGACGAGACGCCGGTAAGCTCATCGGGAAAGACCATGAAGGCCGCCCAGGTTGGAAAGGTCCCGGCTTCACGAAAAAGTCCGAGTCAAAATCCAAGCAAAAGCCGACCAAAACCTCAGGCGAGAACAATACCTCAAGAGATGATGAAGACGATGCAACATCGGAAATTCCAGTTGAGCTTCAACAACTCATCCTCAATATCTTTAGAGATACATTTATAGATGTTCTGACACCGGTCACGGCATTGCAGCCGCTGCTACAGGAGGTCAAAGCTGCGCTTTTCGAGAGGGATTTTGCACGTGCTTTTGGCAAAAAAGAGTATTTGGAGGCATATTCAGCGAGATGGAGTCCGAGTAGGGCTTTGTGTTACCACAGTATTTTGCTCGATTTGAGAGCGTATTTGTCTGAGGTCACGAGAGTGGAGGCAGGTTTGAAGGAGCTTCCAACAGAGGCCGCTGAAGGAAAAGTGGAAAAAGAGTCAGAGAACGACCGAATCTTCGAGAAAGCGACTCCTGCTGCACTACATACTGTATGCTTTGGCGGTGGCGCTGCGGAAGTCGCTGCTTTTGGTGCTTACGTTCGAAGTCTCCAAGATGCATCAAATTCAGACAAGTCTCTGATATCTCTATCCGAGGATGCTCCACCAACGCCAGACCAACAATCGCAAGTCGATGTGAAGATGATTGACTCAGCTGGCTGGGGATATGTGGTCACCAAACTTTCAGAGAGCCTGGCCACCCCTCCTCCACTGTCAAAATATGCTAGCGCCTCTGCCAAAGCAGCCAACACAGCTTTCATACCAGCCGGATCAGTACACAACCACTTCCGTGAGAAGGATATCTTTGACATGACGGCAAAGGAAATGATGGATCTAGTAGGCGGACCACCAAAACTCATTACCTTGCTCTTCACCCTGAACGAGCTATACACCACTTCAATCAGCAAAACAACAATCTTCCTCTTCAATTTGACTATAGCAACACAGCCAGGTTCTTTGCTGCTCGTCGTTGATAGTCCCGGTAGTTACTCGACAGCAAAACTTGGAGCTGAGGATAAGAAGTATCCGATGAAGTTCCTACTCGACCATGCGCTGCTAGAGACCGATAAGGTAAGAGCAGCCGACGATGATCGTCGAAGAGAAAGCCCGCCAAATTGGGTCAAGGTGGCCAGCGAAGAGGCAAAGTGGTTCCGAATTCCAGAAGGACTTCGGTACACGATTCCATTGGAGAACATGCGTTACCAATTGCATATGTATCGACGCTTGTAATAGTGGTCTTGGTGTCGTTGCAATATCACGGGATGATCAAGCGACATCGCATGAAGAGCTTCTACATCGCAGTGTTGGGATCTTCTCACACACAATACACGAAAGCCTGATTCTCAACATCGAACACCCGGTACCGCCTGCTCCCTCTAGTGCATGCGACTACCTAGACAGTGGTCTAAATGCCTTTGAGATAGAGAAATAAGAAATTTAGGCAAAATTGAGTCACAGCGATTATCACGAATCAGGTCTTGATTATAATCATCATTCATTATCTATCATCAAAAAATTCCAAGCCAATCATATACATAAGAATCTCAGTAGCGACTGAACATCAGTGGCACCAAAGCAGTCCTACTCTCATGCAAGTTTAACATTGCAGAACTCTTCCAACCAGACGAACACGTGTTCTTAAAGAATGACTGTTGTTTCTTCTTCTCCTGACCTCTGCAAAACTCCTTACTGAGTGATGCCAGTACTGCCTCCTTCGCCTTCTTCAACGTCGACACCCTTCTTTCGGGGTCATCGACAAGTAGCTGCTGTGCTGCGTCTCGCTCTGGATCACGCTGAACACCTTGGACGTTCGGGTTGAATGTTGTTGCTGGTAGGAGGATATCTACGAATGGATCGGGTGTTGGCAAGGGACCAGATATGAATGGCCGTGATATCTTCGGACGAGGTGGTGATGGAGGAGAAGCTTTTGGTGGCGATATCAGTGGCTTCTCCAAGTAGTCTTTCAACTCCTTGTGCTCCCTATGTGCTTTGCGCTTCCGTCTTCGCACTCTCTTCTTGATCTTGGTTGCATGTACCGAAGACGACGTCTCGATCATCAGGGGCACATCCATTGGTGGATCATGTGAATTGCTGCGCGAAAGCGTATCGATGACTTCCTCAAGGTCATCGAGGTAATCAAGCTGTTCCTGGCTTTGAGTAAAGCTGTCCACATCTGAACTACTCTGTTGTGACATCCACTCGTCACTCCCGCTGATCCTCGTCAACGGCGCCAGAGCATCTTCCCAAACACCGCCATTGATCAAGAACACATTCTCGAAGTCAAACTCCTTGACTGTCCGTCGGTGTTCAAACACAAAGTTGGCGACTTGATCCGAAGACATCGAAGCATTCCGGATCTGCATGTATCTCAGCTTCGGAAATGTCATTGACGGTCTCCTCGGCGCCTCAGGTAGTGGTGACATAGGAGAAGTAACCTCCGCAAACAGCTTCGCCTTCTTCCTCGGCGGCGCAAACAACGGATCCGTAAACAAGGTCAAGGGACAAGGCCCCTTCCTCCCATTCCACCCAAAGCTAATCTTCTCCAGCTCCCCCGAGAAGTTTCTTACATAATCATCTAGAATCTTCAGGTGATCAAGTCCTGGTTGTGGACCTAGGAAATCCCAGGAGTCCATAACGATGTTGAGTTTCTTAATCTGCTTCCACCTGCGACCCGCTGAGGGCGTACATCCATAACCCGGGAAGTGACGAAGATATTGAAGCCCTGCAGCGTGAATATGAGCCAGGGAAAGCTTCTCCAAATTCACCAGCGGCGCACGCTCAATAGCTATACGCAAGCTGATAAGCGCATAGTCAACACAATCCCGTCTATACCTCTGTGCTGGATCTTGGCCTGGACAATCGATCGTCAAATGTCTCAAATTCGGCATTTGGCCAAACGCATTGATGAAAGCGGGTACATTAGTCGCAGCATGGAATATCGGCGGGTATTGCTGCGTTAACAAATCTCCAAGCTCGGAACATCCGTATTTCGGACGGTCCTTAACGGAAGCTGGGGTTGTGTGGGGGGTATATAAAAAGTTAACCTCATGACCGTTAAAAGGGTTAAGAAGAGGTGGGAGAAATGTATCGGGGTTGTGTGGCATAGAGAATGTGAGGTGTTCGATATATGGACCGATTCTCTCGAGAGCTTCGATCCGTGAAGGGCGGGTGAGTGCGGAGGGAGTGAAGGTTAGGCGGGTTCTCTTGAATAGAGGTTTGGTGGAGTAGTCGCAGCATTCTGTATCGACGAGGCGCAGGGAACATATAGAATTGATGTCCAGTTCTGAGAGTAGCTTTGAGCGGATTCGACTGTCCCGCCAGATAGTGTGGAAGCTTGGTCTGGTTGAGGTAGCCATAACTTGCGCATATTCTTGTGTCAGGGCTATAGTGGTGGTCGTTATGATGCAACTATGTTGAAGAGCGAATTGAATTGTAGTTCTTGTTCTCTTGCGCAGGAGATGTTGAATTTGTGTCTGAAGTGGATTGGTTCAATTGAAGTTTTGGACGTCGCAGTGCAGCATAGTAAGCAAATAACAGCCTCGATGTTATTCTCTATGTGCTATAGTGGAGAGTTTCTCTTATCGTTGTCGTCTTACTCACTCAACACCATACCCAAAAAAGTCTCTTACAAAACCACACAAAAACTATAAAACGAAACAAAAAAGGATTCAACCCCTCAGGCCCTCCCTTCCATTTCCTTAAACATATCCCAAAATCCCTCAACAGATCACCAGTCCACGTGATATAAATCTGTGACTCACATTTTCCACCCACCATCTCCTGCTCTACTGCTCTGGAATATGCAACTCAACTGCACAAACACGAAATACACACGATGCCCCTCACACGCGATACCCGCGTCCACTGGCTTTCACCCCCTCACGAATTCACAGTGGCGCAGTCTCCATCTCCACTCTCCTTCTCCTCACTCCACTCCTCGGGTAAAAGTTTCAAGCGGGAGGAACAAACACCCAATAGAAAATCCTGAAACGAGAACTAGTGTGCTGCACCATGCCGGTGTATTCAAGGTTCAAAAGGAGCTCGTTGGGTGGAGAGGTATGGTTGCGATGTAGTTACCACGCACCAATCAGGATGTGCAAGGGGGCTGGGGGATATCGCGAAACTAACGCCGGGAGACGCGTTGTGGCTGTGGGGTTGTCTGGATTGGGTAATTCGCCTGGTTATTGTATTAAATAGAGTTTGTTTATCGTTGTATTTTGTTGATTTAGGGGGTTTTGAATAGGGGAAGCGCGTCTGTTTCACGATTTTAAACAAGAAGTGGTTTGGCGCCAATTGTATTGCCAAGATAGCGCGATTTGGAGATCTAAGCAGGACTGGACTCTTTTGTGTGAACATTTATTCTAGTAATGTTCTAAAGTCTTTACGAGTGAATTAAAAGCGTGCGTGAGATCTCTCAGCAGGCCGGAAACCCTAACTATCCATTCAAGGAGAATATAATATAAATCAATCTCATATCCTATCTAGGACAATTAAGCCCGTTCTCCTTAAAGTCTAAGAATATTCTGCTATAATATCATCCGGTATCTATGAGAATCAAAGCGCAGTTTACGCAGAAGCTCTTGCAACAAACAAAAATCATAGCATAGCAGCACGCGAAGCAGTATCGTTAAATCACTCTATTATCAGCAAATAAGTAGTCAGGCCAGCAAATGCCAAGATCATCATGATAGTATGGCTGAGGACATCACAAGAGTCCGAATCCCGTCACCCGAGATTTCTTCGATTCCGTTTATTCATTGGAGACCATTGCCCACACGCACCAAGACAATTAAACGTACAAAAACTTAACAACAGTCACAAGCTTTGCTCTTCAGCAAATATCTAAATCATCATCTAAATCATCATCTAAATATCATATGTATTTCCCCGTTTGAGCACTCAGCACTTCGATATCCTCAGCAAGAGATGCAGTCAACAGAAGACCAAACAACTGCAAAACGAGAATTAAAGCGCGTTCAAGAGTTGCGACTCAAGCTAGAGTTCTGTAGAGGAAATTAGAAACGCGACATTTTTTAGAACTCACAAAGTCGTGTTCGAAACAGGCATATCACGGACGACTTCACACCGCGACAAAGATAAGAAATGCAGAGAGGAAGAACCCTCGCTGGAACAGGGGCATTGCACTAGAGCACCCTTGGGGAACATCCAGAAGAATTCCAACTGCAGTAGAGAGGACCTTAAGCTGCAATCCATGATTGGCCTCAAGTGAGCAACCGTTCAGGATCCGTTGGTAACTGATCTCCAGTGCGGAAACGCGTATATATCACGTCGAAAAGAAAAGGGAAGTAGAAGACAGGAACCATTGTTTCATATCACTCCAACTATCTCGCGATAATCGCGCGTGGAAAACATTATCCAACAGCTTCTCTCACTCTCACGCCAAGCTCTCTCTCCAATCGCCATCTTTTCGTGTATGCTGCAACCTTCCCCGGCTTCGCTACCACCGATCATCGTCTAGCTGCATTACAATCACAATATCTCTTTTTGCTCCCAGCACGGATCGTTGATCTCCAAGGGCACATTTCTGATTACCCAATAAGATGTGTGGAAAAAGCCTCCCAGTAAAACACCCTCGAAAATGCCCGAGAAGATTCGCTCGTTCTTTGATAACCTCCAAACAAAAGGTATTAAATATATACTCCTCACTCATGAAATATCGCACTTTTGGTATTTCCCTTGCTATTGCAACTCCTTCGTACGCCGGTGAATGTGTTGACCAAAAAAATTGTATGTACTTGAATATGAAGAAATTAAAGTTTATGCGAGGCTGCCACTCACTGAGTTCTGAGTAATTTCAGATGTCATGAGGGGACTTCTTTAGATGGATTAGTGCCGTTTACAAGTGTTGCAGGAGCCGCGGTGTCAATGGTGGTGGTTGTGGTGGCTTCTGTGGCACTTGGCTGGCTAGTCACAGGTGTGCCAAGTTCCCGTGAAGAAGCATCGTGTTCCGATGGCGTGCTTTTACCAGAAGAAGTTTCTGCCTCCTCTGGTATCGTTGCAAATCGTTTCAGGACTTGTTTCAGAGCAGGTCGACGAATTGGTTTGCTGAGGAAATGGTCCATCCCTTTCCGGCAGTTAGCAAGTACTTTAACGTGGAGAACGAATAGCTTACCGGAATCGTAGCATTCCTTAACATTGCTTTCTTCCGAGAAGGCTGTAAGCGCAACGATAGGTGCCGAATAACCCATTTGTCGGATCAATTTAGTCGACTGTAGGCCATCTAGGTTGGGCATTTGGATGTCCATGAAAATGAGGTTGAAATACTTCCCGCTTTCCATGCTGTCCTTGACTATATCATAAGCTTCCTTACCATCTTGGGCAACGACGACTTCAACGTCATAGAGATGTTCAAGCTTGAGCATCCTTTCATTTGTTAGATGAATGATTGACCATGATAAGATTTCACTCACCGAATCACGATCTCTTGGTTTACCAGGTTGTCCTCCGCAACGAGTACACGAAGTTTCCTGACGGGTTCTTTGCCGTTTGCCACCTTGTTTAGAACGGAAAGTTCTCCCTTCTTGCTTTTGCCATCTGGCGTGGTAGTGGAGTTGGTCGCAAAGAAGGGTTGGCTTAAACCGACGAGTCGTGGTTGGTTGTCCTTCTGGAAGTCGCCACTATTCCTTGCACTTGTATTGGCGGTGCCTGAGCCTGACGCGACGGCGCCATCAACCTGCTTGTTATTGTACACACTATTTGGTCGTGAATGCCCATGCACATCAGAGCTTGAAGTCGATGGTGCGCGTGATTTGGTGTGCTTCAGAGGTATCTGGACCTTGAAGGTAGTACCAGTCGGAGCAGTCTGTGAGCTCGTCAAGGTAATGGTACCACCCATCAATTGGGAAAGTTGAGAGCAGATACTAAGTCCAAGGCCAGTGCCGCCATACTTTTTACTGAGACCTAGATCACCCTGGACGAAGGGCTCAAAGACCCTGTCTTGCAAACTTTCCGGGATGCCAGGACCACTATCCTCAACTTCGAATTGAAAGATTAGCGTCTGAGCATTAGGTGGTGGGGGAGTGGGCGACCGCTCTCTAACGTGTACGCGTGGCGCAGCCTTAGGGTCCATAGGGTTGATTTGTAAAGCTGTTCCGGAAGGCTTTGAAGACGAATTTGATGGCATTCGAGAGACTTGAGATGTGTTCGAGCCAGAGTCATGTCGACCTCTTGGCCCGCGCAACGAGTTTTGCTTGGATTGCTTCGACCCCAGTGAATTTCTGCTACCGTCCGAGATGTTCTCCCCTTCGCCTAGGCATTTAATGCGAACAGATACCTTACCACCTGCTGGGGTAAACTTTAGGCTGTTGCTAACGAGGTTGATAATCACTTGAAGTATCCTATGTTGATCACCCCACAGACTGCATATCACGTCAGAGATGTTTTCAAGACCAAAGTCCATAGAGAACTTACTGCATGTCCTTCAATCTGCCAGTACCCTGGGGGCCAAGGGCAGGCAGATTAGTCTTCTCGGACATATCCGCGGCTGAATCAAGTTCAGTATCCATACCAACAAATTTCACTGAGAAATTAATATTCTTTTCCTGGACTTGTTTCGTGAAAATAGTGACGATCTGGGATTTAATGTCGTTCAACCGGAATTCTTTCTCCTCCAGAGTCAAGTGTTGCCCAATTTGATTTTTGCTGAAGGTTAAGAGGTCGTTGAGTAGATGCAGTAGGAGATCTCCAGATTTGTACACTATCTGCAGGCTCTTCTTGATTCTTGGAAGATCATTCTCGCCCATACACACTGCGGCCATGCCAAGAATTCCGTTAAGGGGAGTCTTTAGCTCATGAGAAATGTTGGCGATAAATAGTGTTTTGCTCTCATTAGCGGCCTCGGCAGCTTTCTTGCTTATCTCAAGTTCACGGGTTCTCTCAGCAACCTTGTCCTCGAGGCTCGTATATTGAACCATTAATTCCTCGGTCATCTCGTTGAAAGTAGCTATCTAAGTTAGTACCTATAAAATGCGGGAGTTTGTGCTTGCAAACCGGTGAGTTCTGTAAGTTCGTCCGTGATAAAATGCTTTCGGTCTTGCACCTTAGCTGGGATCTTGAAACCCCTTCGTCGATCATCATCTTCATGATTAGAGCTTGTCTGCATTACCCCACGAAAGGCCATGTGTCGTAGTCGTACGAAAAGCCCCTTCTTGGAGCGTGTGGATTGAGTACGTTCTAAGTCCGGTTCACCGTCTGAATTGTCACCATCACCGCCGCCCCTGCCACATCGAATGCTACCATTGGGTGTGTAGCCTGGTGGTGTTATGGATTTAGTAGTGGCGGCTTTCAATCTCAAAATGGGAAGTACGCTGTAGTGTGCCGTTGGAACCAGAACGAGCAGTATCAAACCAATGGACCCAAACACACAGGCCAAAACAATCATGCGAAGCTTTTCCACTGGTGCCCACGCTTCCTTGTGTGTCTGCTCGACAATGAGTAGCCAGTCCACGAGGGTACTCTGAGGTCTTGCGTATCCAACAGACACGGAGCTTCCATCTTCATTACGGGTCGTGAGCAAGCTCCCGGCATTGTTAGGATTATCGTTCCATATTCCAAAACCAGCCACGGCGGCTGGATATGACCCCATACTGAAATTCGAAGATCCGTCGCGAGTAAAGTTTGTTAGATATGCCTTGTGTCGATCCGCCCCCACGCCATATGGAGGGAACACATATTTGACAGGTGCTGAGTTCAGGGCATCTGGCATGGGCTGTCTAGATTCTGTCGCAGGCTTTTGTTTATATTCAAACAGATTTTCTTGTCTATTCGTGCTTACCAATAACTATAAGGAAGCATTTATGTGTCAGTTGTCTATGAGGGAAAGGCAAGCGACTTTTGAAGATGAAAATCGACGTACTACTATCCCAGTTTTGGCGAGTCCTTCTCGATACTGGTATATTACATCCAAAAGAGATGTAGCTGCCTATTATAAACATTAGCTGAATACTTCACAGCGTGTGGTCTTGTTTGAATAACAACTAGTTAGTTCATTGGGGGAGGGCTTACCGCCACGACTGTCATGAAACCTAAGACGACTTCGGGATCTCGATTGTCGATGATTGGCAGTGTCATTGAAAGCAAAGCATACGAGCTATTAATCTGAAGTGGTCCCAGTACCAACACAGATGTCCTATTCAGCGGAAAGTCGGAAAAGGCTGTGACTTTGGTAGATTCAATGGCTGGGTTCGCTGGATCTGGAGATGGCATTTGGGTATAAGTGATGTTAGGATACAGAGAAGGCGGATAACCATAGCCATCTTGGCCCAGGAGGACCTCTGTGCCGTTGGGTGATGGTGCGTTTGGAATTACGATACCTGGGATGTCCCCAGTAGCTCGAAAGAGACTCCTTGAGCCGCCAGTTTGGTTTCGAGAGAAGACCGCGACCTGTAGAAGGGCGGACAGACCGCCGCCTGCCAGAGCGCTCTTGATATCGGTATTGCTAGTCCTGTAGAGTAAGTCAGCGCACCTTGGATGAAGAAACGAGAGTCCGAGAGAAATCGGGCCAGAGTGTCCAAACTAAAGTAGATCAAAGGTGTTCTACCTCCCAATCTACAATGAGAAAAATCATGTACTTACGTCCAATTCGTGGCAGAATCGTTTCCCTTGTAATAGTTCCTGAGCGCACTTTGTATCAAGACTCGTGTGGTAATTGAACTGCATGTCGATTGAATCAAGAGCAAATCGGAGGAGATCTGGGATGCCTTGAGACTAGCCGTGAGTGCAAGTTGTTGAGATGTGAGACCCGTAACGAAATCGTGGTTGTTGATCCATGTTGCAATCGAAAGGACCATCAAAGGCACAAGAGCCGTAAATAAAACCACCGCGGCGAACTGCTCTCTGATACCAATCCGCATCATGAGACCCCCTCTCTCAGGAGCGACTCCTGGTCCACCGATCGTTCTCTTGTCTGGGGCGCATATAGGTACGACCTCCACCTCCTCGCCAAGGTCGTTCTCTCTCCTCCTTAGCTAGGTAAAGGTGCGGGTCCTGAATCAATTTGCGGTATCCAACATGTTACAAAATCCTCGATCGCGACCGGTATCGATGCGCAATTGATCGTGCCCAAGAATTTCGACTTCGTGAGGTTGTTGATAGGGAAGAGTCGGAGAGTGAGGAAAATGCGAGCTGAGATTCGGCGGCTCTCCTGGGCGCAGGCTTGGGCAAATTACGCGGCCCTGTGAGATCGAAGAAAAGGGAGAGAACGCTAACAAAAGCAGTGGTAAATGAATAGAAGATACAAGAAATGCAATGCGAAGCCAATTCTTGTGCAAAGACCCCGATACCACAATTTGCGCTGCGTAGGTTGAACGTGTCGCGGCAGATTCGGAGTGTGAATTCGACGTGCAAAAGGGTCGTTGTACACAGGACGAATGTAGAAAGGTTAGCGCACCGAGCGTACCCTGGATTTGCGTGTACGTTCGAGACCGACCAGCCTAGCGAGCCTAGGAAAACCAAGGAGTAAATGTAAGGCCAAACTGTATCTACCAATAGTAAGTAGTCAGCAACACCACGTAAACCTTGGCGCAAAAGAAGCATAAGATGAGATAGCCGAGAGGTTGATCTAATATAACCTTGTTATGTTATTTTCGTCGATCTTATTCTAAGAGGGTCTTCTACCTATACGCATGCCAATTACAATAATACCTAAGAACGCAGAACCCGAAAGCTTCAAGACTCTTTCCCAGTTTATTGTTTGACAAGCTTAGAGCCAGTTGGACTTGCATCCGACCTTGCCGCTTCCCCGCTAAACAATCCCAAAAGTCAGGGGTACTTAAGTAAGTAACAAGCGCAAACGGTGGAGACTCGGCTCAAGATCCATTGAACTCTTTTACGGAAATACCCACTAGTCGATAGGGTGAATAGCAATAAGAGAAATGTTACTTCTATCGGCACTACATAGAATACTAGAGCGCGTGTCTTCTTATTTTTCGCATCCGCAAAGTCACCCCCTGAAGGTTTCGCTAGTGAACCCCGTGCTCGAGGTCAATGCCGCTCCTATTGCTCAGCTGAAAAAGTCAATCATCACCGAAGATCTGAGTGCTTTTAGAAAGGGATCACTATTTCAAGGCACAAGTTCAGAGAGCAGTCAATATCCTGGGTAGTACAATAAATGAGACATATTATTTCCGTATTTTGAGTGATTCTAATAATTCTCAAACATTCTTAGAGACAGGTGAGGTGTACCTCTAAATTTGTCGAGTACTCTCAGCTTACACTATCTGTCAAAGGAGAATCGAAGAGTTTAACTAAAGAATTTCCTAAGGCATTGGAGTTCCTTTCTACCGATGCATTTAGATGAGTCTCGCAAACAGTTTCAAATATTATTCCAGTCCACAGTTGGTATATCTGAAGAGATCCTGTCATATTTGCAAAGCGAACACTCCTACATGATGACATAATTGTGACCTTCGGCTTCAACAATTCGATGACAGTTGTCCTAGCCAATGTTCGCCCCTACCACTACTCGCGCTGTCTCCGTGTGCTGTGAGCGGCTTATAGGAAAATCTTCTCCTAACGATTGACTGTAAGCGTGCTTGTAAGCGATATCCGGCTCTCTACACCCGTCTTATGGTCACACAGTGGCACGAAATATGCAGTGAAACAACCGGATGTTTGGACGAAATGTGGGGGTCAGGAGAAGAGGAAACTCTTGCCACTTGATACCACAGTCGCAAGATTTGATATTTGGTAAACAGGGTACTTTATTATGAGATATGAAATGCAAGAGCTTTCTCACTTCACAGGGTTTCAAAGCGAAACATATTGTAAAAACAATGCTTGATTTAACTTTCAAGAACAATCACTAGCAAGCTATCTCGCGAGGTTGGTAACTAACTCTACCTTCAATGATCTGATTCATCAAACGCAATGGCCTTTCGAAGCCATCTTATGCTCATCATGTAGAACCTAGACCAATATTACCCAAAACCTTGAACTTTTCGTTTCTACTTGTATCAGAAAGTTTCCGGCTATATATCCAGACAGCATGCCTGATCTTAGGGCATTCACATGGACTATGTCACGATCTCCCCTGCAATAAGCACGAGACCAGTGCTAATGTACTCCCCTAACGGTGTCGTACAAATTGCTTCCAGAAGATGTCACTAGCTGTCATCAGCCCTACCAGTTTCAGAGTATCTGACTTGTCACTATTCAAGCCCCTATCCAGGATGAAGTCCCTAGAGTTATTGCCGGTGCTCTTAAGCCCAACGCTATCAAGAAAAAAACGAGATTGAACAAAGTCGACCTATCAACGCGACGCTGAGTAAAGTTCCGTCCATGAAAGTTGTTGGATTCGGTCAGATCAAGGTTGCAACAACATACATAAGCGTCATCTGAGACAAGGGCGTTCGCGTGGGGGATCACGATGATCACATCACGATCGGTACTGTATGCGGACCCCCCACACCTTCCAACCTGTCAGCGTTGGATCTGTCCCATCAAATTCTCCCCACGATCTCCCCCCATTTCCGTAAATACTCAATGCTTCCTCCATAAGAAGCGCCAGCATGCCTGGTCTTGCTCGAAAGCTTCTCGTCTTCGCCGCTGTCGATGGGCTGGTCCTGCAACCCTTGGCGCAGAAAGGTCAGCGCCCTGCACCTGCAGTAAAGATCGCGTACAATGACAACAACATTGGACCGGCGGTGAAGGATGAAGTGGAAGCCCAGACTCTGAGCGACGGTAAATGTTTTGAGGCCTTCGGAGTGGTAGGTAAGTGTGCAATCTCTTGAGCTTCCAAAAAGGCGGTAAACAAATGTTCTCTTGACTAATTTGCTTCTTCCAGGTCTGCTAAATGTTTCCAAATCATCCTTCCTCATTTCTATTACACGACGTCAGCAGGTTGCCCAGGTACAGGGCAAACCAATCTATGTTATCACCGAAGTCTCATATACTCCATTGGTATCGAGGAAAGAGGCCAGTGCCTCGATCGAACATACCCGCAAGTCATTGCAGAAGGGCACTGTTGACAGTCACGAACTCGATGGTAGTGATACGGATGATGAAGGCATAGCTTATGGTACTGGTAGCGATGATGTCGATGATGACGGGGATCCGCCCGCCATGATCAGTCCTACTACACCTGGACATAAAAAGACAAGCAGTGTTGCCGAGGATGTTTTTTCGAAGAAGGGTACTTATGGTCTCTTTGCCAAAGAGTGGTTCTCAAATCGAGGGTGGACTGCGAACCAAAGGCGAAACCTTGGAATGACTGCATCGGAAACCGAGATCAACAAAACCAAAGGCAGCGAAGCCGATGAAGTGACTGCAGTTGTGGAGGATCAAGATAAAGCTGAGGAGGCTAAGGTGCTGACTGGTAAAGGGAAAGAGGCTAGCGATGTTGCTGGTGCTCTACTTCCTAAGCTTCTACGATCAACACGATTGTATTTTGGGACCTCTCGAAGCTTTTACTTCTCCTATGATTATGACTTGACTAGGGGTTTTTTGAATCACGATACCTCAAACTCCGAACTACCACTCTATAAACGGGTTGATCCTTTGTTTTTCTGGAACCGCCATATTGCACAGCCATTCATTGATGTTGGGCAAACAACATTGGTCTTACCGCTTCTACAAGGATTCGTTGGCCAAAGAACATTTGAAATGGATACTGACCCGCCGACCATCATAGGCCTGGACGGAGCCGGGAAATCCTCTATGGAAATGGTTGACATGTCACCACGCATGTCTGAAGACACAGCCATTCCTAATGTTGACGGAAGCTTGGGGATTTTTAGGGGTAGAAGCAAGAGTCCCCAGCGGCGCCAAACAATGAAATCATTCTCCTTAACTCTGATCTCACGGAGGTCTGTGAAGCGTGCTGGTCTCAGATACTTACGCCGTGGTGTCGACGAGTATGGACATACTGCTAATAGTGTAGAAACGGAGCAGATCTTGTCAGATGTTGATTGGAAATCTTCAAGCAAAATACACTCTTTCGTTCAAATTCGAGGGAGCATTCCAGTGTTCTTCTCACAATCACCATACTCGTTCAAACCTGTACCACAGATCCAACATTCCACGGAGACGAATTTCGAGGCTTTCAATAAGCATTTCGAGAACATCTCCAAACGTTACGGTCGAGTTCAAGTAGCGTCGTTGGTGGAAAAGCATGGTCCTGAGGCGATTGTAGGGGAACAGTTTGAGAAATTTGCTACTCGCCTCAACGAAGCAGGAGGTATTCAAGAATCAACAATCGGCTTCGAGTGGTTCGACTTCCACTCCGCTTGTCGTGGAATGAAGTTTGAGAATGTGAGCTTGCTCATGGACAGCCTAGGGGAAACTCTCGACGACTATGGTTACACTGTGGAGGTAGATGGTGTCCAGCAGAAGAAGCAGACTGGTGTTTTGAGAACAAACTGCATGGACTGCTTGGACCGGACGAATGTAGTTCAAAATTACATTGGAAAACGAGCCTTGGAGCAACAATTGAAAGAAGAAGGCATAGACTTGAGTCTACAACTCGACCAGACCACACAATGGTTCAACATGCTATGGGCGGACAATGGAGATGCAGTTTCTAAGCAGTATGCCTCGACTGCAGCGATGAAAGGAGACTTTACGCGAACAAGGAAGCGAGACTACAAAGGAGCAATTACCGACATGGGACTCTCGATATCAAGGTTCTATAGCGGGTGAGTATGTAATCTTGGCACATCTGCAGACACTAACGTAAGAGACAGGATAGTCAACGACTTCTTTAGCCAAGCCGCAATCGACTTTCTGCTTGGAAACGTTACCGCGGTAGTCTTCGAAGACTTCGAGACGTCATTGATGAGTCGAGATCCGGCAGTTTCCATGCAGAAAATGCGTCAGCAGGCCATCGAAGCATGCCAGAGACTGGTTGTCGCAGACGAGCAAGAGGAATTCATAGGAGGGTGGACGTTACTCACACCGCAAGTTCCGAATACCATCAAATCAACTCCCTTCGAAGAAGCCATACTGCTCTTGACGGACTCGGGGCTCTATTGCTGCAGATTCGACTGGAACATGGAGAAGGTCTCCTCCTTCGAGCGGGTGTCGCTAGAGCATATCCTTGGCATCAAGTACGGGACGTACATCACATCCACGCTATCTGCGTCTCAATCAGACGAGGAGAGAAACGTGGGCTTCGTTATCACATACAAGGCTGGTAAGAACGACATCTCCAGAGTGAACACGCGATCCATGGCCAACGTCGCTAGACTTGACATGGATCTATTTGGGGCAGAGACAGCAGGAGGAGAAGGAGCCAAAGCACCAACCTCATCCGCTCCCAGCGGCCTCGCAGCCTTACTAGGACGGCCACAAACACCCGCGGACCGAGTCTTGGCATTGAAAGCCCTACCGGCTCCCTCGACGGCCACGGAAGCGAATGAAAGCCGCATCGGCGAGCGCGAGCAAGTCAAAGGAATATGCTCAGAAATAGAGCGCATGATCCTACTGGGTCAAGTCACGGAGATCGGGAGCGAGCGGAAGCCAGTTCTTGAAGCTGGAGATGTTATCAGCCTGAACGAGGCACGAAAGAGCACCGGGATCTTGGAACAGCTGGGTCATAGTTTCAAGAAGTTAATTTGGGCGTAGGGAGGCAGGTAGCACATGGGGAAATAGCGAAACAGCTGCAGCCTTGTGTGAGAGGAACTTTCTCTCCGCTTTGCTCTAAGCGAGGTACTTCCTCATTTCTCATTCCGGTATATGGCGATACCCATCATGCACTCACCTTGCCATACTGAGTGTTCTCCTTTCCTTTCCACAATCGACATCCAACGTAGATAGCAACTATACATAATGAAATAATAACAGACCCGACCTTGAATTAAGCTCCTCCTCCCATGTCGGCCTTGGCCGTATCGTTTGTGCAAAAGGCTGTTCCCCGAACGATGCACATCCGGGGTACATGTCGAGTTATATTGATATCAGCATCATAATGGCCTGATTTCTTGATGAGGTGGCACCATGTGGCTAGAGCTGTGGCTTCCGTTCCCTTGTCACCATCAGAATATCCTCTTGGTTCTTGACCGCTTGCCAGTCGAGTGCCAGAAGCAAAGAGAGAGCCGTAATTGGGACAGGCCTGGGCAGACATGGGGAAAGTACTCCGCCGAGCATATCACATAGGTGGGAAAATACCAACGCGCCGCACGGCACATTCAGCCCCGAGCATCCCCGTGTGGAAAAGCACAAGAGAGAATGTGAGGAGTTGCTTTTCATGCCAGACGACGAGAGGTGAACTGCTGTCTTTTCTATACACCGCAACTACACGCCAAGACATCCCCAAAAGCCAAGACCGGAAGCAGAGGTGTTCGCTGCGAGGTGCTGAATGAGCACGCTGCCGTCAGGGGGGAGACCCTAGTCCACCCAACGAGAGGGCTCAGGAGCGTGCACGGCAGTCCCAAATGACGGGACCCCCCTGGCGTCCAGGGCTTCGACGGGGAGCTTCTATGCAGCGGTTCAACGGCCCCCCCTCGTGGTCGTGCAACCGTGGAGGCGGTCAGGACGATGGAGGAAAGGTGTGGAGGGGTGTGGAGGGTGCGGCAACAATTTGCGAAATAGGAAGTACTTGGGGTCTCTGCAAGGCTGGCACTTTTGCTGCATGTGATCTTGTTTGTGAAAGACACGCCACTTTGGATGGAGATCTAGATCTTGCTTTCTTCGCTTCGCGAGTTTGCGGAGAACCCTCGTCCAATTGTATAGAGCGTCATCCATAGATGCCCAAGCTCTGCTTGCATGCAATTGCCAGTCTTGCAGATCTAAACCCTTCACATAATGAACGTGCTCGAGGCCGAATCCATCTGTTTTGGGATCGATTAGATCTCTGGTTTATTGCTTATTTTTAAACAAGATTCCATCAAGATCCTGCCAAGAGACCTAGACGTCTTAGCTAGCTCGTCTATTTTGTTAAGGGTCCTCGCAAATTTCTACAAGGAGCAGGTACGAAACTTGCAAAGGGATAAAATGATTACTCCGAAAAGCGATGGAAAATCTGATCTGCGTGCAATACGAAATTAAATTTTCAGCCAATGAACAAAGCCTGCTCGGCTCTACAACGGAAGGTGACCTCGTTTGGTCTGGAGTTGCAGAGAATGCATTGTAGATCTGTGACACTCCCATTCTTAGGAGATAGTCTTTGGGTGCATGACCTAATACAGGTGAATAATACGGTCTCGGGAAGGGATAATCTATTGACGTCTCCCTTCACTATTTGGAGAGCTCTTAGTCTTCAACCCGCTATCGGATTTCCGATATGTCGCTTAGAGATAAGATTCTCGGGATTTGAAGACTCGAGCAACAGCGGAACAAGAGCGCGCTTGTAATAGAATAATATAGAATAATACTGGTATCCAAGAATGGGCTATGATTACTTCGATTTTTGCGACCCACCTATGTACACATCGAGGATGTATCAAACCTCGCCATAAGGATTCATCGAGCTCTTGAAGGGTACGGGTATTGAAAATGAGAATTTCATAATCCTTCAGATGGAATCGCATGCTTGCTTCCGATGAATAGACAATTGCTCCCATGGCAATTATGAGACTTCTCGCCAACCATCAGCTGGAAAAGTTTCACTTGAATTGTGATTGCCTGGATGTTTCAAAACCCCAAACAAATTTTAATTTACTATTAATAATTTTCTAAAATGAACGGGGTGGCTGTGGGGAAAAGAACCACCTGAAATGAATTAATGTGTGAAGATACGACGTTCAAAAATAGCACTGGGGTTGAATAAAAACAAAGAAAACTGTCTGTCGCGCGGCAATTGGGGGCCCAAGGATGATGGTTCCACCACATGGCGTTGCTCCTTCGAAAAAAGCTTGAGCTCACATCTCGGAGTTCAGCCGTACTTCGTGAGGGTGCAAAGTTCGTGAAAGGAGATCTCTAAATGTCTGCTGGACATTTGAACACGATCCCTAGTCCCCCGGATCATTTCGTATGCAAAGCTCTGCATGATCGCAACATTTCGACAACCTCTTCACCTCAAAATGCGGGTACATATGATGACGGCTAGGCTGGCCGTTCTCCGTAGTTGGATTCCATGTTATTGAGCATGAAGATGAGGCGATATCGGGCCCATCTCTGCTTGCTCTGTGCTGGCTCTCCGAAGATGCGGCGTCCTGCCTTTTCATACCATGCGAGTCTGTTCTATCAATGGTTGGGCAGCTGATGATAATGGTTGCGTGAGTCATCGAGGAGGATATTATGTACTCAGGTATAGTGTTCTTGCTATTGGTCGTAGCTATGCTACCCTCGTAGACAACAGCTCCTCCTGTCGATGTGGTGCGTCGTCGCCATGCAGGATGCAGGGAAATCATGTTGTCATTTTAACCTTATCCTTATCTGGGAACTTACGTCCCGACGTGAAGGGACTCTTGTTCTAAACCGATGGTTGGATGTTAAGGCTCCACCTACTCGAAGTTGTCATTTTCCGTTTGCGGACTAGATTCGGGAGCTCTCTAGAACTAAGCACTCTCTTTATGTTCATTTGCACTTCACGGTGATTTGTCCGAAGAGCTGTGCCCGAAGAGCTGTGCGGAACAAAATCCTATGAAGAAACGTCGTATAGATGCGGAAGTTGTATTGTGAACTGCTATTGGCATACTCCACGGCCAAGGCCATTTCGAAAGCAGAAGAAATTTGCGCCTTGCTGCCGCACTACGTTACACCTAAATTTCTAGACAACCACGGAGTACTTACTTTGGGAATAGGACAGTTGTGACGGCAATTGCGCGATCGCTTGAACCGACCTCGCCTTTCAAGGCTGAAACATGCGCTTTCTAGTGGCTGCCAGAACTAAACTTTGTATTAGCGTCATTAGCCTGGAGGCAGAAGCCAAGTACCTTGATCTAGTGTAGGTATCTACCTATCGATCAATGACCAATGAAAAGAATTATTCGCAGAAACATAGCGATCGGCCGCGGAAAGGAGGTCTATCTGAAGCGGGTATTTTTGGACGTAGGAAGGTTTGCGTTTGAGCTTGACCTTGGCTGGAAGACTTGTGGCCTGAAGGCCCTACAGCCTGAGCAAACCACGTCCTCGGAACACTTCTTCCTTAAGGAAGACGCCACACTTGCAGTGGATACCCCATTATCTGTTTGAGCAAAGAAAGGGGAGGTTTTCAACTGCCTGCTGGTTCATTGATGCCGGGCCTGGTACGAGACAGCCCCAGATAGGAATTATATCTGAGATTAAGATACGGGCAAGAGCGGAGCTTGAGTCAGTGTAGCCAAGCATCTGTTAACTCTTAAAAGCCACTAATATTTAGTTTTCGCACAAGGACGGCCAAAGAGTGGCCGAAATTCTATCCGCAGATGCAAGTACCAGAGCCAATGCTATAGGCGCGTAACACAGGTATCTCAACCTATGGTACCGGTAGTCTGATGGTCCTTCCAGACTGACAAGTCATTGAGTAGTACAAACAACAATACAAGCAATACACATGGTGCCGGGCCTAAGACTCCGTACGTATGTAGAGCCATAGTCTTGTAGACCATGTAAAGCGAGTGCTAAATCCGACATAGGGTGTCTGTCAGCCCGCATGAAGCTATGGCGAGGATAGACTAGGATATTTCTCCAACCTTGGCCTTCGGTAGGGATGAGGGCTCAGGGTGCATGGAGACCACACAGACCTTGTCATGTAAGCAAAGATTTGCACACTAAGCACACCAAAATTTGGGTGAAAGTTGCACGTAAGCGGCCTTACGGTGAAGGTGGCCTTTAGGTAATGCAGTTGATGTGCTAGCACCCTCGTCGTGAGTGGTTGAGGATTCCGGAGGGAGCTTCGAGGGGGGTATCTCCACCTCTCTTCCCACGTTTCGCAGCATCCTGCCGAATTCTCGTCCCTCCCTCCATCCCAGCCCCTGGATGCTGGACATTTGTTGGACTGATGCTGGAGAAGACAACCCTTCCAGGACTGATCCCAAATTGCGCATGCATGTCGACGCCTCCCGGTTAGCAGAGGGAAGAAGGGGGGGAACTCTTCGGTCGTTCACTTCCTCTTGTTCCATTGATGACCGTGATTGGGTATAACATTATCCGCAAAGGGAATCGATTCGTTCGATAGTGGAGCGGCACACCAGTCCTTGAGCCATGTACAGTACCACGTACGCCATCAACTGGGGCCGTTGGGGTCGTCTCTCGACGGCCGTCAACCGTGCGGAGGTGGCAGGCAAGGCGTTGAATCCATAAGGTATCGTCCTTTCCCGTGTGAGTATATTTGGAAGAGCACATCTCCACTCAAGAGATATAAGCTCCAGCCCTCCCCGACTTTCTCTCACAAGCCTTGATTTCTTTACCACACAGCCTTAACTACAAAGCCTCGACTACAAAGCCTTGACTACGAAGCCTTGACTACAAAGCCTAACAGCAAGTCCTCTTGAGATAAAATCAAAAAATCAAGCCACTAGAGTAGCTTCTCACCCATAACCATCAATTGTTTGTTTGCGTTTTGTTCATCAACATGTCCGTCGGTTCATACTCTCCAGAATCACATCATTTGGCGTCGCCAGGAGATATGGTTCCTGGTCTATATGATGGCACCTCCAGTGAATCATCCGCAAGCTCACCAATGAACTATAACGTAAGTATGCGGTTGGTCTGGTGATTCCTTTGATCGGCACTTGCTGACAATAGCGGCAGGGCTACGAGACCGCATACGGAGCAAATGGCTTCATGACATATCCAGCATTCCCAATGCAATACCCAACACATACTGAGGGCGTGGCGCCGGTTGGCCTCATACCAGTCGAGCTCGAAATTGAAGGTCTCTATGAGGACTACGATCGCAGACGACGGAAGAATGGAAGCGAGAAGATTGTGTCCTCCCATGTTCATTCGGTAGGTGCTCCAATGGCACGATGTTGATTACCATTGGCTTATCTTCTTGCAGCGACGCAGAGCTCAGAACCGAGCATCCCAGAGAGCGTTCCGCGACCGGAAAGAGAAGCACATGAGAGAACTCGAACAACGACTGGGCGAGCTTGAAAATCGACACAGCAACCTGTCTCAATCTTACGAGTCCCTGCAGGTTGAGTACAGCACGGTGAAGTTAGAACTGGATCGTCTCAAGAACGAAAACGCAAGCAGCGACAGCTCGTCAAGGCATCACCACCAGTCGTCCAAAGACCACGAAGACTCACGGCGGGAGATTCTTGATCCGCTGCTTTTCGATGTGTCGGCGTTCTGCTTCGACCAAGACGACGGCCACAGTGTTCGGGATTAAAGATTCAACTTGGTCCATCGCATTCCAGCATAGAGACCATCCTTTCCTTGGGTGCTTTTCTTCTGTGAGGGAGTCGGGTGACAGGTGTTTAGGAAGATACCAAAGTCATGCATCCCACTCTAGGTGGACATGGCTTGATTGTTCAGGCGTTGGCAGGCATCTTGAACGTGGCGGTTGGACTTTGTTCTTGTGGCCACAAGAAAACACCAACACACCACCGGGAGGAGGCCTTTTGTTTTTTTCCATAGCGATAGTGTATTTGCATTTGTGGCGTTGGATGGCGCTGAATGGCGTTGGATGGAGATAGTGGACCCAGAATATCATCTCAATAAATGGCATGAACTCATGAACTCCGCGCTGCGTGTTTTGCTTCTCTATCGTGATTGGTGCGCATCAGACAGACTCGAATGGCTATGCTAGCTCCCACAATTCCAGAATCCGTCGACTACTCAGTAGCGTCGGTACTTGGACTTCTTCTCACGATACAGCAACGGAAATCGCGACGATGGCTATTATCATATTCTTGGAGCCGTGATGGTAAAGGTGCAAAGTGCCGAAGATCGCAATTCCACGTCGACTTGCAGTATGCCCTCGTCGCACCTCGCATAAGGTTGAAGTAGGTGGGCACTCTGCTTGACAGCTCCAGTCTCTCATAGGTTCGAAGGCATTCCTCTCTAGGTAATTCGACATCCCACGGAAAGGCGGCGGCTGCGACGGCGGCGGAGATACAGTCCAGTTGAAAAAAACCACCAGAATTCGAAATGTCACTGAGGTAAGGTCATCGCAAAGCAGTACTGGCGCGCCCCGTGGACAAATTTTCAATGTATCCGAGAAGTGGGCAGGAAGTGGCCCAAGTGGGAGATCTCCATATCTAGACGCGGGTTGCTGAGTATTCGAAGAGGCTCTCGACCACTCGAAAATGTGAGTTGCTGACTGAAAGGCTGCGAAAGGATGTTGCTTCTCCGACCTGCATCGTTTCGCTGGTGGCTATGGTACTCCGTAGTGCACTGTGCCAGGCCGATAAGTAACCTTAGAAGCTGCAGCGATTGGCAAATTGCCCCACCAAACGGCGGCCCTCAACAAGAGCGACGTCAAACTCCTTCACTTCCCCTCCATCCTTCTTTCTGTCCCAAGAAATTTTCTTCCTCTTCCAAGAGAAACTTTCCACATAAACAACAGGACTCCCAACATCACACACATATACCACAATCGCAATCATGGGTTACTCTGACGTTGATAAGCTGGCTGTCAACACCATTCGTGTCCTTGCGGTGAGCTTGATCCTCGTGTTTCGTTGATTTTACCCCTCCATCAGCAAAATAAAAACGGAGGTGGTTTGACCTCATTTTGCCTTCAAATCTTTGCCACGTCGGCGATAGTTTACTGATCACTTTCCCAGGCCGATGCTACCTTCAAATCCAATTCGGGCCATCCTGGTGCCCCAATGTACGTATTTCATCCAATTGCCAACAGAGCTTGCAGACTGACGTTTACGATCAGGGGAATGGCCCCAGTTGCCCACGTTCTTTTCAACAAAATCATGAACTACAACCCAAAGAACTCATCTTGGCTCAACAGAGATCGCTTCGTTCTTTCGTAAGTATCTATCCTCTCTTTTTTTCGACGGCTACACGGCCCAATACATCCGACCCGTATAAGTTGGAGCTGAAGAAAACTTGAAATCCTCCATCCCAAGGCAGTTACTCCTCAGTCTGGCGCATTTTGCTCATATGGCAATGAATTTACTTGGTCTTGTTGTTTAGAGATTTCTTCACCATGTCAAATTTGCCACTCTCGCATTGAATCCATGTTGTTTGGAGGCTTTTGTATCCTAACTCGGTTCACAGCAACGGGCACGCTTGCATGCTTCAATATGCTCTTCTCCACATCGCTGGTTACAAGATATCCATGGATGATATCAAGGCTTTCAGAGTAAGCAAAATAACACGAACTTACGAGCTCTCATGCTAATAGTTTGGTTCCCAGTCAATAGACAGCATCACCCCTGGTCATCCTGAAGCTCACGACACTGATGGTATTGAGGTCACCACTGGCCCACTCGGTCAGGGTTTCTCTAATGCCGTTGGTCTTGCTATCGCCCAGCACCACGCAGCAGGAGAATTCAACAAGCCAGGTTTCGAGCTTATCAACAACTACACCTATACTTTCTTGGGCGATGGATGTATGATGGAGGGTATTGCAAGTGAAGCTGCTTCTTTGGCTGGTCACTTGCAACTCGGTAACTTGATTGCTATCTATGATGACAACCACATTTCCATCGATGGTGACACCAATTGCGCGTTCACCGAAGATGTTGCTCTACGATTCAAGTCGTATGGTTGGCACGTTGAGGTTGTCGACGATGGTGACCATGATTTGGAGGGAATAGAGGCCGCCATAAAGAAGTGCCAGGCAGTCAAGGACAAGCCATCTATGATCAAGCTCCGCACAATCATTGGATTTGGTTCCAAGCAGCAAGGTACCCATGGCGTTCACGGTTCGCCACTGAAGGCCGATGATATCAGGCAGCTCAAGGAGAAGTTTGGTATGGACCCTGAGAAGTCATTCGTAGTTCCTCAAGAGGTCTATGATCTCTACAACCAACATGGCGCGGAGGGCGCCGCCAAGGAGAAGGAGTGGGAGCAATTGCTTTCCAAATATACTGAGTCACACAAGTCAGAGGCTGCAGACCTGAAGAGAAGATTGTCCGGACAACTTCCAGAGGGCTGGGAGAAGAGCCTGCCAGTATACTCTCCAGCTGATCCTGCTGTTGCCAGCCGAAAATTGTCAGAGATTGTTCTCCAGAAGATTCACGATGTCATCCCAGAATTGGTTGGTGGATCTGCCGATTTGACAGGCTCCAACTTGACCAGATGGAAGGAGGCAGTTGATTTCCAGCCACCTTCGACTGGTCTTGGTGACTGGAGTGGACGTTATATCAGATATGGTGTCCGTGAGCATGCCATGGGTGCTATCATGAATGGCCTCGCTGCCTACGGAACTGTTATTCCATATGGTGGAACTTTCTTGAACTTCGTCTCCTATGCTGCTGGAGCTGTCCGTCTGTCCGCTCTTTCCCACGTACGAGCTATCTGGGTTGCTACTCACGACTCAATTGGTCTTGGTGAGGATGGACCCACCCATCAACCTATCGAGACTCTTGCACACTTCCGCGCTCTGCCAAACTGCATGGTTTGGCGACCGGCTGATGGTAACGAGACCAGCGCGGCATACTATGTTGCCTTGACTTCGAAGGAGACCCCAAGTATCTTGGCGCTTTCCCGTCAAAACCTTCCTCATCTCGAGAACTCCACAATCGCCAATGCCATTAAGGGTGGTTATGTCGTGCACGATGCTGAGAAGGCTGACATTACTCTCGTCTCCACTGGATCCGAGGTTGGTATCTGTGTGGATGCTATCAAATACTTGAAGGACAACCACAATTTGACTGCCCGTGTTGTTTCCATTCCTTGCTTTGAGGTCTTTGATGCTCAATCGAAGGAGTACAGACTCAGCGTCTTGCCAGACGGCATCCCATCTCTTTCCGTTGAAGTGATGTCAACCATGGGCTGGGAGAGATATACACACGAGCAATTCGGCCTTAACAGATTTGGTGCCAGCGGTGCTTACAAGGATGTTTACAAGGTATTTTAAATCGACGCTTTTGCATACGTGGTCGGCTAATAAAGTACCAGAAATTCGAATTCACACCTGAGGGCATTAGCAAGCGTGCTGTCGCCACCGTTGACTTCTGGAAGGACGTTCCAAATATTCGAAGCCCTCTTAACAGAGCGTTCCAGCAGGTAAGCCAAACTGTATTCCGTAATTCCAATCTTTCGCTGCCAAGACCTTGAAAGCTCTCAAAATCTTAGCGGCGCCACATGTTTAGCTTTCGCAGGAAACCCTTGCTAGAAACACTTACTAACATGCTGTGCAGTTAATTTAAATCGTCCAAGTATCTTGTAGTTTTCGTTTAGAGCCGATGGATGATGTACAGCTTTTATGAAAATCAGGTAAAAATGTGTAGATGAGCAAATTCACGAATTCGGTTCTTCCAGTCATGTATTATGTGTTCCTTGATGTGAGATTATACCTTCTTGTGATATAAGGTCCTCTTCGTTTGAAGCCTCTTGTCGATCTCTATGAACCTTACCCAAGAGGTTAATTCAGATAGCTGTCGCATTGGAACGGTCAATATGAGACAAGATCATTCGTTGTATAAGCTCAGTCGTCCCCTTTTTTCCTTTTTCTGAACAAGGAGACTTCTATTTTCTATTCAACTAGTACGAAGATTTAGATTTATTATCAAACCTACTCAAAGCAAGGCAAGGAAGTAAACATCTCGATTTGCTTTACATCCAAGACATCCGCTTTTATATACGCTATTGTTTGTCCTTGATGTAGTAGCGGGTGAGTGTCTTAATTATTACTATATCTTTTGTATCTCACAAGGTTAAGATTTCCTCGAGGGACATGCTGGAATATGTTAACATTTTACTATGACAGCTGAGAATAAGAGCGTCGATTGGTCGAGAGGCAGATGATATGCTGTGGAAGGAGCTTGGAGTGCGGGATGTCAGATCTCGAACAATACCCAAAAGGATCAGTGACAGTATAGTTGTAGATATGGTGAGATACTTATCTAGTGGCAAAATATATCATCGATCGTACACGAAGTTTTAGGGATGTTAGGAGGAATAGGTGGAAAGGAGTTGTAGGCTTGGGAATATATTCAATTTAGATGTAGACATGATGGTGGTCGTTGTCTCACTTGTTTAAGGACTATTTGGGGAATTGCTAGATACAGGAATTTGATAGAGTTTCGTCACACATTCGTGGCTGTGGGGTTGGGCTCGAGGGTAGAATCTCTGATTAGGAGCATAGAGTCTACGACTGGGTATTAAATCAAATAACTTTTAGGCTCTAAATCTTCCACAAGATGCTTGTCGATTTTCTCGCCATTCAATCCTGTGCTTGTTTTCATTTCCTATGTCTTTTCTCGGATTCATGGAAGTCTGAGGTGACATTTCTCTCTCGAATCGACAATTTATCTAATCGCCTTTCCCTTCCACGAAAAGCATCGATCTATGCCGTCTCATTAGATGTGTTTGTTATGTGTAGTTGGTCTCGCCTCCTTCTTCATCCGTCCTCGCCGTCATGTTCTTCGGCTTGTACTTGCTCAGCAATCCACTCTCGCTGAAATTCTCTTCCCACAATCTCCAATCTAGCGGCTAGTCTTCTCGCTTCTCCCGCCTCGCTCGACGTTGGAGCCACCACAGAAGCTACGAGTAACGGTGGTGCTTGTGACACATTGTTCTCCGTCTCATTTGTAGTCGAAGTCTCCGTACCCTGTGTCCGACTTAATTCGCCATTGACCAATGCATCTCCACCCCTCAACTCTCGCTCTGGTTGCGTTGGACTTCCACTCTCAGTCTCCGTGGTCCCGCTCAATGGTCGCAGTTCTTCTCGTGCTTGTTCGATGATCCCTCTGCCTGGTGCATTGCTTTGTCCCTGTGGACTCAGATATGAATGCAAAACCAGCGGCCCATTCGATTTTGTCTCGATCATTATCCGCAATGGTGATCCTAACCCTAGTCTTGATGCCGAATCGTATGCAGTGAGAGCGCTTGTGGTAAGAGCTGTTAGAGCGCGGGATTCGGACGGAGACGCTCGACTGGCTGGGCGATTAGAAGAAGACAGGATAGGCGCGAGAGAAATGTCTGTGAGGTGGTATGCTAGGTTTGTGGAAGAATTATGCAAGAGGTTTGAAGCCATGGTTGAGCTTTGTATGGGGAATGCAGACCCAATGGCACTGTGCTGGGAATACAAGCAAGGAATTCGTGTGGTGAGCGGAAAGTAGTAAGCTTGTGAAAGATGCACCAGATGCTCGCGCCCGCTTTGATAGGGAGATGGAGATCAATCGTGACGGGAGCCCCACACTTCAGACTGAAGCTCGGGCTCTCGCTAGCGTTCGCAGGGGTGACCTTGTTCACGCTGATGCCGCAACGTTGAGCGTTGGAATTTGGCGATAGCTGTCAACACCAACTACGAACTTTGAGAGTTTGAGTACTGCCTTGCCTCGCACATTGACGACAGGAATTACGCGACCATGGCGGATGCAGAAGAGAAGGCGAAAGCTGAAAAGCTTGCGGCTGCAAAGAAACGAGTCTGTGTTCCTACAATCTGCCAAGCTCAGGAGATTTGGTGATGGCTGCTGACGAGAGTGATGACAGGTCGAAGCATTGAAGAAGAAAGGCAAGAAGGCTGGCACCAAAAAGGAAGAGAAACCTGAACCGTCACCTGCGGCTGAAAGTTCCAAGTCCGAAGAAGCTCCTGCTACACCGGAGCCAGAAGCAGCACAGTCACAACCAGAAGCGGCCGATGGAAAATTAACGACTGAAAATGATAATGATGATGCCGAAGAAACAGTTGGCGAACTCAATATCTCTAAATCCCATGGACGGCAACCTTCCATCTCTTTGCAATCCAAAATGCGATCCTCTTCCTTCCGGCAAGGCTCGACCTCCGGCCCATTGTCGCCGAGCTATGCATTTTCACCAGAAGGGGAGACGGCCCCTGATATCTACAGGAAGCAGCAAATGAAAATAGAGGAGCTTGAGAAAGAAAACAAGAGATTGGCTAAGGAGGCTGGCGAGGGTGAGAGGAGATGGAAGAAAGCTGAAGAGGAGCTCGAAGAACTTCGGGAGGCAGAGGATGACTCCACTATCAAGAAGGGGGGCCAAAACATCGACGAAGGATCATCCAAAGAACATGAAAAGCTCGTATGATCTCGTTGTCTTCATTAAACCTAATAATAGTCACTAATTTTTGATAGAAAGCTGAAAATGCGGCTCTTCAACGTCAAGTGTCACAATTGCAAGCGCAATCCTCCAGAAACTCCCGTCATGGCTCTTCTCCGTCCGTTTCAACCACTGCACCATCGGATTATGAAGCAGCCCTAGCGTCTAAATCCTCGACTATAGAGTCAATGGAAATAGAAATTTCTAATCTCCGAGCACATCTCGACAAAGCTAATTCTGGTTCATCTGCCAAGGAACAAATTTCTGCCTTGGAAGAAAAGTTGATGCGAAGTGAGAAGGCGACAGCTATCGCACAACGCGAATTAGGCGACCTGAAGAAGAATTTAGATCGTACCACCGAGAAAGCTGTGAAGGAGGGTAGTGAACGCATATCTGCTGAGACTAAATTAAGGACTCTCGAACGAGAGTCCGAGGAAGCCAAGGCTCATAGTGACGATCTACAGAAGAAGGTCGAGGCGCTCGAGAAGAAGGTCGCTACGCTCGCTACGTTACACAAAGAACATGATGCCCGATCTCAATCTCAAAAGAAGGAGAGAGAAAAGGCGGAGAAAGATGCCTCAGACCTCAGATCCCGACTCGCTGGTATTGAGAATGAGAACATGCGTCTTCGAGAAGAACGGGAGCGTGCCCGAAAAAGAGACGCGCAAGGGGTCGACGATGAAGGTGTGGACGAATTGGAGAATGAGGAACGTGAGCGACTCGAAAAAAAAGTCCGTGATCTCGAAGGGGAAGTGCATGAGCTCCGAAGAGGAATCTGGAGAGACCGCCGAAAAGAGTTGGATGGTGACGATTCAGCAGGCCCAACTAGTCCAGGAGCAAGATTCACCGATATAGATTTGAGCGGAGGTATGTCTCCTAACCGAGGGAGGAGCATTGCGCATGGTGGAAAGGGTTTGGGGGATTTTATTACGAGTGGTTTCAACGCGATTACAGGAGGTACTTCAGGGGTAGATGATGGTCTTTTGGAGGATGATGAAGAACTCGATTTTGATGAAGACGCCTTCCGACTGGCCCAAGAAGCAGACGCGAAAGCCCGTATCGAGCGAGTAAGAGAAGTCAAACGAGGTCTAAAGGACTGGGAAGGCTGGCGATTGGACCTGGTGGAAAATAGGAGGGGTGGTGGTGAAGGAGTCGGAGAAATCTTTGAAATTTAAGGATGAGGCTTTGCTTGTGTAAGAATAGATAGAGTTGACGGGTCCTGAGCATCTCACTGCCGGAAGTAACGGTATGATCGAGTTCTCCATAAATCGGTACTCTTCGCCGGAAAGGGACAAGCGAAGTCTGAGCCTCCCCGACAAGTGTCCCAGAGATATGTGCCCAGGAGGGATTGATTAGCGCTGGGGGGCGAGGGGGTGTGGGAGGGGCCGTCCAGCAACAGAACGGGCAGCAGATTTGTTGGACGGGCAAAGGGGGTGCCACAGCCCTATAGAGTACGATGCAACAAGGACATATGTTGAGAATAAGTGCCTACCCGTTCCATCTGTGCCCCCGTACCTGGAGAACGAACCTAGTCTCCCGCTGCTGCAGGCGTCTTTGTAAGGGTCATGTGATCGTTCTTTGGCCCCCTTTTAATAAGCTTGCTCGGAAGTCGGTAGACTGTTCGCTTGACCAGGAACGAGCAAGGGGGGACAGTTGTTCCCCAGCTTCTTTGTCAGCACCCATCAACCTCAGGATCACAAAATTTGAACTGGGACATTTTAAAAAGTGTAGCCTAGCGTAATGCCTTATGAGGAGAAGAGAGGGCAGGGAACCCTCAAAAAATAAGTTTGTTGTTCTTTCGCAACAATTGTAATCGCAAAAACAAATTTTTTCAACAATTGCGTCAACCACAATACGACCCGTGCGCAACTCTGCGAGTTCGCGACCGTACTGTCAATCATTGCTTCATCCAGACCGGATCTCATCCTTCATTCACGGGGCAAGCATTGATTGCGGTGCAGTGCACGACATCGATGTTGGAGGGGCAGGCAGTGTCAGCATCAAGTCCCTGCACATCTGGGACCCCCTCGAGTCCTCGATTTATTTTCTGGCCATGAGGAATATATGGCCCCATCTCTTTTTGGTCTCGTTCGTCCAGTCTAGGAGCCATCTGGTGCATCTGTCCACAAGTGTGCAGAATGCAGCGTGCATCGCGAGTCTCATCGGGTGTTTGAGACGTGACCGCAGTGCTGGGTGAGGTGCAGACCAGAGATGATGGCCGATGACTTTTTTCGACCCCGAGAAAAAGATATCATCATTCTTCTCCGCAACGCTTTCATACGACCAGAGTACGCGATGGCTTGTTTATCAAAGGCATGGCGTGCGTTACGTACTCAATGGCTTGCTTTACTGTACATCTTTTTTTCCTATAGAATCTTCGAATTGTCAATCTCCCCTGCCCCTCCTTCAATAATTCATCCAAAGCATCGCAACTCTCTTTCGTTACCAGCATTCTCCCACTCGCCAACGCACTTGCTTGCAGCACGGCAGGTCCGCCGTGCAGGAAGGATCTCACACCGATCATTGCAAGCACCGTGGTGTCCCCAACGGACTGTACAGCCTTGTATCCCCCCCTTGCAGCCGGCATCCTGGCGCTTGTTTTTGACCCCGACGGCCCCCAACTGCCCCCACGGTGTGTCCCCAGATGTCGGTGTGCTTCGACGGTGGGAGCGGTAGCCTGGTCGCAATGGATCTGACATTCGACCTCATGGTGACAGCTTGCGAGTGCCGTAGTAGTGAAAGGGCTGCGGGCGAAGGAGAAGGATTGCACATTATTAATATGCCGTTGCATCTCAAATTTGCTCCTTTCATTATTTTTCCTATATCAGGTACACGGGACTACGTCAAAGCATCGTCTCCCCGCGTTACCTATCTTACTATCTATCTTACTATCGAAGCATTTTTCTTGGGGGCGGGGTGTTTTTGTTGATACATTGCGAGTTCCCAGTTAGATTTTGTGTTTTGGCTTTTACATGACTTGAGTTTCCTTCGTGAAGTTGTTTAAGTTCCTTCTTAAGATGCATGAGTGGTCCTTTGAAAGTTCAGCAAACAACAACATCATTCAGGAGTTTGGTTTTGAGCATAGAGATAGCAAGTGAGTAGTCTACAGAGTCTCTTTTCAAGGTCTTCCTCCCAAAATATTCCCAACATATTCCCAACATACGGATTGTCAACATTACTGTGCCTCATCCCTTCTCCACGACTTTTTTGCTCCTTTCACTAGAACCACTAGCTGACTCACAGATGAAGGTATCAAAGGCACAGTGTAAGTCAAACATATGACCTGATTCTCCAGAGGACTTTCCCAAAAGACGATACACCCTTGGCCACGACCTACCAAAGCCTGATTTTCATCAAACTCGCTATCGTACTGTTTACATATAATACTTGGACTCGAAGTGTGCTCGCGACCATAGAGAACTTCGACTCGTCTGTCTTCGAATCTCTTTTCAAAAAGCACCCAAATCAATCGAAGAGTGGAGGACGGTTCAGCGAAACGATTACTCGATTAGGTGCTCTTTTTGGATCAGGCTGGTTCTTTGAGTGGCCTTGGGGAAAGCGTCCTTTAAATTCAACTTGGCCATGGGCTGATGTGAAGCCTTCGCTCTTAGTTTTATGGGGTGTTTGCTGGATGTTCGTCATCGCACACCACCCACTCGATAGTGGTCTCGGTTCCTACCCACTGCACAATTCAGGCCGCAGTCGTACCTCGAGACCGATGCCCCAACGAAGCGCGGATAGTTACTATCTCACACCACCAGGTATGTGCGGGATGCATCTCTATATACTCCGTTGCCTGGCTACAGGCTGGTAGATGACCAGATTTTCACTTTCTCTCTGATGCGGATTTAGAGCAGGCGGCTCAATTGCCACGGCTGAGTAGCTGAAGATTCTTCCAAGAGGCCTTTCCATCCAATTTATGGAAGCGCCTCGAAGCTGAATATTTTCTGACTGTTCACCTTCATTGGGAGGTCCGGTGAGGAGTTGTGAGCTGTGCGGGAAAAGTCTGGGTGTCATCCGGGATTCACTCCGCTGTGCTTGCATTGATATCCAATTCACGCATCTACTGACCGCTCGCCAGCAACACAATCGCCCGTGGTGAAAAGAGAAACTCTCGGTCACTCACACAACAACCCCCTCCGAGGTGACTGGCCTCTATATCAACCGTCCGCATCGAGTTCGGTGGATGAGGCCTATCTGTACACCACCAACGCAGCACCGCCACAATCGCTCCAGGTTATGGTGCAGGCCCCCGACAGTCGACACTTTCATCAGGCAGATACGGCAACGAGTACTACTGCGCCCTTAGCCATGCGCAATACCAGTCGAGCGACCCGTGGTGAGTCATGTTCTTGTACCTCCATTTTCAGTTGTTGGCGCCTTGTTCCTCCTGGACGCGATGGCTGCAGAGAAGCGAGGAAGCGAAGTAGATGAGTCTATTTTCGGCCCTGCAGGGTGTTTCCAAGTGCTGGCCCACCCAGCCTTGTCTGGCTGCTTGCAACAACTGACCGTACACTGACATGTGACCACGGAATGACTGACGTTGCCTTCTAGTCGCGACGACTCTTTCGCCCGCCCAAGGCAGCCCTTACGACTTCGATGTGCAGGACTCTCACTCGCACTCGAGTACAAATACAAACGCAAACGCCGATGCTGCGAGACGCGCAGCTGAAAATCTAAACGCAGCAGGTTTATTACGTTATCCAGGTGCCAACCCCAATGCGGCTAAGCGTGACACGGCGACACCGGATATCTCAGGCGAAGTCTTAGGCCACCACACCTTCCAGAACAACCAACAGCACCAGCATCACCAGCAGAGACAATATTACGAGTCCTCTCGCCACTCGAAATCGCAGTATCAACGAAGCGCAGTGTCTCCAATCCCTCCTCCCTCGAATTCTTCGTACTTCAACAACTTCAACAACGTCGACGCGATGTCGCTCTCCTTCGAAGCCCGCACATTCCCAAACTATCCACAATCCGGACTGATGCACGAGCATGAACAAGAACATGATGAAAACAATATGCAGCACAATCGATATCCCTCTCCAAGCGCAGCGCTGAGCGATCACCCTTACAATCAACCGGGCATGGATGCGACGGGTGGCATCAGTATGGTGGAAATGCCCGAATTGCAACAACAGAAGGAAGAATCCGATCCACCAAGTCCTGGCAGATCAAGAGCTATTCCGAAGCCAGACCGCGAAGTTACTAAAGCAGAGGATGGGAAGTTTCTTTGTACGTGGCCTGGGTGTACGGAGGATATCAAAACTTTCAATCGGAAATGTGAATGGTCTAAGGTAAGATATTGTCCCAAACTTGGTCAATATTTATAAGCATACTGAATTTTTCGCGTAGCATATGGACAAGCACGACCGACCATACAAGTGCCCTGCCGATGGCTGCGAAAAACTTCCAGGATTTACATACTCGGGAGGACTTTTAAGACACCAGAGAGAAGTCCATAATCTTCATGGCGGTCCACGGAAACAGCTTAACTGCCCTCACCCGAATTGCAAACGCCACAGTGGCAAAGGCTTCTCACGACAGGAGAACCTTAACGAGCATCTTCGACGTGTGCACACACCAGGAGACGAGAATGTTGGCGACGAGACCGAGGACGACGGAAGTGAACGTGCAGGAATGAAGCGGAAGCGATCTGGTCGACAAGATGATGGTGATATTCGGATGGAGTTGAACCGTCTGAGAGTGGAGAATGATGATCTTCGACGAGCATCAGAAGCTCAGACTCTCCAAGTGACACAATGTAAGCGATGCTTCCTGCGCCTTCCGATTGGTAAATGCACGCGTTCGGGTTCTGATACTGATTTGTTTCCTAGTGATGCGTCAACTTGCCAACCTAGAAAATATAGTAACAGCGGGCCGGATGGATCATGGTGGTGCACCACAAGCCATGATGTGACGATTGATTTTTTACGCGAAGATATCCCCCTTTCAACACATACTTCATTGGTTGGTCATTTTTGGAGTTGTCGGTAACAAAGGGCACAATAGCATACGGCATGGAATATAGGAGTTGGTCGGTCTGCACAAGGCGAAGGGTTTTCTTCATGAGAGGGCAGCATGCGTTTGCTAAGATACGGTTCTCTACTATTTCTCAACTTCGAGAAGCGCATATATGTCGCCACTTCTCTCTTCTCTTTTTGCATGAGTGTGAATATAGCTGTAAATTAATAGACTAAATTTGCATTGTAGCCGGGAACTTGGTAATAATGATGCTTGAGCCTGAGGCAAATTGTTTTGTTACGTCTGTTTAAAATCTCATGATAAATTTGGCGAAGTCGCAGAATGAGTACTAACTTTCTTCTCAAGTGAGCGATAGAAAATTCGTATTTCTTCTATAATGAAAGCTTCGACTACACAATTGCGTTTGGATATATTTCTTAGACTCAAACCCTCCCAGTCATCCAGTCCTCATTTTAAAGCTGCTTTTCAAGTCTTCTAGTTCGAAAGCTCGACTCGGTTAAAATGAGGTTATCCTAACCTCCGATGCGGAGCTTGGCCCGAAAGTTCGAAACTCGCAGCATAAGTTAGTGGGGTAAGTAGTGCGGAGACCGAGCGTTCAGAACTTTTCATCCTTCCACATCCTCTTAATCCTGTTAATCCCCCACCTAGAAGGACCGAGAAAGATTTGTTTCGAAGCTCCCTTTCGCAAACTGAAGGATCTGATAAGAGCTGGTTGGATCCATCCGCTGCTGACAGAGCGCACTCGGCTATGATGGAGGATGACGGAGTGCAGAAGAGTGTCGGTGCCGATGTGTTGCCGAAGACTGTAAATGTTTACAGTCCTGAGGAGAATGTGGGGCTTGGAGGGGATGGTGATGATGTTGATGTTGATGTTGATGTTGAGAAGGTTGAGAGGGTTTATAGGTATGAATTGGATTCTCTATTTCATAAAATAAATGTTTATTAATGTTCTTCACAGGAAAATCGATCGTCGGATTATTCCAGGTAGGCGACAAGGTGTTGGAAGCTTTTGACCCTTACTAAGTCACTTTTCTATAGCTTTCTGGCTTCTCTACTTTTTATGCTCCACCATCCGTTCCAATGTCGGTCTTGCTCAGACAATGAATAAGGCTGCAGGCCATTCGCTCGAGCAGGTCTTGCACCTGACCGCAAAGCAAACATCTACAGCACTGGCTTTGTTCTACGTCGCTTACGTGCTCTTCGATTTCCCCTCTAACCTCCTGATGACAAGACTCAGCCCGAGAGTATGGATGTCCAGAATCGTCCTAGCCGTAGGAATCATCGGATCCTGTTTCGCCGCCGTCAAGGCTGCTTGGAGTCTGCTGTGAGTCACGTACCCAATTGTTTGCCTCCACCTTACCTAACCATCACAAGTCTTCTCCGGTTCCTCTTGGGCGTCGTAATTGCGGGCATGTGGCCTGGTATGGCATACTACCTAACTCTATTCTATCCACCGTCACGCACCGGCAAGCGAATTGGGCAGTACTTCACCGCGGCCCAGGTTTCCGCTGCTGTCGTCGGCCTCGTCTCGGCGGGCTTTCAGAAGATGGATGGTTTAGGTGGCCTGGTGGGCTTTCAATGGATGTTTCTCCTCTATGGTCTTTGTGCTGTCATTCTGGGATTCATTCTGTTGTGGTGGTTGCCAGATCGTCCGTTGCCGCCTGGGCAAACACAACCGAAGACAGGACTCTCGAGATGGCTGCCTGCAACCCCGCCGGTTCTTAAAGGAGAGGATGCTGAAATCCACTATCGAGATTTAACTCGTGTCTATCATCCAAGACCGTGGACCCTCAAGGACTTAACACAAGTCCTTATTGACTGGCGCCTATGGCCCCTGGTCATAATGTATTTTGGAGTTGTGGGTGTTGGCATTGGAACTCAACTTTACGGAACGGTGATCATTTCAGGGATTAATCCAAGCTTTTCAGGCATCACCTTGAGTTTACTGTTCGCCCCAATCTGGGTGGTAAGTTTTGACTCATGAAAAAGCTTGTTGCTCTGCTGACACGAATAGATGGATCTGATTGCTATCCTCCTCGTAACCCCTATATCCGATCGCTTCCACCACTATCGTGCCGCATTCTTTTCTGCAGCAGTCTGTATCCAGATTGCTGGACTTCTGACTACCACCTTCGCCCCACGTAGCCAACCGTGGGCACGATATGGAGGCCTTCTCATGGTAGGCTTCGGTCTGGGGCCTACAGTCCCGATCTGCATGACTTGGACCAACGAGATCTTCCAACGTCGACATGGAGAGGTTGGTGTCGCCGCAGCTTCCGCCCTAGTCTCTGGACTCGGTAATCTAGGCAGTGTCATGACTACCTATGCGTTGTACACTGGCTGGCCTGAGGATGCCAAGAAAGGTCCACACCAGTATCGTAAGAGCAACCTCACCATGGTGGGCATACTGTGTCTCAGTATCCTAAGCAGTTTCGTCATGACTGTCTTGCTTAAGGTAGTTGGCAATAAGCCGAGTCGGAAGATTATGAGCAGTGGTAGCTCTGCGACTGACGATGCCACCGAATTCCAAGACGGTGCCGCTCGCCGTGAAGGCCAGCAACGTGGATTTGGAGGCATGTGGTGGTCCAAATAGGACCCCCCATCCTACACCGACCAGCGGAAATTCAACATCCAAACACCCCAAGACACATTTCTTTCTCTGGCATGGAAACTTCAACCTCTCCTCCACCCAGTCCTCCACTCCTTCGGACACTTACACCCAGCATATTTTCCTTCGGACTTTTACCTTTGCATTTTGATTTTTTAGCGACTATGATACCCATTAAGCGTTTGGATACGACATCATTCGAGATCATATTTGTATGTAGCATCTCGACAGCGAAAATGCTTTGCGCTATCGCTGGGATCGGCGTATTGGACTGAAACGGACACCGGCGACAATTCTGATACGATATCGTGAGGACCGTTTCGTGGGATTGATGTTTTTTTTTTGTTTTGTTTTTTCGAAAGTTGTGGGGAACGAGGATGAGAGATAGGGAAGGCGAAGGGGAAGGGGAGTAGTATTTATGTAGTTGGATTCGCATGCGAAATATTGTGTTCAGATATTGATGATTCCCGCTGCATTTGAGTATGTGAAGGTGAGACCTATGATAGTAGACTACAGTCTGCTTGCCGTGAGAATCAAGTGAGATAGTATCAGCTCCAGACTGATTTTTCGGAGCTATATTCATTCCGTACTCAGTTATTATTAACACCCGTGGCATTATGGGATATCGAGGCGAGATGCGACAAAGTGCTGCAACGAGGCGTTTTCGCTTAACATTAAGCGGATAAATTCCAGGGGCCGCGTTGGACGTGCTTCAGTACTATAAGCGGGTGAGCAAGATCATCAAAAATTGAACAGAAAGAGACTTGTTAGTGGGTTTTCTCGAGTGTTGTTCATTGCATCTCGTTTGCTATGTTTGCTATGTTTGCTATCTTTTATTCTTAACGCTGACACGAAGACTGTGTTTTGTACCTATGCTCTTCTTCTCCTTCGTTTCTCATCCTCCGCCTTTAGTGTGGAAGCAGGGGAATAATATTTCCGTGTGAGAAGCTGTTGGCTATGATAAGGTATTGTATTTGAATAATCTGTCAGTGAAACATGGATGAGGCAGGGCTGTTAATGGCTGTTGCACCTGCACGAGATCTCTGTCTTTCACTATAGTGAAGCTGAGTATACGAATAAATCCCGTGAGAAGAATTAAAGGAGAAATTGACGCCAAGATGTTTGATCATTGAAAGCGGAAGAGGAAGCGAGGAATTAGCGGAGGTATTTCTAGACCGTAGGGACCTATAAAAGGTTGAAACAACATTATTAGAGCTTGCAATCGCTCGAACTTCACAAGCATTCACAGAACTCTAAGAGCAAAAAGATTTGACAAATATTGTCTCATTAAACTCCCATACACCTACCAATGCTCTGCTAAATCGCTCGACTAACACCCCCACTTACTATCCCATACTCTCATCAACCAAACAAAATTCCAAACCCACGAAGTGGCCCTCCAAAAAATTTGTATTACAAGAAGTGTGAAAATGCAAACAGGTAACGATCGTGGTATGCTATGACAATAAGGAAATCCTCCCAATGCAGTTATGCTAAGCCGTCTTGCGTGTATATCCCAAAGATCTGGGGTGTATTAAGGGCGTGTGCGAATGCCGTTATCGTCCGTCGTCAAACTCTCAAGGGTAAATGAAGAAGGAGAGATCATGCTATGCGTCGTGTTTAGATTCCAGAGTCATCCTGCTCGAAGACGGCAACAGGATGATAAACGTCCCAAGCGGCACAGGTATCACTGAAGGTCGAGACATCGTCTGTTGTCATGGTGCCGGCGATCTGGCTTTGGGATTCGACGAATTGCATGGCGAAGCCCTCGGATGCGTGCCAAGCGATGTGGCAGTGCATGAGCCAAGAGCCAGGGTTGTCTTTCTTGAAGGCCATGACGATGTAGCCGTTTCCAGGGAGGGAAGCGACGTCGCGACGAGGTGGGTTGACGAGGTTGAGTGAGACGGTGTTGGGGTTGAACACGCCGGTGTCCTGGGCGAGGACCCAGAAGTCATGGCCGTGGAGATGGAGGGGGTGGGTGATTCTGAGATTGTGTTAGTATGGCTTTGGAGATATGAGAGGTGTGGATGCTTACCCGAAACCAGTGTCATCCTCGATGACCCAATAAGTCCAGATGTCCTCGGCAGAGGTGTTCTCGAGTGGCTGAACGTTGTACTCAGTAGGGAAGATGCTCTCGTTGTTGAAGACTTTGAGGGTGGTTGGGTCTGCCCAGTCGAGGAGGAGAGAGCTTCCGTTGAGGAGCCAGTGGGTATAGCCAACAAAGGAAACGCCAAGATCGAGCTGTTGGAAGTTGTTGACGGCATCAACGTTCATTGCAAGGTGGGGGACTAAGCTTGCTGCTGGCTCATCTCCGCAAGTGGAAGCAGTGGTAACGGTAGAGGTGGTTGTTGGATCAGCGGTGCTAGATGCGTCGTATCTGATGATAGCAGTGATATCATCTGCATTGCCATTTTGGCCGCAAGCTGACACCCAGCCAGCACGGAGCCAGTAGTCACCAACGGCGGCATTGGCCTCGACGATGATGTCGTAACGTTGTCCGATAGAGATAGAGAGGTTATCGGTCACATAAGGAACGATGGGGACAAAGTCGTTGGCGATGACAGTGAAGCTGTGTCCATCAATGGAAAATTGGAAGTGTCCATCAACGGCAGAGTTGACGAGTCTGAGTCTGTACTTCTTGCCGGATTCGAAGACGTTGACGTTCTTGACACCACCTCCAACACAGTTTGGATCGGTGGAGGTAGAGCAGTCGTAAGTGTTGGTACCGTTGATGACGCCGTTCTCGAGAGTTGGTGGGCCACCAAGCTTTGCGGTGTCCCAAAGCTGTTGAGCAGGAGTGTGACTCCAGTCGGACAAGAACATAGCCCCAAGATCCTCATCATAATCAGCGGTAGCAGGACCGTTGATAATGAGCGGGCCCTGAAAGAAGATGGTCAGTAAAGATGTCTCGGGGAGTGTTGATGTTGTGTGAAAGAGAAACAAGGCTTACTTGAACACCATCTCCATACTGAAGAATGAAGTGAGAGTGATACCAGGAAGTTCCGTACTGAGTAGCTTGGAACTTGTAGGTGAGGCTGTCTCCAGGAGCGATGGGGCATTGAGTTACTCCTGGGACACCGTCATACTCTACAGAGTTCAATTGTCGGATACCGTGCCAGTGGATGGTTGTTCCATTGTGCTCCATGTTGTTGGTGACATGAATGATGAGATTGTCGCCCCAATCAGCGATAATTGCTGGTCCAGGAATGGTGCCGTTAATAGTCAGACCCTGGCGGTTGTAGCCATCGGCATTGACGGTCTCATTTTGAATTGACAACCAGTACTTGAAAGATGTTAGCGTTGTTATATCTCTAGAGCTTCCGTTGGTCACGTACCTCTCTTGTGACACCGGTGTTCGGCACAGTCTCATAGTAGTCGGTGTCGATTGAGTAGTCACCCCAACAGCTTCGGGATGTAGCTGTGTTCTCACAGCTTTGACGGGTTGCGAGAGTAGAGGACTCAGGGGAAAGAGGAATAGCAGTTGAGAGGGAGGAGGTTGCAAGTGCTGCAAGAGCAGAAACGAATGTGTTCTTCATAATGATGAAGGTTGGCAGGGTTCTAGATTAGAGACCAAGAAGATATGTGATTGAATTGTCCTGATAATGAGAGGATGAAGAAAAAAGAAGATAATCGAGGGACATTTATCCTCCTTATATAATTTTCTGGCTTGCTATGATGCCTCCATATCGAATGTACACCCCACGGAACTACGGCCATCTCGTGAATCTGTGGATAAGAATTTGGATCAAGTCAGGGACTACCATTCCGTTCTACCCGTTCCACTCCATCTTCTCTATCACATCCCGCCACGCGTTAAAGGTGCTGCACAAGAAAAGATGCCGGTGAAGACGCGAACATGATGTCTGACCGCAAAGCCTCTGTAGAGCAGCTCGATCTCCATCTCAGGTTCTCCATCGGCGAGGCATTCCACAAACACAATGGGCGCCGGATAGCCCTTGTGGAGTGCTGCAATGAAGCGGCAGCTAACCTTAAAGCATCTGTGGAGAAAATTGAGCCGTGGCCTTCAGATGGCCCCGCTCGAGAATAAGGAAAGCAAATAGCCCCCGAATGCGACAAACCGAGCATATGCAGTGAAATTGAGGACACTCCTTTAGGTATCCTGGGTGCCGAGTCAGCGATAACCTTGCAGCAAGTACCGAGGGGTTCTTCGAAGACGCGTCAATACATAGGATTCCTTGACCCATTATACCTGCGAGGCAAAAGGGACTAACTCGCAGTAAACTTTGAGACTTTAACAAATACGGAGTCCAAGAAGGAATAGCAGGGTTGCCGCTGCATACTTTAAGAGCAATAAGGTTGCTAAGACATAGACGAGTGAGATACTCACATCAGTCTATGACTTAATACGGCTAGCTCTATATTTCATGACTTGCATGCCTCAACTATTGCTGAAAATAGATTAAGAAGCAAAACTTAAGAGCAGGCCTCTCTGGAGGGACCTTCTCGATGTATAACGGCCAGTTTCCGGATCGGTGGTATCGCAACGCCACCATGCCGGAGACACGTAGTAGCCACGCGCTGTCATGAAAAGCTGAGCAGGGCTACTTTGAATTCTGGAGTCATTCCAATGTTGTCGACAGCAGGTAGAGGAAGAGCCTCATGCCGTGTAGTGTCCCCGCCTTCGACACCATTGTATATCATCGAGCAGCGAACAAAACCACCATCCATTCCTGACTCCTGCCATCTTCAAGGAAAGGACGGGAGAAGTAGCGGTCGATCCCTATACAACAAGCGTTTAAATGCTGGAGCGGGTACCTGAATCAGGGTCAAGGTGAGCTTGAGATGTTGCATACGGGAGCAAACATCCTTCAGCGAAGTCCCTTGATCAATGACTAGGTATGGGGCCGACCAAGATATCGACAAGAACCCTTGAAGAAGAACTCCTCTATGACTCCTGCGTCTTGAAGGAAATGAAGGTATGCACGAAAGTACCAGGGAGAAAGTACTCAACTCTCCGATTGAGGCCGCTTCTTCCGTATCCTGATTGCGAGGTGGGATTTTCAAAGTTCAGCAGACTCCGGTTCAGGTTTCGACATGAGAGAGAGAGGTGTGAAGTTCACGATGTTTAACGTCGGGGAGAAAGAAGCGAGAGGCCGTGCCAGGCCAAATGTGGTTTAAACCGCAAAGTGGGCAGGGGGATTGATCTGTTTTTGGGCGGACAACCACAGAAGCTGACGACAACTCACCCACACAGTCATGGAGACTGACGACGACAGTTCGTCTTGGCAGCGCTTGCATCCAAACTGATTTCCCGATTCATCTCTCTACTATCATAAATTCCCTAGAGTTAGAAGATGTGCCTCATGAGAGCCAATCTAGAGCTGCTATCTTAATAGCCGATTACGCTAATACGCAATTCTCGAGACTTGATGGAGGCTGTCTGAACGGAGTATAGTAATGATGGAAATCATTCTGCTCGTAACCGGGTTTTTGTACAACAGCGACACGCATATTTCCCATATCGGTGCCCGCGCTCGTGGTACTCGTGGCTTCTATGATTTCTTCGTCTATAGTTTTCGAGCACTTACATGGTGATAGGTCAAAATCTCATGGCCTTGCTATCTCGAGCATGGGGTTGAAGTAGTTTCAAGGGGGTGCGGTTATGATCCTCAAGGTTCTCAAAACGCTATTTCCTTCCATCATGCATGATATGCGAAAGTGGGTTTGGCGCAAGTCTTCCAATTCCTAGGTTTGCATTGAGTATGCCTGTCGCTGCTGCTCTGTACAAAGCTAATAACCTCGTAGGAACATTGGACACTTACTGTGAGAAGTCCGGGCCTGTTTCCACACAAATTTTCCGTACAAATTTTCCGTAAGGAGCACAGAGAAAGCAACAATTAAGTACACAAATGGGCTAGAGGAGAATGAAGAACCAACTTGCGGCCACATCACCATCGTTCTCAGCAAAGATATCCTTTGTTACAATCTCCAACTCGGCGAGTCCTTGGCCTGTTCTGGAATACGGCAGCGTGGCTCTGCTTGCGATTCTGTCTACAATCTGCAAGGTCGTGGACAATAGCTTCTGTATGTGGACACTTCTGCCACTTCTCAGAATATCTAGCTAGGATATAAACGGTTTCATTGACGAAGGTTCGGACTTTAAATCCTCGGCGTCGCGATCTATACGACGACATGATATCGATCACGGGGTGTCGCCTTAGATATCTCTTGGAGCCCTAGGCAAAGTGGATGCCGGCCCATGAAGTTTTGGTGGACAGAAATGTGGACATGACTCCTGGGAGTTGAGTTTTCTATCTTGGCGTTGGCCACCTTAAATGGTAGGTACCCTTCGTAAGTCAAGCTTATTCTCTAGTGATATCGTCGATATATACGATATCTAATATGGGGAACTAAGCGCGTGGAGTATCTTTAAAAGACATTGACAACTTTAGGGGCTGAACTTCAATAGCAGTAGTCTACGACCAATAGCGTAAAGACACTTTAACCAGCCAATCGCTCTACGTAAAAATTCTCGTCCATCCACCCAGATCTGGGTCCCCTACTTCAACATAAACGTCCCGAAAAGACAACAATCAAGCCTCCTTGGCCCGATGCGTGAGAAAGAGAGGCGGCGGTTGTGGCTGCCATCAAGGTTAGATACGGAGAGTTTTTATCGGCCCGTGAACAACTAGGAATCGGCAAGCATATGCCCTCGAGCTTCGGCTCCACTTCCCTCCGTCCACACTGAACTGTAAGTACGAGAGCTACCTACCCCACCATTTACTACTAGCTCAAAGAGTCACCCTTGGAATTGAAGCAGTACTATCATATTTACCTTGACATACGGACAGTTCTAATTGCCGGTTTTTAAAACTTGGATGGTTGACACATAGCAATCAAATCACAGTAGTCAACAAACTCTGAACACTCTGAACTCTAAGAGCAGCTACTTTGGCGTCCACACCTCTATCACCAACCCCTCTCCTCACTAAACTTCATTTTATTTAGGTCTGTAACCACTTTCTACATAATCCATCGCTTTGTTTGTGTTGGGGGACTTGATTTTCTCCTCGCTGAAGCATCCTTTGATACTAATATGTGAACCCAATTTGCCTGTAGAAAGTGTGCATCTGGGCGAGCATCAGCCGAGGAATAACCAATACTTACAAAGCTGTTGAGTCACTTGACCGCCCTCGGCGATCAGAATTCAGGAAAACAGTTAGTAGGCTTTCCCAGTCTCTCATTTAGTCTGATTTAGCCCCCTGAAAATGAATTCGTTGGATCATGTTGCCTGAATGGCGCATCTTGAATTTCGTCACCCTGCTTTGTCATTCAGTTGTACACAACTAGGGGCCTCGTTTTCTCAATAATTAGTCTTTGTTGCAGGTAATAGAGGCATGAATCTTACCAGTTTGAGCCATAATATTAGGTGGTGATCGGTAAAATCCGGATCTGATTGTTCTTGCAAAGGACAGGTACTCCTAGTAAGTTTGTTGTGTTACTTCAGTCTGACTGTTTCGAGTTCACTAATCAACAACGAGCCGCAATGGAGTCAGCTTTTCCTATTGCATTAAGGATGGAGATGGTTCGATTGAACCCGAATCATGTCCCATAAGGTGAGAATGACGCAAAAGTTCAAGCCATGGTCGGAGTTAATGCATTGTATCATGGAGGCTGGGTGTAGGGAGTAGCGGAAGGGGACCTAAAGTGAGTAAGATCTCGTCGCCATTTTCAGTCAATTAGAATTGGGAGAGGAGTTAAAAGATTATCACTAATCATAAAATTGAACGCCATGTCAGCAAGGTCAATTTATTTACTCAATTCGACTTCATGTGAGGACTGCCTACATCCCAATTGAGGGTTGTATCATCGGATGAAAGCTTCCTTACCCTCGCAGTGATGGCTTCTTAAATGAGCATATAAAAGATGATGTAGTCTGTTACGAGTTATTATCATCCAAGATTTATAATATTTTACTCTTACATCTTCAAGCCTTTATTACTCTTATTAAAACGGCAGAGAAATATCTTGCTCTTATAACTCACTTCCATAATGTCAACTCAGCAAACAGCTATAACACATTTTCTCGACGCTGACGGGATCAAATATGCATATAGGCTCATCGGAAACAGTACTCAAGTTGGCAATACCACAACACCACCTCTCCTTCTCCTCAACCATATCAGAAGCACAATCGACCTATGGGATCCCGCTGTCGTCAACCCTTTAGCTATCTCCCGTCAAGTCATCCTCTTCGACTATGCCGGCAACGGACATTCAGGGGGCCCAGTCGCAACCTCTGTCCCGGCCATTGCTAGAAATCTGATCTCTTTTCTCACTGTTCTTTTCGCCCTCTTGAATATCTCTCAAGTAGATGTCCTGGGTTTCTCTATCGGCGGTTTCGTAACCCAACAGCTCGCACTCGACGCTCCAAACCTCGTTAACAAACTGATCCTTTCCGGAACACAACCCGGCCTTGGTCCAGAAATTGCAAATCAAGCTTCTGAATACTTGGAAATAGCATTGCAACCAGTCCCGAACTCAGACGTACTCCACGCAGTATTCAATCCGCCTACTGCGTCCAGTCAAGCAGCGGCGACGGCTTGGATCCAACGTATCTATGAACGAAACACAACCAAGCCAGCTGGCGAAAATTTTGCCGATTTTCTCGTAGGCGCAGACCGTCTTGCTAATTTAACACAATGCACTCTCGGATGGTTCGGCGAAACAAGTCAATATGCTCTCCTCCCAAGCGTTTCTAAGGAAGTGCTTGTTACAGCTGGACATTCGGATGCTTTGGTTCCGACACATAATGCATATGTGTTGTCACAGAGGTTGACGAATGTTTTCTTTTTGACTTATCCGGATTCAGGACATGGGCATTTGTTTCAGTTTGCGGATTTATATACTAGGCAGATTGTTGAGTTTTTAGATGGGAGGTGGAGTGCTGGTGCAACTGGAGGTGGTTATTAATTTTGGAATATGTTGTCTTCACCGGACATGACTAGCAGGTTTGTGGCTGTTAGCTGTAGCCTTTAGTGATATCTGTATGACTTTGACTCATAGAAATAGTCTATAAAGATACGGTTTGCATTGCAGGGTGATTTTTCTTCGTAATTACAGCGAGGCTAGCCCGAAATTCATAACACTGACCTTTAATGAACAAGGAGAAGTAAGGTTATTTTATAAATAAGCTCAGTTTAAGAACTTTCATTGCGAGAGAAACTACAAATGTCCTGTACCTATATTGAAATCTTACCCTGAAATTTTGAGTCGCTAGTGATGTTGGATATTAAACGCCTCCGCTGTTGCCTACCTTCCTATAAGACTCGAATCGGGTGCAGTAGCTGGGTAGTTTTCCAGTTCCGTATCATATAACAGCAACTCAGGATTGATCCCACGCTAGATGAGGTCTCCAACCACGAAAATACAATGAAGCGTCCTTAATAGAATTCTCATGGTAATTTTCTTGTGAGAGTGTAGTAGGGTACAGCATGTTCAGAGACGGATAATTTATCCGGCAGAAAGCCGAGGAAACCCCGATGCACCCCATTCTCTAGCTACAACATCACGTCACACTCAAAAATATTAACGATTTTAACTTGAAAGATAACTTTAATTTACTTACCCTCTTGCTACATTACTGTTTTCAAAATGTCTCTTCTAACTGGAACTGGTAAACCTCGAGTTATTCTAGGTCTAATGACCTTTGGTGACGGCGAGGAGGCAGTTTCTGCTGGTGCTAGAATTACCACTCTGGAAGGATATAAACAAGTCTTAGATCACCTCCAAGGCGCTGGCTATAACGAGGTTGATACTGCTCGTGCATATATCGATGGAAAACAAGAAGCCTTCACTAAAAAGGCACAATGGAAGGAGAGAGGCCTCACATTGGCGGTAAGAGAGCATCAACTTTCTTTACGGCCATTGAATTTTCGTGATAAGCCAACTGGACAATTAAACCCTTCTCAAACTGCCTTAACGAATGACCGCTGACACAATATTGCCAAGACCAAAGTGTATCCCAAAACTCCCGGAATCCACAAGCCGGAAGTCATCACTGAGCAATTCGAGACCAGTTTGAAGGAACTTGGCACTGATTGTGTGGATATCTTCTACCTTCATGCGGCAGTAAGTTCTCTCCTAGTGCCATGAAGAAAATTCTAAAGTTCTGCTAGGATCGTTCTGTTCCATTTACAGAAACGCTTGCCGCGGTAGACAAGCTTCACAAACAGTAACTTCTAGCTCAGCTGGAAAGGAATCCTGCTAATAGACTCTCAGGAAGAAGTTTGTCCAATTAGGTCTGAGTAACTTTACAGCCTTTGAAGTGGCGGAGATTGTGATGCACTGCAAATACAACAACTGGGTACGTGGATTCCATGCTGCTTCCCCTGATAGTCTAGGGTTTAGATCTTCGTCTCTTCCGACACCTTTCTAACCAAAAAAAGGTTCGGCCTACGATCTACCAGGGCATGTACAACACAATCACCCGGTCTCTTGAGAAAGAACTTATCCCTGCTTGTAAGCGTTACGGTATTGATGTTGTGGTGTATAATCCACTTGCAGGCGGGCTCTTCTCCGGAAAATACAAGACATCGGATATCCCGACTGAAGGACGATTTAGCGACACTACGACTTCGATGGGGGCCATGTATCGGGCAAGATACTACAAGGATAGCACGTTCGAAGCACTTAGTGTCATTGAACCTGTTGTCGAGAAATACGGGCTCACAATGGTTGATGTTGCCCTCCGTTGGGTCGTCAACCACTCAGCATTGAATGTCAAGGATGGTAATGATGGTGTCATTATTGGAGTCAGTTCTTTACAGCAACTTGACCAGAATTTGAAAGGATGTGAATCTGGTCCGCTTCCTGACGAAGTAGTTGAAGCGCTCGACAAAGCATGGAAAATCAGCCAACCCGATACACCGAACTATTGGCACCTGGATCTCAAGTATACCTACGACACGCGAAAGGCTCTTTTCAATGTTTGAGGATCTTTTAAAGATAGAGTTTAGCGTATTGTTAGATTGCAAACCTAGTGGCCTCCAGAAAGGGGTGAAAGCAAAAAATTTGAAGCACAGACTCAACCGGTCTCTCCACACATTGATCGCTTGTGGATGAGATGAACTCTATCTGATCTCCACCTAAGAAACATCCACGGACGGCAAATCCGACTCCCGAAAAGAAGCCCTAATCACATGTCCACATCTGAAAGGGCTATCCTTCGCATGAAGCATGAACGAGAATTTGTAAAGCGATTTGAGAAGCCGTGAGTGGACAATCTTTTACCGAAACGGCGAACACCCACCCCGTGATATCTTCCGTGCTTTTGACCGAACCCTTTTGACATGGTTTCTGGAAGAGCGGCGTCATATGAACTTTACTTGCCTAATATCCGTTGATAGATTCTCGGATTGTTTAAATCGTTTTCTGAGAATAGAAATATGAGAGGAAAATTGGGTAAGGGGTCCGAAGTCCTCGTCACTCCGCCTGTTAGAGGACAACGTTAACTGCTGAGCCTTTCCCTCATACTTGTGTACGGGTGCACAGAATAAACCTCACTGTCTTCAAAGCCTCGCTCATATCCCTACTTCTCATTTGCAACCACAAACTTTCAGAAGAAATGAAACCTGAACGAGATGAGATGAACACGTGATCAAACTATATGCAGGGGTTTACACCGTCCCTTTGCCTCATGTTTTCTGAGGCGAAGTTGAGGCTTTGAGCTTCGTCACCTTAAGTTCATTTCAAGAGTTGAGCCTCATTGCACTTGTTGTACTTACGAGCTAACATTATTTGTTGGTGTCGTCGGGGGCGTAGGCAGTGTCGGGTATTTATTGCACCTCAATTGCTTATTAAGGGAGTTCATCAGGCAGGCAACGCAACCGGCAATACAGGAAGAGACTGTAAGCAGCAGCAGAAAGACTGGCGCAACTTACATTTACTCTCCTCTACCTTCACTGACCTCTTTTGAACTCAAAGCTTTCTAAGTTGGAATTTTCTCTTGTTGTTGTGCTTTATTGATACTTTGATTTCTCATCACTTGGATTGGTGAAATTCTGCCAATTTTGCCTCTTTGTCCTGACGGCGATCCCAGCTCTGCAAGCCGCTGCGCCAAACAACGTCATCTAGCTGTGCTTTTCCTCTACAACCACTCCACCTCGGCCTCCAAAACATTTTTCGGACAACATCAATTGAGTATTGAATATGTCGAACTCACAAGGTTACCAGCAGTATGGCGGAAATCCATATACTGGAGGCCCTGATGCTGAAGCCGGTTATGGTCAACAGGTTTGCTTCCCCTCCTTTGCGCCGCGAGTTTAGGCTTGATCAACATGAGAGCTAATCATTTATCACAATGGGTATAGGGACGAATTGCAAACCCAGCACTGAGTCATGAAATGTCGAATTATTCCGCGACATCAAACTACTCACAAGCTACACCCGGTGTTCCCGCACCACCGACCTCGAATGTCCTCTCGCAACAAGATTTCCTCGCGCGCGTTGATTATGCCAAAGGAGAGATCCGTTCTCTTGGTTCCCATATCCAAGATATTGCTTCCCTTCACCAGCGCGCACTGTCGTCCGCAGACAACAGTTCATCCGCGCAGCTCGAGAACTTGGTTACACAGACGCAATTGAAGAATACTCAGATCAGAGACCAGATCAAGTACCTTGAGGCGGATGCTGTGAAGACTCCGGGCGGATCCAATGGCGTCAAGACACGACAGGCGAAGCAATTGAAGGCCGATTTCGAGAAGGCGCTCAAGGAGTATCAGCAAGAGGAATTGGCGTATAGACAACGATACCGTGATCAGATCGCAAGACAATACCGCATTGTCAACCCGGAAGCTACGGAAGAAGAAGTAGAGGAAGCTGCCAACATGAATTGGGATAATCAAGGTGTCTTTGAAACCGCCGTGAGCTCTTTTTACCCCTCATTTCACCTTTACATGTTTTTCTGACCTGTGAATTTTCTAGCTCAAATCGAATCGTACAGCCCAATCAAACTCCGTCCTTGGCGCTGTTCGTGCCCGTCACAACGAGCTTCAACGCATTGAAGCAACTCTCACCGACCTCGCCTCAATGTTCGCTGACATGGCCCAGATTGTTGAAGCTCAAGACCCCGTCATCGAGCACACAGAGGAGAACGCCATTCAAACTGCCGAAGATGTTGACAAGGGCAACGAGCAAATTGACAAAGCCAATGAGCACGCGCGCCGACGTCGAAGAAACAAGTGGTGGTGCTTGCTGATCGTTGTGCTCATTATTATTGCTATTGCTGCTGGTGTTGGATTAGGTGTTGGGCTTACTAAGAGGTAATCGGAGTTAAAGATAGACCGAGAGTTGTCAAGAGGTTGTGGCGGAGCTACTGGTGGTTAGGTGACCTCCCCTTTTTTAAAATTGTCCTTTGGATGGAGTTTGATGCTGCTGCTGCCTACCTGTCTGCCTAATTTACATAATAATCGTCATAGGCAGAGTGGAGGGATTGTACCTAATGCATGAAATTATGAAGAAAAGCTTTTCCTTGCTTTTCAAGGTTGTCAAACCACACCTCTTAAGGAAGCACTCCCTCGTAACTAAGCATGAAGGGGAAGTCGGCCATCGCTGAGTTTATTTTCGTGTTGAACTTGTGAACTAGGATCAAGAACAGACGGACAATCACTGAGAGGAGTATCAATGTAAATGAATCTGAATCCTCTTTGGAATGAACCCTTCTTAAATGTGATTGTCTCTCTGAGACTCTACAATTGATTGTATAATTATCTCGCTTTTTGCTAAACTAGCGTTAACAGGTCACACTGCCACAAAGCTTCCCCTAGACTCAAACCGCATGAATAAGTGTTGCATCCATCGGTATCTGGGTTCAGTCTAGAGGAATATCTAGAACAACTATCAAGTCAAGGAATTAAGGCTGACAGAACCAATTCGCATGTTAGCAAGGAAAACGTTTGACTTATGCGGATGAAACAATTTGTTTCATCAAATTTTGACATGTCAAGACAGTCAGATGTTGTCTTGCCCTGCGGAATTGCTGGACGACGATCGAGAAAACATTTTATGAATTGTCTGCATTCGAGAAGCAAAGGCAACCTCTAAGGAGTTTCAATTATGATAACATTAAGTCTCAGAACCTCGTAATACGTTGTTTGTTGCTGAGAGAAGGGAATGGAGGCGTAGGCAAAGGTTTCTAGTATGCTAGTGGTGTCTAGGTATGGCCTTATAGTTATGCGTTAAATAGGCGGTTACCTTGAATCCCACATTAACATGGAAACTTGATATTACCTAGGACGCTTTGTTAGATCACATAAAAAGTTAATAAGATTTATGTAGCGAGTTGCATAATGTGTATCATGTTGAAGAATTAGAAAGATTTCTACTCTCTGTAGGAAGTATCTCCGCTCATTCGAGAGATTCGTTCTGAGACTTGAAATGCCCCTCTTGAAAGAGCCTTGTGGCATAAGTATCTTATTCCTCTTTCGCAATACAGTGATCTTGCTCGCTCTCTGCAAGATCTAAATCTCTTTTTCAAAAGTATGCTCATTCCAAACTCGGCCAACTGGATTCTCGGCTTCCAAAACAACGCAAAATTCCCTAATATGTACGGAAATGACAAACAGAAAGAAATGAGGTACCCCTTAACCAACAAAGGGGGACACCGAGAAACCTAAGCCTTTCCACCACATCGGCGGGATAGTTTACTCTTGCAAGAAGATGCAGATGCAGCCAGTTCACCATCGTGTAGTGTATCTCTATTGGTGAAGGCTATAGTTGTTTTGGAATATATAATAAGCAAGGGAGGGTGCTGGTGGGGGCGATGGAATCCGAGTGTCTAGGCGAATGACAAAGAGTGTAAGAGGTCAGGAAAAAGATGTCGGGGAGTATAGACATAAATATGGTATTAGGAACAGACAGAATCCAAGCAAGCATATTTGTTAAGTAGAAGGACGATTCCACTGTCTATGTTGAAGTCTTTTGTTTTTTGGAATCATCAGTCATTAGATAGTCTTCATTTCCGGTCGTGTTAATATCTGAGTCATAATCGATGAATCGTTGGGCAAGGCATTTTATTGAGGGTAACATTGCTGTTATGGAATTCATTCTGAATTATTTGTCTCGATGCTGATACTCGAGTTATATCTATATTCCCAACGCCTAAAACGCCAAATCCTTCGGTACCTCGCTAAAGATCAAAGTGTTGTCCACGCTATCCTCTTCATCATCCATAAACAAGGGGAAACATCGTACATGCTCGTCTCGCATAAGTCCTCCTTACATCTGAGGAGCAAATTTACTCATCTTCCTAATCTTCGCGCCATAAAAGAAAAATGCAATGGGCGCCGGGATCATTGCAATACACAAGAATCCTAACAAGCTCGTCGCCCACGCCACACCAAGCGTATGATACATTGCGGTAGCGAAAAGCGGAAATCCACCGCCAGCAAACGAACGCAAGAACGTATTCGCCGCGATGGCAGAGTTGGCATGCCACATATACACATCGATTATGTAGTTAAGTCCCTGCAAAAAAATCATAAGGATCCCCCAACCAATCGGGATACCAGAAAGGACTTGAGGCACCCAAGTGATATTTGGGGAGGAGGTCCAGGCGAACCAGAAGAGGCCAATGGGGAGGAGGATGGAGCCGAGAATCATGGGTGGGAGACGTTCCTCTGGGACGACTTTGCCGTGTTCCTTGAGTTTACGGGCGAAGCGGGTTTTGGTGACGATGACTATAGTGGCAGCGGCGAAGACAACACCAACACCGATGCCAATGAATGGGAGAGCTCCAATGCCCTCATTCCAGCCGCGTTCTTCTTGGAAGGAGATAGGATAGGCTTCGAAGAAGAGGTAGAGGATGCCGTAGATGAGCGCCATATAAATGGTGATGAGTAGCAGGATTGGCTCTTGGAGAAGCATCTTGAAGGGCCGCAGAAGGTATGTTTGGATGATAGAATGGAAGTTGAGTTCACGAGTATCTGCTTCGCTGTGAAGTGCCCAGTTCTTGGTCTCAAATCGAAGTCTCTTTGCACGGTTCTGGAGGAGCTTAGGGTGGGAAGTCTCAGGAATGATAAAAAGACCAATGAGGCCAAAGAAACCGGCCATGATGAGGGTGATCCAGGCTGTCCAACGCCATCCAAGATAGCTTTGCGTGATGAAACCGCCCATGATAGGTCCTGCAATTGGGCCGATGAATGTGGCCCCCGCGAATACGCAAATTGCAATGCCTCTATCAACTGGACCGAAGAAATCTGCAAGAGCCCCACCAACGACAGCTAGAGGAGCCGAAGCAAAGGCTCCACCGAAAAACCGGCAGAGCATGATAGTCTCGAGGTTTACAGCGACGGCGACTGGGATTTGGAAAATCGCGAACAAGGTATATCCGATGAATAGGGGTAGCTTACGTCCAAAGACTTCGGAAAAAGGACCCCAGATCAGGGGACCAACCGCAAAGCCAAGGACGAATAGCGATGTGCCTAGCGTTGAGACTTCCGTCGAGACGCCGAAGAGTTCTGCCACTGCCATAGTACCGGTGCTGAAAACACTCGAGGCGAAAGTCACTGTAGCGAGTTAGTGTTCTGTGTGCTTGTGGATTTTGTTTTAACTAGCTTGATGGCAACTCACCACAGAAAGTCATCAAACCCATGGATACTGTGACGATCCACTTTTTCGAAGAAGGCCAGTTCATGGGGTTCTCAGGGTCATCAGGACCATCCCACTCCACCAAATTTGGATCCTTTTCGTTCTCCTTGCCTTTTTGTTGCTGCTGATTTTCCTTCTCCTCGTCGCCTTTCTCTAGATCTCTCCCCCGTCTGCCACGTCTCTCTTCGCTCGAAGACGAGTTTGTCATATTGGTTCTCTGTTCTTTGAGAGTATCTAGGGGTTCGTAATCATTGGGTGGACTGGCTGATCTACTGCCAACCTGCGTTCTTTCTGTTTCATGCGAGGCTCGCATCTTCAGTCTAAGTATCCAAATTCACCTCGCAAATTATGCGAATAATGGTAATGTGCTAGTCTAGTTACTTCTGCAAAGATGTGAAGCGTAAGAGAAGGAAGGACTGTTTATGTTTATGTTTATACAAAATGGTTGGGTTGAGATAGGGACGTGATCATAATATAAACAGAGAGATACTTTCCTCGGCAATAATTTGATATTACGAGCCTTTCCTACAACATCTATGACGAAATATGATTTTTTCACTAGTGTTGACTAACGAAGTGCTAATTTATAAGACCTCCCACCATTGGACCATGAGAGGGGTACGTATCGAAGGGATTTAAGCGCAAAGGCCGAAGGAGCGTCGGAAGTCAAGCCCTAGACTTGCTCGACTCGGTATCGGTCTCTAAGTAAATGATTGGTGATGCAAGAGGCTTATGGTGGTAGTCTTCCGCATTTTGATTGCCCAAAGGCATCTTCGGCCTTTCGCGCCCAACTTTGTCTGACAGCCGACGCATTCGGACAACTTCGAGCCCGAACACCAATGCATTACAAAGCGAGTACAGTAAACAAATGCAACGCGCTGATGGTTCATACATGTGACAAGCTCAAGTCTTCAAGGTGCAGAAAAGACAAAAAGACAAAAGCAAAGTTGATGCTGAGAACTTGATACCATCGCACTTCGAGCATCTGCAACACTTTTATTCGCAGATCTTGATCATGTGAGTGAGAATCTTGCTGGTCAGAGACTCAGAGGGTGATAATAATCACTGGATGGCTATCACTTGAGGGTGTGTGCATGCTGGTCGAATCTTTTCCTGACAACATCGTTGCAAGTAGCAATGATGACGCTGCAAGTAGTGTTTGTAATGTAAAGTAGATCCGGGAGAGGCGTCGTCTATGTCGATTAGGTGTTCTACCAAGGCGGGTCGACGGAATCGGGAATAGCTGCTAGGAGCAGCTATTACTCTTTCTTATATTAAGCAACTTGAACTCATTCAGAAAAGAAGGTCAACAATTGCCTCTTTTTGATGTACGAAAAAGAAGAAATTACGGTGCATCACATGGCACCGACTTAAGCATCATCGGCTTCGAAAGTCTATATTCGGTGTGCCCCTACTCGATACATAAAGTAATAGGAATGTGCTTGAGTTGTCTTTTAAAACTAGACACCTCTCAGTCAATATTGTGTTGATATCATGGTAAAAGATGCCCGTATGGCAGACTTGGGATCACCTCCTCAAATCTCAATCATAGTAATAGTCAAACTGCGACCTCGCTCTTAAGAACGAATTGATTGAACCAAAAATAATTACTCGAGCAACTTATGCACTACATAATTGCTTGCAAGAGAAACGAAGATGGTCCTTGGTTGATTTAGCCGTCAAGAAAGCATCAAAAGCAGGTGGGCGATGGCTTAGATATCGTCAATGCCAAGCCTTTAAATGCACTTTTCAGTATGACTCTTGAGGGAAAGGAGTGCTTACATTTATCAATGTGAAAAACCCTAGCAGAACCAGACAAGCCTTTCAGCCCCTCTTATCGCCTTCCCAATCGAGCTTATCGGCCAACCCCGCCTGTGGGGAAACCTCAAAATTCGTAACGGAGAAGTAAGAGTACAGATATTGAGAACAAAAATGGGACGTATGTAAAGGATTATAAAACGAATTGAGATCCTCTGAAACTTAATGTCGATTTAAGGTTGAAGTAAGAACGTTAGAAATTGGATCGTTCGCACTTTCCTCTAGCTCAGAGGTTTGTTGAGAACTTATTGGGGCTGCAACAATAGCTATTCGTACATTCTATAAGATTATACCTGTACAGAGATAACAACAGCAAAATGCAGGCTCGAGTTAAGGAAATGGCATGGCCATCGAAAATGCCAGATGATGAGTGGGAAGAGGTCGTGGCGGGAATCCCTAGCAAGGAGGAGCCCTTCATTGGGAAATACATCTCTGGCCGCGAAGCTCTAGTTGCACAAGAAAAGAAGCAAAGAAGCGGTACCTTACACCTTTACAAGAGCAGGTCTTTCATACTCACATTTCTTCCAGATCACGCATTCCGTCAGTCCCTCTCCCCTCTCGCGCAGCAAGCCTGCCGAATCGTCTCCAAACTCCGCGACCACGAAGCTTCCACAATATGGAACTCCGGCCTCGAGGATATTCTCGCGCAGAAGGTTGGCGCGAATATATACCCTGGCATGATGTTCTCGCTGGCAAAGGAGAAAATGGAGAAAACGAAGTTGTGGAAGATTATAAGGAGGATGCCGAAAGGAGCGCTATTGCATGCGCATCTGGATGCAATGGTTGATTTCGATTATTTGTTCGATGTGTTGTTGAAAACGAAGGGGATGCACATTTATTGTGAGACGAGTCTTGAGAGCGATGTGGACAGAGGAGGGGCGGCGGTGAAATTTAGGTTTCAGGAAAAGGATAGAAGTATGTTTCCAAGATGATGTTGTGGTGGGTTAATATGGATTCTGGCTAATGTCTGAACAGTGGACGAGAAGTCGATATGGACCTCCGAGTATGTTTCGAATACTCCAATATTGCTCACTCAAGCTGCGGATGCCTTCCCAAATGATGGGAGAGCAGGCTTCATAGCTTGGCTCAAATCACGAACTACCATTACTAACAATGAATCCATTGAACATCATCATGGCGTTGACGCAGTCTGGAGGAAGTTCTCTTCGTGCTTTGGTATCCTCAACAACATCATCTTCTATGAGCCTATCTTCAGACTCTTCTTAAGAAGAATGATGAAGCAGTTGCTGGAAGATGGTGTGAAATGGGTCGATTTGAGACTCGCTTTCACCTTCCGCTATTACAAAGAGGGTATCGAGACCCCGGAAGATACTTATCACGAGATGTTTAGAGTATTTGGGGAGGAAATTGAAAACTTCAAGAAGTCAGATGAAGGAAAAGGATTTTGGGGTGCTAGAATGATCTGGACAAGCCTCCGAATTTTGGATACAAGAATGATGGTAGAGGATATGGACGCTTGCATTGCCATCAAGATTGCATATCCTGACCTCATCTGCGGGTTTGATCTGGTTGGACAAGAGGATGCTGGCCGTCCTTTGAAGGATGTCCTCCCTGAACTATTCTGGTTCAAGAAACAATGTGTTCAGGAAGGAATTGATATTCCTTTCTTTTTCCATGTAAGAACAGCTTTATCTCCGTCAAGAAACTCGCTAATTTGGTTTACCAGGCTGGAGAAACTCTTGGTGATGGCAGTGACACAGACGAAAATCTGTTTGACGCGGTTCTCTTAGGTACACGAAGAATCGGCCACGGCTTTTCATTGTACAAACATCCTCTCCTCATCGATATGATCAAGGAAAAGAAGATTCTAGTAGAGAGTTGTCCCATTTCCAATGAGGTTCTTCGTCTCTGCGCATCGGTCGTATCACATCCACTGCCAGCACTTCTGGCGCGAGGAGTCTCGTGCTCTCTTTGCAATGACGACCCCGCCATTCTAGGACAAGACACTGCTGGCATGACTCATGATTTCTGGCAAGCACTACAAGGATGGGAGAATCTCGGACTAGCAGGACTTGGATCGCTTGCTGAGAACAGTGTAAGGTGGGCGGCATTTGAGGACCAGAGCAGTGCTGCGTGGGTCCAAGGTATCAAGGATGCCACATTGGGCTCCGGTGTGAGAGCTCAGAGAATGAAAGAATGGTCGATTGAGTGGGAGCAATTTTGTTTGTGGATTGTCACAGAGTTTGATGACGAAAATGATGATGAAACGGCGTAAAGAGGTTACGAGTATATAGCATTTGGTGTACTGGATCATGGCGTTCAACAACGAAAAGGGGCAAGGGACGGATAGATTGTATAAGGTGCCCGGTGAGGCCCTTCAAAAGTCTAATTTCAACATTAGCCGTGTTATTTGGTACTCAAGGATACAAGTCAATCATACGTTTTCACCTTAATCTCATAATATTAGAGCTATCTGCTTTGCATAGACATAATAACTTTAGAGGAAAGCAACAAGGGCATGATGCATACAATTCTAGTGCCAAACTCGCTGTGTGGTCGACTATTATAACAAGTCATAAGCAACATAAGATCCTTTACTGTGTTATGGATCGCACCCGAAATCTTGCATCTTTTTTCTCTGTAAGACAACGGCATTATGCGACAAGTTGAGTAGGAAAGTGGGCTTGCTTTGTGGCAATTTAAGCATGACGTGCATTTGTTGTCTTTGGCGTGACCGTGGTAACAAATGTGATTCGGGAAGGTACAAAAAGCCACAATAGAAACTTTTATGTTACAATGCTGATCACAAAAATGTGAGTTTCTGATAGAAATTATTATTCATGAATAAAAAGTCGAAGTGATTAATTACAAGGATGCTTATGCATAAGCCTTATCGATACGTGGACCCACTTCTGCATACAGCATCTTGTGACTGAGGTGACTTGCACGTCAACAACCGTGGATTGTGAAGTTGCCGTTCATTTCTCCCAAGCATGGGGCAGCCTATAAGGTCTTTAGCAGTCTATTATCATCTTGATTCACGGGGAGTGCCCGCTATGTTTACACAAAGTTCCTTACAATAATGAAAACTCCCTCGGAACTTCCTCATCACTTGAGATTGTGCACGCGGTGCTCTAGATCAGAAGGAACCATAGCCCTCAACACACGACCACTCTCTTCATAGCTTTGTCGCAACGGTCAGGAGACTCGATATCTTCTTGTATATCCGAGCATTCAAATAGATCTGCCACCACGATAATGGCTTCCTACTTTCAGTCATACTTCCAGGCTTCCTCGATGCCGAAGCGCCTTCTACAGTATGCGCTCTCCCGCCTTGAAATCCTTGATACCGATGCCCTCGATCTCGAGAATTTAGATATTGCATGGGGGAAGAACAGTACCTTTGAGTTTCGGGATGTTGGCCTGCGGTTAAGGGTAAGCACCTGAGCCTTCTACTGTCATGGAACAAAGCTAATAGCTTGGTTCCAGAAACTGGAACAAGCCCTCCAACTACCTCCCTCTTTCGAAGTGAACAAGGCCCGCGTTATCCTCCTTCGGGTTACTATACCTGTCGATATTTACAGTAGGCCTATTGTTGTGGAGGTGGATGGAGTGGAGGGGCAGTTGAGAGTAAGATCGAAACCCGAGACCACCACCCCGCGCACGAATCATGACCGTAAACGAAAGAGACCTCGGTCAACAAGCTTTAGCTCTGGAAAGACTGGCACGAGAAACCATGCAGGTAAACGAGACCCGGAATCTGAAAATGACGATGATTCCGACGTCGCGATACCCACCGCTGCAGATTTGGCACAGTCCTTCTTGCAAGCGGAGCCAGAGGAGGAACGGGCAGAGTTGGAAGCTGCCATACTGTCAGAAACACAAGAAATAGCGTCGGCCTCGATTATGAGCGAGGATGGGGAGATGCCTGTTGGCATGGCCGTGCCAGTAACACTTCCTGGGTTCATAACGAGATTTCTGGAGGGCATCGTGGATCGGCTACAAGTACGGATACGCGGTATAACGGTCAATTTAGATCTTGATATCCCTAGCGAAATCCCGAGATCTTCCCTTGCAAGTCAGACGGACCCTGTTACCATTCAGTTGAAGATTGACAATGTGGATATTGAAGGCGTTACGCCTGGATCAGAAACTGCTTCAGTTAAGGACGAGAATAGGCAGACTCGACACAAAGACGGAAAGCGACTCATATCCCTAAGCAACATCCGTGGGGCTTTGATATCTGAAGCAAACTTGTTTACTGGGCTAGCACGGTCGTCTGCAATGTCTTCACCATCCACAACACATTCTGAAGTTTCAGACAGTAGAAGATCTATGCACAAATCCTCTAATTCTCGAAGTGGTCGTGCCCATTCTTCTCGAGAAGCTCCAGATGACGACCGAGAATCTGTTACCTCATCCACGGGTCTCTCAGCACCATCACTACCTAGGGGTTTGGCTAACACTCCTCCACTTGAAGCCTCGATGGTTGCTAGCGATACGGGTCGGTTTGACGATGCTTCAGAAGAAGGTTCGAACATGTCGGAGAGCCTTCGTGAAAGCATGAGTGACAGTGTCTTCCAAAACTCTGCTTATTTGGACCAAATAACTGAAAGTCAATATCTTGACGAAGAAGCGAACCAGGGGAGATGTCCGATGTCGTTTTCGAGAGACCTGCGAGCCAGCGGGAGTTTACAATCGCCTTCCTCGACCCCGAGAGCCTCGATACTCATTCACAACCCAGATGATGGACACCTAGAATCTTCACTGACCACTCATCCTCAGACAATGCAACAATCTACGATGCTTCCAGCAAGACCACGGTCACGATTCTCACAGGGCCGTGTCTCCCAATCTCAACCGACACTTCCGAAAGATCTCGGAATACAGAGACCAGATACTATTCAAGATTCCCGTGTTAGTAGCGACCATGACGAATATTTGGAGGATGAAGATGAGGATGAGGATGAGGCCTCCACGCCGATTGGCGAAGACCTCATCCAGTCTCAGCTATTCAGTCACGAAGATGCCGAGAGCATGTATATGAGCGCCATCTCGCATAATTCATCTATCGGACCAATGCCCGGCGGTTGGGAATATTCTAACGACAACGATACTTCGAAACCAAGCAGTCCGATATGTCCACATCCCCGAGATTCTCGAGATAATTTGAAGCACGCTCGGCAACAATCTCCCAGCAAACTTTCCTCGCTTCAAGGGTCCATGAAACACTCTTCTGCTTCTATCGCTGAGTCTGTACGAAGCTCTAGAAGTGCGTCATCCCTCCCGTCGTTTGCTCAAACCCAGAGAAAACCTTCCATACCCCATGCATCTAGCGGGCTTTCCGAACGATCAAGTACATCCTCGGACGATTATTCGAGAGTGACCAAACAAATCCTCACTTTAAATCATGTTGACATATATGTTCCATCACTTAACCAAGATGTTGCAACTGACCCCATAGATCCTTCTAGTGGCATAATGGAGAGTACTTTTGACGGCCAAGATGATATTGCTCAATCGACAGTGCAATTACCGGGCGCCTTTTCGACTCACCTCCCTAGACAGAAAGATTCGCCTAGTACTCGTCCCCCCGTAGCAGCGGCCCCTCAACACGATCCAGCAAAGTTACCAGCACGCAAGGACCTTGATATTGAGGTAGATATGGGTCAATTGTCTACCCACTTCGATATATCTATAGGAAGGCTCCTTTTTATAATATTTCGCCAATTTCAGGAGGCTCTGAGTCAACAAGTGACTAGACCAAACCCTGTACCAGAACCAGGCACAGCCGCTCAGAATACCAGTACTGCCGACTTCAAATTCTATGTCGACAAAATTGCGCTTTTCTTCGTAGAGAGGCTCGAAGGTACTATGGGTTCAACACAGGCATCTATAGAGAACCGCCGATTCGTCGAACCACCGAGTCATGATGTATTGCTACGGACTGTCGTAAAAGGCCTGAGCGTCTCCTCACACTCCTCTCCACAGGACAACACAACCACTATTTCCGTGCAAAAGTTCCTTTTTGGATATGCACAGGAAAACATTGTGTCGTTTGATGCAGAATACTTACAGTTACGAACATCCGTGCGGGACCTAAAAGCTGAAGAAGGCATTGATGTTCGGGCTACAATCACTAGAACCAACGATGTTACCCGATGTCACGTCATGACTTTACCATTGCATATATCTATCGACCTCCAAAGGCTTGACGAGACGTTCAGCTGGTTTGGTGGACTTAGCAGTGTGTTAAACTTGGGCAGCTCCATGGCTTCAAATGCAACTGTCACTGCGATCAGTCCAAGCAAACCTAAACCTCGCGGAGTACGCTTTGAGACGCCTATTATCCCTGACGACAAATCTCAGGCCGCCCAGAACAAAGCAAGTATCAGGATTGGTGGTTTCGTGCTCGATTTGGTAGGCACTGAATGTAGTATTGGTGTCAAAACCTCAGCGGTCAAAATTGTAAATCGAGATGAAGGACTTGCTCTTTCAGTGAATGCAATACGACTATCAGGACCGCATCTCAAACGTTCAAATGACGACCCTGCAATCGCTGCAGACATTCTGTCAACTCGACTCGAGTTCCTCTCCTCTCCAGCTGGGAAAGATCTAGAGAAGCTGCTCGAATTGATCACACCATCTAATGCCCAGTACGACACGGATGATGACATTTTGACTGATATTCTACTCCGCCAGCGCAGACAAGGCTCGGTTCTTAGGCTCACAATAGATGATTTCAAAGTCAGAGCGGGTAAGCTGGACGAACTCAACTACCTTCCAGAACTAGGCGAAGAGGTTTCAAGACTGGCCACTGTAGCAAAATATCTTCCCGACGATGACCGGCCCGGGCTGTTGTCCCTCATAACAATCCGGAAAGTCGATGCTCAGATTGACGTCGACAATACTGTTGGTAACATACGAGTCTTATCAAGTGATATTGAGATAGCCCAGATTACTGTTCCCTCGTTGGTAGCTTTAAGCGCTGGCTCACTATCTATTCGTCGGAACGCATATGAAGAGCTCGTGGGTGTTGCCACTGACCTGGAGTTGCGGGATTCTAGTGCCAGAGTACCAACAATCATGGCGCGGATGATTGGGGATGAGATGGAACCCGTTGTGAGAGTTAAGCTGTGGAACTTGAGGATAGAGTATCGAGTTCCTACCTTGATGACCCTACTCGGTCTCATTGAAGGAGCCACAAGCGAAGATCTGTCTGCAAGTATGGTTGCTTCAGTAGCAACTCTTACAAATTTTGCTCGATCGAATGTACCACAAACCACTCACCAAAGTCCAAGATCTGCCTCTTCTACATCCAAGCCATTGACAATTACTCTAGTCATACGAGATTGTATTGTGGGTCTCAATCCTCTCGGGCTTCCTTCGAAGCTTCTTGTTGTCCTCACCGATGCACATATGAAGGCAACTCTGCCGAAAGATCAGAAAACATCCGCCTCGGTAGATTTGAAGAAGGCATCTTTACTTGTCATTGATGATGTATCGCACGTCTCAGAAGATCTTACTGGAAGGCCTCGACGTCAATCTTTCGATGGCGGAAGCAGCCAAATTTCAGATCTTTGTTCGATGGGTTACGTCAGTGTCAGCTATATTTCTTCAGCAAAAGCCGTCCTTCTCTCTTCCGTCGACGAACACGGAAACCAGTATGTTGATGTAGAGCTTCGCGATGATCTTTTTGTGCTCGAATCTTGCGCCGATTCCACTCAAACTCTAGTTGCGGTCCTTGGTGCTCTGACTCCGCCCTCGATTCCAAGTAAGGAGACAAAATACCGTACCAAAGTCATACCGGTAAAAGATCTTCTCGCCTCTCTGTCAGGGGACGCTTTCGGAACTGCAGAAGGTGCATACAACATTGAAGACGACTTCAACCTAGACTCATTTGAAGAAGAGCTTGGGGAAGATATTGATAGTATCGACTTTGATTCTCACTTCTACCAGCAAGATTCTGAAGGGCAATGCGATGAAGACATCATGGAGGGGCTAGGAATGCCATCATCTTCTACCAAGCTCAGTAGCCGAGATACACGCGATGGTGTACTACTTGACAGTTTCGAAGACCCTCAGGAACTAGAGATCGAGGGCGAACTCGAGTTCAATGAGAATCACTTTGGGATTGGGTCGGTTTTAGAAGGAACAGCTCATCGCTGGAACTCTTCGAAAAATACATATGATCGGTCAAATGCTGATAAGGTGCGGAGGAGTCCTCTTAAAATTTGTGTGCGAGATGTCCATGTTATATGGAATCTGTTCGATGGCTACGACTGGCAAAACACACGCGATGCAATCACGAAAGCTGTGCAAGATGTTGAGTCTAAAGCTATCGAAAAACGTGCCCGCAACGAGCGACGCTCAACCTTCGACCAAGATCTTGACGACGAGGAAGAAACTGTCATAGGGGACTTCTTGTTCAATTCGATATACATTGGAATTCCAGCAAACCGGGATCCTCGCGAGCTGGCAGCAGCCATCAACCAGGAATTGAATGACAATGCTACTGAAACAGAATCGATCGCCACAACTACAGTGTCCTCGTCACCCAGCCGACCAGGCGGGCCACGGCGAGCCAAGACTAAAAGGCTGAAATTGAGCCGAAGCAGGCATCATAAGATAAGCTTCGAGTTAAAGGGCATCAACATTGATATCGTGACCTTCCCTCCTCATAGTGGTGAGACTCAGAGCTCGATTGACGTTCGAATCAACGACCTCGAGGTTTTTGATAATGTTCCTACATCGACTTGGAGAAAGTTCGCGACTTACATGCAAGATGCTGGTGAGAGGGAGACTGGTAGCAGCATGATTCATATCGAGGTTCTGAACGTGAAGCCTGTTCCAAATCTTGCGGCAGCAGAAATTGTGCTCAAGGCAACAGTCCTTCCTCTTCGCCTGCATGTTGATCAAGATGCGCTGGACTTCATCACTCGATTCTTCGAGTTCAAGGATGATTCTGCACCAGTTCGTGCCTCGTCACCAGGAGACATACCATTCATCCAGCGAGCCGAGGTCAATGATGTAGTCGTCAAATTGGACTTCAAGCCAAAACGCGTAGACTACGCAGGTCTTCGCTCCGGCCATACTACCGAGTTTATGAATTTTCTAATCCTAGATGAGGCTGATATGGTACTTCGGCACACCATCATTTACGGCATTTCTGGATTCGACAAGCTTGGGAAATGCCTGAATGATATTTGGATGCCAGAGATTAAGCGGAACCAGCTCCCTGGTATATTGGCGGGACTTGCTCCTGTGCGATCAATTGTCAATGTCGGTGGGGGTTTGAAACACTTGGTTGCCGTCCCAATTCGCGAGTACAAGAAGGATGGACGAATCGTGCGAAGTATTTCCAAAGGGGCAAGCGCATTTGCAAAGACTACTGGAACTGAACTAGTCAAGTTAGGTGCCAAAGTCGCGATCGGTGTGCAGACAGTCCTTCAAGGAGCAGAAGGTTTCCTCGGACCGACTATCGAGACATCCAAGCTTGCAATGGACGAGGACGAATCTGACGAGGAGGCCAAGCAGATAAGTTTGTATGCCAACCAACCAGTTGGCGTCCTTCAAGGTCTACGAGGTGGATATAATGGCTTGCAACGAGACTTGGTGATGGCCCGTGATGCCATCATTGCCGTGCCAGGGGAGGTAATGGAGAGTGGAAACGCAGCGGGTGTGCTGCGGGCAGTTCGGAAGCATGCGCCGACTGTGATTTTAAGACCTGCCATTGGAGTGGCCAAAGCAGGTGGACAGATATTGATGGGTGCCACGAACTCGTTGGACCCTGTGAATCTACAAAGAGCCGATGCTGTAAGTCCTCGCCTTTATCTACACGGTGTAACAAATGCTGACAATATCTGTTAGAAATATAAGAAGCATTGAGTGAAACGAAGGTTATGAAGTCATGTGTGCATAGTTAGCGTGTTACATTTTTACTACGGTATCGAAATTGGAGCCTGTTACAAGCATTTACACAGCATTCTCGCCTATTCCTCTCGGGCGTTTTTGGTTATACGATCAGCGAGAAGCTGTTTCTGGACGAAAGGAGTTCAGGGATCGGAGGGAATTCGAAGGCGATATCATAGATTGAACGAAATTTTTCTAGACAATTTTGGTATCATTAATGCATAAACTGAACATATAACCATATTTTCTCATCTGGTATTGAATCACACCATGAGTGGGAAAATAGTGAGCACTCACACCCCACCTCGGTTGCGTGAACTCCCGCAAGGCAGAACTTTACCACGATATACAATCTTTATCTATCTATCTCACCCTTTCAGCCTTCTCGTCTCCTTCAGCCTCGCCTAACCTCTTGCAGAAAGAGACGTAGGTAACAATTTAGGTATGTTCGCCAAGCCTCGACGGGTAAATTAGGGGTTTTCCGAAGAGGGTTCTATGTGTCTTGAGCGGTATGCAGGGTGAGGATGGCTGCAGCCACATATGCATTCGGCAGTGTGCGCATTGCATGGTGCATGCGAGTGAGTTGTACAAAGAAAAAAGAAATGTTGGCGAAGTGGTTCGGATGTTTGTCCGAGCCAGAGAAGATGGGGAGGTGGATGATATTTCAGTGTGGGACTTGGGGTGATGGTTATCAGAAGTATGAAATGATAGGAGAGATCTTTCAGTCGAGGGTACGGAGAAGGATAAATCAAAGCCGGTCTCTTTTTTAATGTTTAGTTATTCAATGAAAATGTTCGTCGCCTATCACAAAGATTAGATCCGTCTATAGAGAGCTACGATGATTGTAATAGCTCTAGATATACGCAGATCAAAATCACGGGCTCTTGAGTTTTTTCAATTACCATTTATACTCGAGGTCTAGATTTCGCCTTGTGCGACTGTGGTTTATAAGTCGTCTTACCAGATTCCTGGAGAGTAATAGAAGTTCGAAAGCAGTGTGCACTAGCAGTGCTTTCCATTAACAATAACTTACCCCCAAAAGTATATCCTTTGTGGTCGGAGTATTTTCCAGGGAGAGGCTCTGGAGTCTAATAATAGCGTCCTAAATCTGGATAGCTAGATGTTACATAGGCCTAGACCAGCTCCTCAGATCAGCTCAGCTCAGCTCCCACTTTCCAAGGTAATAAGGGATCGAGGCGCTCAGACGTTACGAGCGAGTCACAAGAATATTTGCGAGCCATGTGACCTCTCTTCGTGATTTATTGATGATTGAGGCGGATGCCGACTGATGTCCAGGCGAACGTTGCCGGGATGGGGGCGGTGAGGTGGGCGTGTGAATATCAAAAAGAGAGGTGGCTCTTTCGCGACTCAGTCTTCAAACTTGAGCGGGTGAATATACTCCTTAGAAAATTAGATCTGTGAATGTTTGGCCCGGGAACTTCATGAAGTGGCCTCTTGTGAATTTACTCATGAGATGGTGGTCGAGTTTGAAATGAGGGGTAGGGTGCATGCGTTGTCCTGTTACGCTGGTCTGGTCTGGTGTGCTGTTTCGAGATTATGGCGAAATGGGATATCCAGGATCATGGTGATGCGAAGGAGGCGAACTTTCATTTTCGTCCAAACGCCTCGGGGAAAGTTTACATTAGCTTAATTTTGGGTTGTTCTGCAGGTTTTCTAGAGCCCGAGCCGTCGCCTTGTTCTGCGTGTTCTTGGATGGGATGAAATGAGTGCCCTGGGGAACATGGTTTATTTGGTGAGGCGAGTTTGAAGGGTTGGTGTCGGAAAGGAAGGTTACGATATTAGGTGCGACCATTGTGCGATGGTGATGATTTGACCTTACAGGAGTCGAGTCGAGGTTTGTTGGTGGTTGGTTGTATTCGGCTATCGAAGGGGATGTGATAGAACCTTATATCTGCCTATGTGAAGGAGACGATAATGTCCCACTATGAACTACAAAAGAGTGAAGGAAGCCCTATAGTAAAGTATTGCAGGATCAAAGGTATCTAGTGAGGTCAGAATAGCTTAGAAGCTTAGAATTTGAGATGAAGACCTTTTACTGACTCGAAATAAACATTCAATCGTGATTCAAAAAATGGGTTAAAAGAGTATGTATGTTCAAGACTCCAGCCAGCTAACAATTACCGATCTTACGTGGATGGTTCCCAACCAAGTGGTTAGAGTCAGGCGCTTCGTGTACTAGGCCAAATGTAGCGAACAAATGTTCCAGTAAACAGAGTTGGAAGCAGCAAGCCTAGTTGAATCGAGTAAGGTCAAGTCGGGCTCACTCTCAGGCTCTGGCGGCAAGAGCGAGCGCTTGAACAGCTTTATAACCACAATCTCCCTCCCACCAGCTGCTCCTTCTTTCCTCTTCTTCTTCCCTTTAAAATTATTGAACTCTCCAACCAGTTATCCACACACAAGCATACAATATCGAACCGATATTTCCCGACACTATTCAAACAAATCTCGGTTACTAACATCGCATTTGTCTCCCTGCTATCGCTTCCATATCCACTTTCAATTCAGACTTGACGTTTGCCGCGACAGCCACAACCGCTAGATCCACTCTCGGACACTAGCCACTTCACTAAGGCCACTCATCGAGCCTTCTAGCACACCCGCGCCACCGATTACTGCATCACGAACGAACGACTTCCGTCCGTAGCCTCCTTTGCCTCTTATCTCGAGTCACCAACTCCGTGACCTACTCTATAACCGGCTTCTCACGCTCTACCTAACACCCTTCCCCTTACAACCTCACAAACGTAACCCCGAATCCTTCTCAAAATGTACTCTTCAGCACCAAGCTCTCGCTCAACATCACCCGATTGCGCAGACACAATGCAGATATTCGTCAAGAACGTTTCAGGCAGTAATAGTATGTACCACACTTCCACTTCTGCACCTCCTCGAGCATTCACGATCTCGAGACTCACGACAGAGCAATCACTGACCATTTCTCCAGCTTTTGCCCTTACCGTACCACAAGATCTCTCCATCGAGAATCTCACCACCCTCCTCTCCGTTCGCACCTCACTCCCACCATCCGATCTCCGTCTCGTCCACGCCGGAAAGCACCTCTCTCCTTCCTCCACTCTCGCAGACTACAACATTTCCCGAGAATCTACACTTCATCTAGCCCTCCCATTACGAGGCGGTATGCCACCCAAGAAGATCCGCTGTACATACAAGGACTGTAGGGACGGTGCGCAGCGCATCATCGGGGACTGTGGTTTCTGCAATGGTCACTACTGTGGGAAACACAGATTATTAGAAGATCACAAGTGCGATGGATTAGAAGATGTAAGTTCTCCCATCATTACTGGCGGTGAGAAACAGTGGTGGCTTGTTGGATTAGGTGGCGTGCTTCAGGACATACTGGCTGACACAACATGAATCAACAGTGCAAGAAAGAGTCCCACGACCGAAATGCCGCCCAGCTAAACGCTGAACGAACACAAGTTATCAAGGGTATCTAAGGTAGCAGCGATTCGAACTGGTGCCGGATGATACTGGACCTCTCCAACACAAGAGGCAAGGTGTCTGTGTACTCTCTCTCACAACTGTATATTGGATTGGAAAGTGAGATGTCAAACGGCGTTCATGTCCTATGGGAAGGGGACTACTGGCTTTCTGGCGAACATTTGTATTTACAGGTTCTTTCTGCAACAACCATACGGCCCTTGCTTCGATGCGATCTTTAGCGGGCGTAATGTGGTTGCGAGATTGGGACTGCTCATCACCGATGGCGTGTTTAGAATAATTTAACGAATCTATGCAAACGCCATATCGTATATTTCTTGTCGAAAATTAATCACAATGATCTCACAGCGCCTTTCTAATTTCGTAGACACTTGATTATTGCCTTTCATTCATATCCAGCTGGCACTCACCCGATGCCAAGAGGGCAATCCCAATGTGTTCGTCATTACTAATCTCCCACTCATAACCTGGTGAACCACACCACTCTCCCTGAGTCATGAAATATTGAATTAATTTTAAGCTTTTCTCAAGGCGTTCAACTGAGATGTGTGAGTATGAAGGGAAAATCTGACTAGATTACCTTTTGCCGGAGCTTCAGTCGATATTCTCACGTTCTCTATCATTCCCTTCACATTTTGAGTAACATAGGCTAGAAGAACGAGGTGAGCATAATCTGGTATGGGACTCATTAGATTAATGTATTTTATCCCTTTTCTTGGCATCATTCTATTATTTCTTGTGAGTGAGTCGAAGTAATTATGTATCTCCATCCAGTTCACAGCTCTAATCACCAACACCATCTTCAAGTGGTTATCTGGACTCAATTGACCCTAATATATACAGTATATCTCCTCTTACTACTGTAGTACTTTTTTCCCATCGATATTCTGATCAAACCCCGCATCAACTAGAATTTCCGCAGTGAGCCGTCCAGAAAGAACTCAGAGCTTAGAGCACCGTCACTTCCTCATATCAACCACGCAACGAATGCAATCACCCTGCTTCATCGTCTCGAACGCCTCGTTGATGCCGTCTAGATTTTTGCGGTGCGTGATGAACTCGTCGACCTTGAGTTTGCCGGCCATGTAGTCGGCGACGAGGTCGGGGAGTTGAGTGCGGCCTTTGATGCCGCCGAAAGCGCAGCCTTTCCAGACGCGGCCGGTTACTAGTTGGAAGGCTGGATAAAGTGTTAATTGAGAAGAAGTATGAGTGACAGGGAGTTTTGACTTACGTCGAGTAGAGATCTCCTGTCCAGCAGCAGCAACACCAATAACGATACTCTGTCCCCAACCCTTATGGCACGCCTCCAACGCAGCTCTCATAACACCCACATTTCCCGTGCAATCAAATGTATAATCACATCCACCATCCGTCATCTCAATCAGCTTCTCCTGGATCGTCTGCCCCTTCAACTCAGCCGGGTTCACAAAATCAGTAGCGCCGAACTTGTCAGCCCACTCCTTCTTACTCGGGTTCAAATCAACCACGATGATCTTCCCCGCTTTTCTCTGCAACGCTCCCTGAACAACAGACAAACCAACACATCCAGCACCGAAGATAGCAACGGTGGATCCTTCCTCGACCTTAGCGGTCTCGACAGCGGCGCCGTAGCCGGTGGTGATACCGCAGCCGAGCAGACATGTTCGGTCCATAGGCGCATCTTTGGTGATCGCAACCACGGAGATGTCTGCTACGACCGTGTATTGCGAGAAAGTGGATGTGCCCATGAAATGTAGGAGGTCTTTGCCCTTGCATTTGAAGCGGGAGGTGCCATCAGGCATGACCCCTCTACCTTGGGTGGCTCTGATCTTGCCGCAGAGGTTGGTCTTGCCGGATTTGCAGAATTTGCACTCTTTACATTCTGGTGTGCTGTGGTTTGCGTTAATTGTCTGATATCAAGTATGAAAATAGGAAGTTGGGGGGGTTTACTAAAGTGCTACGACATAGTCTCCTGGTTTGACGGAGGTAACGCCATCGCCGACTGATTCTACGATACCGGCGCCCTCATGACCTAGCACGATCGGGAAAGCTCCCTCGGGATCTTTTCCAGAGAGGGTGTATGCATCTGCGTTGTATTCAGCTTTCAATTCTCTTGTTCAAACGTGACACGTGTGGATGTACCAGTATGGCAAACGCCAGTGTAGTAGATTTCGATTCTGACTTCATTCGCTCGTGGAGGGGCGACCTCAATGTCCTCAATAGTCAAATCCTTTCCTGCTTCCCACGCAACCGCCGCCTGTGCAATTGTTATTCTCAATATGTTTTATAGAATAATTCGAGCTGTACTGACCTTACATGTGATAGTCTAGCACACGCATAAAATCAGCCATCGTGACGTAGTGAGGGGAACTCCCCATCAAACACAAAACATACCTTGCCAACGGTGGACATTGTGCTAATTGCTTATTGGAATTCGATATGGTGTTTATGTAATTTACGCTTTCTTCCAGAATACCTTGATGTCTGTTTTCCTTTCTCTGTTTGATGGTGTGTAGCTCAAAAGTGGTTGTCGTCGCAGTAGCTTTGGTTTTGAAGGAGGGGTCGTTGCGGAGGTCGGATTTTCCTCGCAGTCGGAAAGAGGGGCTGCACTATCACGGCCCTTCTTGGCTATTTATGATTTGGCGGCAAATCCAATTTTCGGAGGCGCTCGGCATTGGTGGAGAGTGGAAAAGTACATTTCAGCTATGCAGAAGTTGGTTTGGAGGTCTGTTGATTGGAGGGGCGGGTTAATGGGTTCCTTGTCCGTATTGGGGGGTGTTATCCCCGAAAGTTAACAAGAGAACCAGTGGAGGAACATTTCAAAGCAGTGCTTGTCCCACGTCGTTTTGCATATACAAACTGACTGTATGAAGCAACTTTGAGATTGATCTTAGGTATGTTAGGAGATGAGTCAGGCCGTGGGCTTGACTCGAAGTTGGCACCTATCATGTGATCTTCAAGATCTCCCCGAGAAACCGAAGGTTTCCGAGATGGAAATCAGAAATACATGTCCGGCTTATCAAGGACAGACTTCCTGTCAAACAATTGCAGAATGAAGTTACAATTTATCTTTCTAATTTGACTGTTGATCAAGGCATTGACTTAAAATATGTCTCAAGAAAGCGGATCAGCGAAGGAACTCCGAAGAGTGCAATTGCCGGCATAGAGGGGTGTGTACTTTTTGAGTTTGTGAAGGAGAATGAGGAGAACCTAGGAGCAGCGAAAAAACTTGGGAAATCTTATGTCCTCCAATTGAATGGTCCTATTGTTTAACAGTATGATGTCAGACAGATATCTAGATCATTGTGTGGTCTCTCAGAGGGTGTCATGGGTAACTTTAACAAGAATGCTTTTCTTGAATACTGACGTAAAAAATATAAAGTTCTAAACTATGGCGCTTTAATTCCCATACAGCAAAACTGTTATTTAAGGACTTTGCATCTAAGAGAGGGGACAGTATTCCTCCGCTTGAGAGTGTACAACCAATACCCCGCCCTTTCTTAAAAATATATGAGATTTTCTATTATAGAAGTAATATAGAAGTATTCTTCATAGAGACTAACGAACATCTCTCACTCCAGAGTGGCGAATCAGCTATACTTGTCTTAGCAACAGTGTACTCAGGTGACATAAAATTTAAATACCTCCAGCTGATTCTCTCTGTTTTTAAGTTCAATTGAAAACAGAACGACACGCTAAACCACCCTTTGCATACCTCTTCGTAGAACAATTCTTTATGACAAGTCACTTCCACCTCCCCCTCTCCCTCCCCTTCGCTTAACATCCCCCATCGGCGTGACCAAATCCCAACGTGTGGGGCCCTCAAAATACCCCTCCCCACAAGCGGATTTAATGAATTAAATTAGTCATAAAAAGATTCAACAACTGGATGGTCTTATGGTCTAGTGGTAAGTCTTAAGATCGCAACCCCATCATATTTCAACTTTATACTTATAAGTCATCTAGGTATGATTCTCGCTTAGGGTCCACCCTACAGCTCAGTTTGCGAGAGGCCCCGCGTTCGAATCGCGGTAAGACCCTCAATTTTTCTTATTTTTGGATATATTACAGACGCTAGCGTTGGTTAGATGTGGTTGGAGGGCACCGTTGTTATGATGTGAGCCTTTTTGGTGTTTGTGTGAGGGGCTGGTGTTAAGCGAGAAGGAGAACACTGCTGCCATTCATTGGCTTGGCACTTGAACTTCTACTTCATGGGAAAGGGTGAAAGAGCAGCCAGAGAAAGCACTTGAGTCAAATCACCATATTGAAAGTTTTCATCTTCTCGACTCGCTTCACATTCTGGGCTGCTTGGTAAAATGACACGTCTCTGACTTATATGAACTGATAAGTTTCATCATTGAATAGGACAATAGTATGCACTCGACGCCGGATCTGTTAGCAGAGCTTACAAGCCCATTGTTTCGAGCAGTGCGTCTTTAGTTGTCGCCGTCTGATGGGGCTAAAAAGTGAAGTGAACAGAAAGCTTCTACTAAATGAACGCAATGGACATCGATAGTTTATTGTCGAAAATTGAAGCGTTGTCGACTACTCAAAATCAACTTTTCATATACATACTAAAGATTAAGGCATAGCAGAAGATTTTGATTTATTCTTCTAAGCATTGTTCTGATCGCTTCGTCTTCTGATGAATCTGAAATCCGAACACGTCTCGAATGTCACAACCCCATCTTCTAAGCGTGAGAGCTGTTAAGATGGGTTTCAGAAAACCTCTAGCGCTGCTTTTGAAGGAAACTTGAGACTTTCTCTTTCATAGGAACTCTACCTGGTAAAATAGGACTCATCTTAAAAGAAAGGAACTGGAAAAAACAACTTACATTTCTGATATCCTTAGTAGCTACATAGCAGGGGTTCCAATCGAAGGACACGCTTACTCGGAGTTACCAGCACTTTACAGCCTGACGTTTACAACATAAGTGTACTTCGATGTCTCTGAGAATGTCGGCGGTTGCGAGTCTAAGACTCACAAGCATGTTCAAATGCTCAAATTGATGGGAAGTAACTTATTCTTGCCGCCTAATTCCTTCCCTAGGTATGGTTATCATGCACACTGTTGCCATTACAAACACACCAGGTGAAGACTAGAAAGACTTCTACGAGAATGGACCATTCGAAATTCTGTTCGATGAATAACGGATATATGTATACAGGAGTTTTAAATGCAATGTCAGTTACAGATCTAAGATAGTAAGAGCCCAGGTACTTACTCTACGTCCACCTATCTTTAGAGGTGATAGTATCTAGGACGGGTATTATGTTAAAATAAAGTGGGGGAGGCTGCGTTCTCTTTTCCGATCTTTCTATACCTAATAAGGTTGTTCTTCTGATATTATAAAGATTTACCAACTTTTCATAGCGCTAGGAGGACCGTAAAACTCTACGTGAACGTAGAATAAATCCTCCTGCTCTTACATATCAGGAAGCTGTTATGTAGATACCAAACATGCGATCATTTTGCTGTCGATTATCCAAGTTCGCCTTCCCAAGTAAGCATAGAGAGTTTAGTATTCACGCATGTATCCTCACCCTCATCTCAGCACCAAACTCGCTACAAACAACCTTGAGTTTCTCAGCCGATCAACATTAGACTTCAAAACGTACATTCCTATAGGGTTTCAACAATACATAATAGAAAGATTCTACTCTCTTCGCTAGAAAATTACAAAGAGAACATTCACGGATATTGACCTCTCAAACCACCACCCACCATGCTTAAATCCATGAAGGTTAGCTGAATTACGCTTGAACTCTACTAATCGGGCACATGAATTAGCGTGGAGTACATAGTCCGAGTCCCACTTTCAGAGTTATCGTCCACAATCTGTCTGCGGCGTTGACTTTGGAAAGTATACTGCAAGTAACAATTTCGGGAAGCGTCTCGCACTATGACGCCTAGAATGCTGCCACTGTTGGTAGCTAGTTCACTTCGCTTTGGGCAAGTTGATAAACGCTTTCACTGCCGCGGGACTATCACAGTCAACGTGAAGCAGATGCCTTAAGTTTCTTTGTATTGTGGCCTACAATACAAACTTCAGTATGTTCTGGCTTCTATCAGCTCTTCATAGATAGAGAGAGTTGAGAACTTTGTTATTGAGAATCGTGCTGCTGTCAATTATGGAAATGCATAGTTTGAACCTCCCTTGTGAGGGGCAATCTTTCCTAGCCAAATGTGGTAAAGGACAGTGACTATTAACACAAGATATTTTCCGCGTCTGCTCTATTTATAGCATTGTGAGGATATCTTCTAGGAACAAGAATTTCACAAAGTATGGATTGTGATTTTATTTTTACACTTCATAGAGATCCAGTGCTTTCTGTGAATATATTATCTCAGTCGTAAATTCACCAAGTATTTACTCACAGACTAGTTCCTAATCTCCTTGAATTCAAGTTTGAATTTTCTAACTTCCTTTTGCCCAAAGGATGTATAAAGACCTTTTGATAAACAAGAGTCAATTGGGAACGCGACTTCATTTACAGATCCCGATAAACTCTCCCTCTCAACCTCCCTAAACTCCCTAACATACGCTTTAGCGAGAAATTCAAAAAGTCTCCCAGACCTGTCATCTATTATCCAGATTAAGAACCAGTGTTCTATCTCTTAGTCCAGTAACGAACCTCCCACCCTGCCATTCAGAGGGCGCAGGTTTAGTGTAATACCGTCTCCTCAACTCCTAATAAACCTAAAACCAACTCACCGGCATGTCAGGACTTGGAAAACCGAAGAGGAGAAGCATATTTATGCCACATTCGTATCTCCAGAAAGGACTTGAGGTGATGATAGGACGGGGAAGGAGATATGAGAACGCGAAAGCCTTGAGTGTTGCGTGATCGAGAGCCAGGGGAGTTTAACGGAATAGGCCTGTAGTCAATTTCGCGGACGGTGACGTGGTGAGATATGGGGGAGAGGACGGGGATGGAAATGGTGAAGCGGAGAAGGTAACGAGGAGTGTGCTGAAGACGTGGGATGCTTTCGAGATGAACAGGTTGGCTGACCATGCTTGGATATATGTATCAGTGCTTCAGTTTCCCACGGAAGAAAGAATGCAGAGTGAGGACTTATGGGAAAATGAGGATGAGTAGTGATGTGTATAGATGTTTCATAACTAGTGTTAGGACGAGACAGGAACACGTATGGCTCAATTATACAACTCCTGTCTCCTCTCCTCCCCCAAAACCACACTGACATGTCCACAAGGCTGGATAGAATGTGTTCTCGGCACCGGCCCCAAAACCCCACCTGCTAATTCTAGCTGTGCAGCTAGGAACCCGGGTATGAACCAGTTCGCTGTCCATAGGGTTTTCGGATTTTGAGATGCCGTTTGCGGTAGTGTTTCATATGGAGTGCCATCTGTTGTTTGCGAATTACGTTGAATATTTTCCAACTAGTGGATTTGGTGGAGGGGAGGGAGGTAGTCGAAGGAGCAGAGAAGAGGGTACTATAGCGTGTGATGGAAATGGTAAATTCCAAACTTCCGCTTAGTCTAGATTATGGGGAACTTGAAGAGATGGCTTGTGAGTAGTATTGGGATTATAAATCTGGTATAAAGGTCACCCCACCCTTCCTCCCTCGCACACCACAGCTCCTTCACGGACATATTTGCCCCTTAGGAAGCTATCTGGTTCAAAACCCAGGACTCTGATCTCTTAAAGGCACTCCAATTCTACCCTCACCCAGGATCATCAGCGAACCAACCCCAATCCCAATCAACCCCCCCTGACACCCGAGAGACGTAAGAGGTTGACCATGAACATACTACCCCAACGAATAACCTCCAGGTCATAAGCCTCTTCCATCCTAACACTACTCCCCATTGAACGGATCAAACCCCCCAAACCCGGCACCACAGAATGCGCAATTGATACTCCACCCTCCCATCTCGACTTGGCTCCCTTAAAACTAGATCAATCCGTTCTAACTGGGGTAGAGTTCGTGCCTTCTATGGGATATCATTTCCCCACCGTGACTAAATCATGTCAAGAAACTTCTTCGATACTACTTGGACGTTGAGAAGTGACTGCTTTGAAAGAAGAAGGATATGTTCTTTGGAATAAGGAAGCGGCAAGATATAAACGAGGTATGATAAAACACGAAGTGAAGAAATCCGAACAAGGATGGACCAGGTAAGCTCTCAAGATCTACTTGCAAGCGTTTCCATTGGATTACAACGAAGCAGGGGGTGGTCACGTGTCAGTACCTCCTCGTATCCTGTTGTCTTGGCCCTATTCAGCCTGGTGAGTAAGTGATTTGCGAGCAATGTTTTCTGCCTGACATTAAGATCTCTAGCGCCAAATGCCTAGGATAGATAGGAGACATTCTAAAATCAGCAATCACTGGTGATATAAAGCAAGACACAAGACTAAATGTACAACATCTTTTTATTTTCACCTATATGCTCCTCCTTCGCGACGCTCCTTAACCTCAAACGAGTCCTACAAATTCACACCAACTCGTTATTCCCATCGTACCAAAACAGTTCCATCAACACGTAGCTACCTCCTCAATTTTGGTTTTAGAAACAAGAAGCCTCCCTAGAAAACACCAGAACAAGAAGATTATCATAATGTAGTAACTGCGCCAACAATATGTGCCGCATAATTGGTGGTATCTAAGTTCAGAAAAAAGAGTAGAACAAACAAATTGTGAATCAAACAGAGAAAAGAGTGCAATCTAGCCATCGATTCTGCTTTCATGACAAGTTCCATGCCCCCAAGTTATTTTCATGCTCAAAATTTGTGTTCTGGTTAAAAAGATACAGAGAAAAAGAATAAAGATGGGTTGAAATACAGAAAAGCAAACAGTCATGAGTGGAATTTAGTGGACTTTCTTGCGCCCAAACATTCGGGAGAATGCGCCTCCCTCTTCCTTGGGGGGCATGATTGGTGCAAATGTTTGGGGTTGTGTTTGAACGCCGCTTGGAGGTTCACTTCTCATCAAGAAGTCGGCTAGATCGTTTGTTCGATTGGTCGAAGATAAAACAGCATCTCGTGGTTGATAAGTTTTCCTCGGCACTCTACTTCGAGCAGGATCAGATTGGGAGGGATAGTTGTTGCCACGGGTGGGCGCTGAAGCATTGACTGCGTTGTATTTCGCAGTAATTGGGGTGTGGCTTACAGAGCCGTTTCTAGAGAGATTTGATCGAGAATCATACGTAGATGATGTTTTCGGCTTCTGAACTGCCGGAGCAGAATTATTGCGTGCGAAACGGGACATGAGACTAGGCGTGCTAGACTTCTTTTTGATGTCCTTGCTCAGTGGTTTTGGCACAGAATCGAAAACAGAAGTGGTAGGGGGCGACGGCGGAGGGGGAACGTTCTTCAAGAAATCGGCCAGACTCTCCTCCTTGATCGGCTTGACCCTTGCCGAAGGCTCGAAGTTGTATTCATCATCGGATGAATCAATCGCGTAGGGATCTTTAACACGGCGCGTCTTTCGCTTTGGGATCATATCCTCCTCGTCGAATTCGTTTCGTTGACCCGGTCGAGACTTGTTTACTGCCGCATTTTTCAGAAGCCCGCTAGTGGAGTTGACAGAGCTTTGCACGGAATTGGAAGCCACACTGTATCGAGCATCATGGAAAGTCGCATCAATCGCCTTTCCTCCGATAGCACCGACCATTTGATCGGAGTCCATGGTGCTTCGGAACGGTGCTACAGAACGAGAAATTCGGTGTCCACCGTTCTGCTCAACCTGAGGCCCAGATCGGACGAAATCGATCAAATCACTTATACTGTCGCCACGGGGCACTACAGCATCTCTAGCCTGCAGCTTTTGTCTCCCCGCGGATGAGTTTGCACGTCTTGGGACACTCGCTGGGCTCGACGTACGTGGTGCTGAGCCACTAACGTTTCGTGCACCTCCATTTGTCCCCCGATGGGCTTGTGTGGGACGTGGAGGACCTTCGCCATAAGAATTTGCTGGCCCCGTACTTCTTATGAACTCTGCAAAGTCGCCAATCGAATCTCTGTCTACACGAGCGTCCCTAGCCTGTGGAACGTTTTGTCGCAACCTAGATCCATTTGCGATCGCTGGAGGTCTGCTTGCTGGTTGAAAAGAGGGATTTGAAGTTCCAGCTTCAGGTGGGTTTGATCGCAAACCATTATGCACAAACTTTCCGGTCGAGGATGAGCGCGATCGTCCAGTTACTGGACGGGGAACATTATGTGCTTTCATCGAACTGGTCGCATTGGGGCTGTCCAGGGCCTATAAAGTGATCAGTATTTGTAACCGCTTAAGAATTCCGGTTCACATTACCTCGATGTTTCGCATGTTCTCTGGTGTGAGGGTGTACTGAATGGTTTGATCGCTCCTGATAAGCTGATCAAAGCTCTGGGCTTTCCCTCCATCAACCGAGTCCTCTTCGGAAGTGCGCGTTGCCACATATTTCTGGCTAGCTGTATCAGAATTAGATCCAGAAGTGCGAGTCGACTTTGGCGTTCTGGCGTAGTCTGAGACTCTCCTGATGGGCTCATCCCTACCGGATCGAGGCGTTGTCGCTGTCTGAGATACGTTGGTGCTAACACCACGGAGGGACTTCTGTTGATCCCCCGGGCGTTGCGTAGAGACCGAAGCGGAAGGAGAGTCTGCTCGAGTCCCGTTCTCGGACATGCTATGAGTATCGTAGCTTGGTGCCACAGAGCTTCCTTCATCCGAGGTATCTGGTGCAACCTCCATCATTTCTCGCAATGGGGTGAGGGGTGGAGCCCCGTGTTCATTAACCGGAGATCTCGAGGCCGTGGCCAGTCGGCCATTTGTGTTTGACTGTTGCTCGCTCGTTGGAGACTTCGCCTTCGCTGTATGTCGTGGGTGTCGAGCAGGAGGAGCCGCAGCAAGGACGAACGGTGCTGGTTGAGGAGTGGTTTCTCTACTCGTCTCCTCGGAAGAAAAGTGTTGCGAGGTTGGGCTCGGATCGACGTCAACACCTTGCATGGCAGCAGCAAGTTCTGCAGGTACCGCAGTCATGACTTCGGCGTCAGATTCATAGACTTCCTTTTCTTCCGAAATTGACTCTCCAGCGCTGTTCCTCGCATGAGATGTATGTGATGACGATGATGATATGTTACGGAGGGGACTCGCATTCTGCCCTCTGGAAACAGGACTCGCAACCCGTGGCGACTGAAATTCTAGACCTGATTGTGTGCTGTTGGGACGGGACCCAATTGAGGGCCTTCCCAAGTGGTCTCCAGAATCAGACGGCGCGCGAGAAAGTCCAGGGCTCTTTGTCACCTCGATGACTCGGACGGAATGAACGCTGTGAGACCTGATACTAGAGCGCCTTGAGAGTTCTTTGAGGTCGTCAGGAGAAATGCGGCCTCCTCCAATAGACACCCGGGAAGACGTCAGAATCCGCGCAACTTCAGGTTCTCCGGTGAACTCTTCTTCGGGGTCTACCTCTGACTTCGAGTCAAGATCAGCTGGAGGGGCCTGTCCTTTCACGAGAGCCGCAACACTGGCACCGCCCACGGCAGCAGTCGCCGTGATGCCTGCCACCGCTCCATCGGTCAAGGCCTCATCCTTCTTAGGGTGTTCTGGCGCCTCAAGTGGCTTACTCTTCATGTCAACATCACTGTCCAATCTCGCGTCAGTGCCCTCATCTTGTTCTTCAGGATTCTTCACTTCTTCGTCTGAAGGGTCAGCCTCCTGCTTCTGCCTCTTCGACGGTGTATACGGGGATGGACCTGGGGTCGGTAAAGAGTTCGATCGCTTCCTGGACTTTGTGGGAGTGATGGGCGACTGTGGCGACGAAGGAGTAAGTGGGGGTCGGTTGCGTCGATTGTAGAAAACCATGCTCTTGGGCCGAGGTCTCGGGGCGTCCTCCTCGCTCGATGAGGTTTCCGCTTCGGAATCATCACTTTGAGCAGCAAGCCCAGGGATCTCGATCTCTCGTACGTCGTTGGCATTGATGGGAAGCGGAACATTGACCGCCATCTCGAATTCCGCGAGGACAGCAGCGAGTGATGGCCTGCGTGTATCCTCTCCATTTGCCTCCTCACCCGCGACGCTCTCTGTCCGAAGTTGAGACTGCAGCGATTCTCTTGAGAAGGACCGCGACATTGAAATTGAGTTGTTCGGTGACCGAACACGCTTCTTCCATCCTCTCCACAATCTACCCAAGGTTCTGTCCAGCGCAACTCTCTCCATGTCCGTGTCTTCCACCACGACTCGATCAGCGATATCAGTATCCCGTTGGATTCCTTCCTTGGCTTCCTTCTCGTATCTCGACTTCAGTCGTTGGTAAGCTGCTTGTCCAGCTACCACCAATACCTGCTCCCCCACAAATTCCAATATAGATGTGAGAAATATTGCAACAGCAGGGGAAACCACCCCCGAACTGGAAGCAAACTCGCCAGTCGCGCCGGCTGAGACCTCTAAATGCTCGCGCTCCGTGTAAAAGTCCTCGTCCTCCTCCTCCATGTCGCCCAGCGACGAATAAACCATGCAACGCAATCGTGTGCGTTTCCAGATCAACTCTAGATCCCAGTCACCGTTGGCCTCGAGTCCATTGTGGTATGCCATCACCGTTTCATCGTCCCCACCACCCAAATATTCGTTCAACTCTTGGTCTGCTCCGTTGATGGCATCTTTGGCCAGTTTTGGCTTCAAGACCTCGCTCACCGCTGGCCGCAATGCTGTGAGGGTTGTGGCTTTCGAGACGGCGAGGAAATTAAACAAGAGCTGGTCCAGGAACCGGTTGACCAATCTTAGTGCGGGCGGCGCAACCAGGGCAGTCTCCCCAGAGGGTTCAATGCCATGTTGGTCGAGCCAGCTCTCAGCGTGGCTGTCGTGATCGTTGGTTACAATCTGTGAGGCCGCTGATGCTGCTATGAAGGCCGGATCGGGGGTGATCAACAGAGGGGGCGACGTCAATCCACCATAGCCTGTGAGAGAAGGTCTATCGCTCGATATGCTCAGCGAGCGTGCTGCCCGAGGAAGCGGGGAGAGTTCGGCGGGTGCCATCCTGACTTCTGGTCCCCTCCTCGACTTGCGCGAGGATGCTTCGTCGTTATCTGACGATGTCTGTAGTGTTGTACTCCGAATTTTGATTCACACTTGTTTTAATCCCTCAATACCGGAGAGAGGGTTGATGATTCGGCCTAGGCTATGGCAGATCAAAGTTCGATTGACGACATACGACTCAGGGAACTATATTTCAGCCATGGGTTAGCGTTTGAACATGTCGCAACAATGGACGAACCGACGAAAGGCCTAGTGTGATTTGCAGATATTCGGTCAGATCGACGGCTGATGTCAATGCAATCGCTGACAGGTGAGGGTGCACGAGTGAGCCACAGGCTCGTTGAACTCTTAGTCTGTTTGAGAGAATTGACGAGCCGTCATGAAGTTTGTGCCACTTGAAGCGCAGCCCGATGCCCAATTGCCACGCGACTCATCCAAGGCATGAAAAAGAAACTGCCGATGAAGAATGTAGATGTAGATGCTGATGGAAGGCACACTTGGCCTCGAGCTTTTCTCTACTTCTCTACTTCTGTGCTCCTCTGCTTCCACCCTTCTCCGTTATTCTCGAAGGCGAAGGAAGAATGATGCTGGTTCGAACTTGAAACTCGCAGTCGGTAGAAGACTTACCTAGAAGGCTTCTATTAATTCTATTAAGGACAAGGACTCGGGATGTTATCGTCTCGTTTCGGGTAGGGCGAGCTCGCGAGGGAAAGGTCGCTGCACAGCATAAAGCAAGTCGATGATGGTGTACAAGTGCAAGTGCAAGTGGATGTCAGACCTGCGCATCCAAGTTGACCGACGTCGATTACTCCTCAAAGGAAGAGACTGCGCGTGGGCGACAGGAAAGTTGGAGGAAGTATCCGAGAAGAGTGCCAGTCGAGGTTTAGTTTTCCCCCTTGAAGTTATTTCCCTTCCCTTGCCGAGATCTCTCACTCTCACTGTCACTCGTACACACACACACACACACACACTCTCTCTCTCTCTCTCTCCCTTCTCCCTCGCTCCCAAGTCTCCTTCCCTCAGGAACAAACGGACGGACCGGGGGTGGAGTGGGTTTGACAGGGCTGGTACGTGAGTTTACAACGCGATGTTATGTCGAATCCTCAAGGGTTGTCGGCGGCCACAATGGCAAAAACGAAGGATAATTGTGACAAGGAGCAAGCGCAGCGAGTCGGAGAAAAAGGGGAGCTTCAGAGGGGTCAATACCCCGGGTCCGGTTGCGTCTGAGATGGCCAGAAAAAGGCAAGAGGCTGGAAGTATAGACGGAAGGAGACGGCTATGGGCTATGGCTGTAACCAGCACAAAGGAGTAAATGATAATTATTACGGGGACAATACAAACACAATTGATTGCACGCAAGTGAAATTATTATGGTAGAGAGGACGGATCGAGGATGGACCGAGGATGGATGGAGGATGGATGTTGGAGAGTCGTTGGAGACAGCGGGATGGGATGGGGGCCGATAAAATTTGGCGGCCTCGAATCTCAGAGACTCACGGTTAGCACCCAGTACCAGAACCCAGCACTCATCACCCAGTACTCACCACCACCTCACCACCACCTAGTACTTACCACCATCTAGTACTCACCACCTAGTACTCACCACCTAGTACTCACCACCGCCCACCACCTAGTACTCACACCACCCACCACCACCTAGTACTCACCACCACCCACCACCCACCACTCACCACTCACCACTCACCCATCCACCACCCCTAGTCTGCGCCATTCCAATGCTTCACGCTCGACCTCTCTCCTCCCCATCAACGCCTCCCTCCCTAGGCCGCCACTGTCTTTGAGCTAGCTACTGCCACCATTCTAACTGCTGTTGGCCAACAGAGGTCAATTATCATTTGACAGCTTGAGCTCCGGTCATTAATTGCAATCTTCGGGTTCCTTCGCTGCATTAGCAGCGTCCTTTCGGAGCCCGCAACGGGGCATATTGCAGTATTAGGGGCTGCGTGAGTGCATTAGGGTCCTCTTGTCCTCTTGTCCTCTTTAGCGTTCCCAAAGTCTATGGAGCCGATGCTTCAGTGCTGTTCGGCGAGCTGCTTAACGGGCTGCTTAACGGGCTGCTTGACGGGCTGTCTGACTCTGGTTGTTCGCCTGTGGACGGAGTACAGATGCACGAGGTCGACGGCTGTGGGGAGGTGGGTTCTTGGATGCACGAAAGAGGCATGGCTTACGATGGCTGGCTGTTGATGGGAGAGTGCTTTTCGCAAGTTTAGGCCGTTTTGGGAAACGCTATGTTAACACATCTCCACCTCAGCACCAACGACCAGTTGGGAACCCTCAGATACTCAGATGGCTGAGGTGAGAAGAGAGGAACCAAACGGCAATGAATACTTCGTCGTGGCCAGTCCCGAGAAGCTGGATTCCTTGGACCAATTAAACTAGTGACCAATTGAACTCCTACGAACTACCACAAGCTACCATAAGCTACCATAAACGATCATAAACGATCATAAACGACCATGAACTATCATGAACTACCATTACAGTACAGTAATTATCATAAACTACCATTAAGTACCATCAAGTACCATCCAGTACCATTAACTACCATCAAGTACCATTAACTACTATTAAGTACCATGAACTATCATTAAGTACCATTAACTACCATTAAGTACCATTAAGCACCATAGACGACCATTAACTACCATAGACGACCATTAACTACCATAGACGACCATTAACTACCATAGACGACTATTAACTACCATAGACGACTATTAACTACCATGAACTACCATGAACTATCATAGTCTACCACCCATTCGGCTTGAGGCCCCAGAGACCTCATCGAGCACATCGCAACTTCCGCAACCTGTCGAGGGCTGGATTGGTCAAGGTTCTTGAGTCAAGTATTCTCCTCAAGAGTCAAGGCACATACGGGGTCACTGGTCATGACTGAACTCGGATGGATGTCCAACCACAAAGCCGCGCTCGCCTGATCGACCGGGAAAGTCCACACATCAATTAATTTTGGAGGTCATCTCGGACGAGCACGTCAATAACCTCACTCTGGTTGCTGGCAGTCTCCATCAATCCCCTTTTCCCCTGGACCTCATGTCACAGCCCTTGACCAAGACCAGATGGATGAATCGCGCCAATGCAAGAATCCCCTGCTTGTATTGGTGGTGAACAAGCGAATTCGGGAATACTACGTGAGAAGTTGGTGCGATTACCTGCAGCATTACTATATCTGCATATTATCTTGGATTAAATCATGGCATCAGGGACGACTGGTATCAGGATAAACTCAAGTCGCTCAATGCGGCCGACCTCACCAGCCGCTCTGCTCGCACCCTTGAAGTCGCATGGGAAACATGTGGCCATTCGCACATCATGAGCATGAAAGAGAACGTGGCCTGCACTTCCTCTCGATTGATACTCTGGCTCATGGTCTCACAAACAGTTTTCTTATTTTTCAATGCTCTCTAAGGGGGCTTTTTGGATGGCTTCCACATTCTTCGACTCTCACGACGATCATCTGTCAGTGGCGGTCTCCATGAGATACGGGTTTGTTTGTTCCTGGGAATGGCGTCTCCCGCTTCGTACGGGAATCCCAACTCCTGGAAGAGGTCACACAAACTCGCAACCCAGGCACATCACGATAAAACCACAAGGGTGACAAGAATATACCAGATCATGCAAGGATATACAAGAATTATACAAGGCGGCACTAGCATTTTATCCAACCCCCCGAACGTCGAGCAAGATGACTGATAGGATGATTATCTCGGTCATCGGACAAAACCATCAGTCAACCTACCAACCATCCATGCCCATCTATTCTTATACCAGGTCTACAAGACACCATACCACACCACCTTCACTCTTATCTCTCATCCTCACAACCCCACCGAGGGAGGAGGCTGGTCCTCTCTGGCCACCACAGAAGATAAATTAACCATTCCTGCAGCCCATTACCTGTTTCAAGAATCGTGCAGCATCAGAGTACGAGCTGCACCAGTCATCCAGCATCGAATCCTTTACCCAGACGCATGTTCAACCGATGTGCAGGATGCTGTAAGACGGCGGCGTACCACACCTTGAGCATCTGAACAGAGCTACAGTACCTCTCCTTCACGATCCCAGATCTGACAAAGCGACCGCCCCCAGAAAATCCTTGATGCCGACGAGGAGAGTGATGTACAGAAGGCCGTGGGTAGACGGCAGTCTGTGCCATGCCGCAATTGCCCCCGACCTGTCACTTTGCAAACGTCAACTAGAGGAGGGGAATTATTTAGAGTTATCAACTTCAACAAGTCTCACCCGCGGCGTGGCTATCGGCATATCTCTCCAACCAGTTTCAAATCGGAAAACTCTGGTAAAAGGTCCCCTGACAGCTTTTAAAGGGAGCACTCCACGTGAGATGGAAAATCCCCCAAAATTAACGGGTGGAATTACCCCCATTTAAGATTATTTCTTTTTTCTTTGACAGGTGAATTGTTAACCCCCATCCCGTTCCCTATTCAGACCGTTTGCAGAACTGTGTTGCGGATGACTATCATTGTAAGACATCAATTACGGCCCACCTCGGCATTTCCAGGCACTCCCGGCTTCAGCTGAAGATGATTCCCACGATCCTCCCGTCGTTGACGTCGGGAACCGAAGATAGCTGTCACCAGGGTTGACTGGTGGGTGTTTCACAAGATAGCATTGAACACAGCAGCCTCATGATAAGCCTGATGGCTTCATTGGGTTGTTTCACAATTGTCCTACCTATCATACAATACGTAAACCCAGAGGTAGTAAGTCAATCGAGCGAAAGTTCGCCGAGCAAAGACAAAAAGGTCTCGTTCAATCGTCCCTCGGTGTTTCTTTTCCTGATTTGTTCCGTCGTCTTGTCCCCCTTTTCATTCCCAGCATGATCCCAGACTCAAAGGCTTCAGCCCCACGGCAATTGCAGCAAAGCAATAGGTTCAAGCAGCCATCCGTGAAAAATTCCCAATAGTTTCTTCTGCTCCCGCAGATATGTGCGAAGCTCCCCGATCACGTTTTGGCGCCGCGTCCGATGGATTTTGATAAGTGTTAGCGTGTGACACAAGGATAATTTGTTGGACATATCACATTCCCTCAGCGTCTACTGTTTTATTCTTAAGCCGAAGTTAGTATGGTTATGCTAGCTAGGAAACCCCAACTTTTGCTTTGGGTCACCACATTACTTACTCGTCAAGTTGGATGCCACAGTACTCTTAACACGGCTCATCAACTGCAATGTACTTTGAATTGGTAATACTATTTCTCCCAGGGACTGCCGCTGGTACGTAATTTAAGATCATGTGAAGGGTTCAGCAAGTATTGTATGGTTTAGTATTTCTTGAGCCTGTATATATGAAATTCGGAGCACGGTAGTTCTCTGTCTTGCTTCTGGAAAGGATAGCATCACTAGAGGTTGCCCTGTTTTAATACGTGACAAAGTTATCTACATCATGCTTATCAAATCGGATGCTATGCAAAATTACAATTAAAATTAAATAAAGAGGAGAGAATTGAGTCACTTTTCTCTCCTTGTCTTTTGTCTCTTCAAAGCGCAATGCAGGCCCGAGAGAGCCCTATAGGTGAGAGAGAAGATTCTCAAGTTTCAACTTGTATCTAGAAAATGTTTATCTCAATCATCACTTGGTTTTGTATTCATCTTGCGCAGCCAGAAAATCACAGCTAGAGAATTTCTCTTCGAACACGTAAGCCTGCATTATAATTTGAATCGTCATTTCTCAGTTAATGCAAGCTCATCTCCCCAACATGCAAATCGTCCCTCAATCGAATCCGACATCTCTCATTCAACACAGCTCCTCACGCTCGAATAGCCCCTCGCTACTCTCCTCCCATCCCATCGGAACACTCGACACACTCTCCCAATCTCTCTCTTCCTCGCTGTCACTATCAAGGCTTGAGCTCTCGCTGTCGGATAGTGTTGGTGGAGATGAGGAGAATCGGCTATTTCTTCCCATCTGTAACTCGTTCAAAGGGTATGGATCTAGGTCTTGTCAATCGTTAGTGAGCGGTCATTAGCAGGGGATTTAGGATGTGATACCTTGAGACTCGTTCGGATCTTCTTCTCGGCCAGTACCGTCGTTCAGCCCCGTATCTTTCTCTACTACCAGCTCTTCCTCTTCGTCTGTATCGCCATCTCGCCGCGACCTCATGTGCGACTCCCATAACTGCAGCAATTTTTCTCTTTCCCGCTGTTCTTCCTCCACCTCTCCTTCTCTATCGTCGTCCTCTGCTTCTCCAACCAGCGTCTCCTCATTACCTAACCGTATGTACATCCTCGCTTCTATGCTCCTCTCAACAGGCTCCTTTAGATCCCACTTCTGAGAGTTCGACGAAAGTGTCACACCCCTCAACGGCTCCCCCGCTACTACCCCCCTGGTCAGAGCACAGTGTCTGTTCCATCCTCCTCCCTCCGGATGATCGAGTCTGTAGGTGAAAGTCACTCCTTCTAGTCCATTTCTGCGTCTATACAGACACGCAGCGCAATAGCTCTCTAAGTACTTGATGCCTCCAAGTTTCTGGTTGCGCCAACATCCACTTCCAGGGGCTGAATTATGCTTGAGTGGCAATTCTTGTGCCTCTGGGGAGAAAATGTGGGCGAAAGGGTGGGATGGAGAAAAGGGCGTGGCGGTGGAGATACCTGAACATACCGTCTCGATTTGGAGGCGTCCAGTATGGTTGCAGTGGGAGTGGATCGTGTCGATGAGATGGCACATATCAAGAAGCAGAGTATTACCCTTGCACTCAAAACAGGAGTATTGCAGAAAGTGGACAGGCTTCACGGAACCCTCTCTCTCTTGCGGTCATCGCCATACCTCTTATAGCAGCTACATATTCTGGTCATCCCAAACATCTGAAAGAAATTCTGGGGGTTCGTTCAGCTACTTCCCTTTCAAACCCTGGTGTTTGTTTGCTGAAGTCAAGAGTTTCTCGGTGGTGTTGCATGGTGAGACGTTCTTAGTTATCCACAGATTCGTTTCTCCTTTTGCAAGAGGCGTGTTTAAGCTCTGGGGAGAATGAAGCAGAGCCTCAGCAAATGCATTGTGTGGCAGTCTGATACAGCCAGCTTACGAGATGTGAATCTTGCGCTATTGTTCGCTTTATTGTACGGCCTCTGTTTCATGCGTGATCTTTAACTCAGGGCTCCGTACCAGGAAACACATCTTATTCTGGTTCAAGGTACATCTGGCTCATTTCCCCAGATTCTCATCCAACAATTACTCTATCTTCAAATCAGCCCCTGGTACCATTGATTGGACCCAAGTCATCACAAGCCTAATATAGATCAAGATCTTGTTCGTGCATGTGCTCATTGTCCCTACTCAGTTTCCCAGCTCATATTCGGAATTGAACAATGATTGTTTTGAATTGCGCGTGCAAGAATCCTAGAGATATGGCCATAGACTTAGTTTTCTTGCCTTTCAGTGGGCCTCAAAGAGAATGGTGGCTTCTAGATGGTCATGCTCCTCAGCCATAAGTTTAATAACAACCACCACCATTGAATCATTCATCCATTTCCAGTTCTATTTCCACAGATCCAGCTTCAGGATGTTTCGAGTTGCTCACAGTAACTGTCCGGGAGATCTGGTCACAGGCTCCGATGTCTTGCGCTACAACGCTTCATCGCTTCCAGAAGACTTATTACAATGACTGCTAGTTGATCTGTGAGCCAAGCAGAATGCACATGGGTTTGCAAACGACCTTCACACACCTGAGAAGGCTCAGAAAGAGCATGTCTGAGTGAAAAGTGTCCGAGATCTGTGAATGCACTAAACACAATTGTTCCAAGGAAAAACAGAAAGGTCTTTGAGAAGTTGTTTTTCTACTATACCTTATCATCTACGCGTGGGATGTCAAATATCAACAAAGTCCCACATACAAACCAGATCTCCTTACACAACATCCCGTCCATGCCTCTTAAAAAGAGACACATCAGAGCCACAGCACGTCATTACCGCTACCGTTCAAATCCAGGACATCTCATGCAAGTTGTCCATGAAGCAACATCAAAGACTCTGTGCCTTTGTTCTGGCGTCTCATAAGCTTACATCGATGTTTTGTGTCTGGAATCTAGATCTGATCTTGCCACATGGAAACCGGCCTAGTTGAAAGACGTACATGACCTGTAGATGCCACCTTGCAGGATAAATTATAGATTCCAAATGGAAAGCACGTGAACATCTACAGGAACAGTTTGCATCAGAGAGACACAAAGACATGTCGCAACCATCCGCAGGCAGATCCGTGCATGACACGAAATGCCAAGTGGCAAATCTCAGAGTTTTACATGGAAACAATGCAAAGATAAACATACTCTGTCCGTAAGTGATAAGATGAGATCAATGTCTAAATGAAGCCTCACCTCTCTGAATGATTCACATGTGAAAGCCTGGAAACCGATGGATAGCTATTTGTACTGTAGACTCGTAGCAAGAACCGAGAAGATGATTAGGATCCTGATGTGACTAAGTAACCGACTTTCATCCTTGAAAATATCTGGGGTAGCAATAAAGAGATTCGACTAAATTCCGTTGAATTGAAATGGTACGAGACACAGAATCAAGTGTCTGTCTCTCCATTTAAGCGAATAAGCGAGGGAAGCCCTTCGCCTCCTTTTTCACAACCAATTCCACGAAGTTAGCGATAGATATCACATTCAAGATGACGAAAAGAGACATTATAAACACTATTCATTAATAATAGTCTCCTTCACTATCGCTCGCTCTTCCGCTTCTCGTCTCGTACACCAATTATCAATCTATCATCTACAATTCCTCACTACCTCCATCATTTTCTAGTGCACATGTCCAGTGTTTCCTGAACCAGGGGTATTCCAAATCTCGCCATCGCCAATACAATGCAATGAAACAAATCCAAGGGGGATATTTCCTAAACGCCAATCCAATATCATTGGAACCTCCACAATAGACAAAAGAAACGAAATGGAATATGCAAGATGCCGTAATGAACGTAGGACTCGTGTATCCTCCTCCTCCCTCGCAAATTATATATGTCTCGTCTTTCAGACTTTGTATTAGAGCTCGCCGGCGCTGTTTTCAATTAAAATCTCGCGTAGTGCGTCATGGTCAACAACTTCTGTTGTGACCTTACTCGGTACCCGATCGACCTTCCGTACAAAGCCAGGAATGGGACCCTTTTGATTGATCCCCGGAGGTCTTCCCATGGCCATCCTCAACGGATCAGGTGGCGCATGTGATCCGCTGACTATTCTCTGTTGGGATGATGATGATGAGGATGATGCTCTTGATGTCTTTGAAGGACTCACGCCCCAAGTCCCAAACACCCAACCTCCAAGTCTGCGACCCAGACCTGAATTACTGGTCGAACCCTCGTTCGAGTTGGCCGAAGAGATAGAACGAGCGTCGGACCTGTCGGCCTGCATACTTGACCTCAAATATGAGGTGCTATTATGACTGGCTCGAGAGAGCGTCGGACGGGCTGTCACAGCCGTATTGACTGAAACCATTGAGGATGGAGTGTTGTGTCGAGATCGCGGGCGCGGGCGATACAGAGCGTTATTGGATTTGATAGTAAGTTGTGAAGGGCGAGATTTGAGTGTGTGTATATCAATACCAGAAATTGATAAAATGGATTCGTGAGAAGTTGCACGCCGAAGAGTAGGCCCAAAATCTTCGTGCCAAGCATCGTCGACTGGAGGTTCGTAGTTAATATTTCGAGTAGCTTCCGTGATGCTGGTATCAATCTTCAGAGTAGGTAATGTTGGCGCGAGAAGATTAGGTATCTCATGGACATCATCATCCTCCTCCTGGATGACATTTTCTGGCTGGATCTTCGGAAGAAGACCAACATTTCTTGCTGAAACGTCTGATCCTCTTTTATGGTGACGGAAAGGAGCGAATTGCGGTGACATGGGATCGATGCTCGATCCTGGTGACGTTGGGCGTGAGGAATCGAGGTCGAAACCTCTATCAAAGAGGGTACTATTTCGATACATTGATTGTGGAGACGATGGTACCGAAGACGGGGCAAAATCAGATGTTGCTCCAGATTGTATGGACCAGCGGTTGTTCGGAGTATGCGGAGTCGGTATGGAGACGGAAGTTTGTGAAAGTATAGCGCTGGCTGTGTCCTGAATCCGTGGAGTTCTAGGTGACCTGGGTGTTTGAGAACCTCGAGGAGGGGTGAAATTTGAGGTGCTGAGAGACCCCCGTTTCTTTTTCGGACGTCGAGGGTCTTCCCTCTTTGAACCGTGATAATGGTGATGAATATGCAAAGTCTGAGAGATAGCTGGCTCTGGAGCTTTCGTGGCAAGCTCTGCTCCAAGAGTTGGTGTTTCGTGGCCATCGGTATCGACCGGCTGTAACAACATGAGCTGTTCTCGTAAGGACTGAACCTCATCGTTTGAGCTCATGAGCATCTCTCGGAGCTCCATTATACCCAGTTGTAGATTGGCATTATCTTGTAGGATGTCCTTAACAAAATGGGATACCACATTGCTCCCGCTCTTCGAGCCTCTTGTACTTGCTGCAGCGATTTTCAAACGTCCTACTGCAGTGTCCAGCTCGTTTTCCACTACACGCTGTCGTTCTATGCGGCCTAATACTTCAACATGCTGCTCCCTTTCGTCCCTAGCCTCACACTCGATCCTCTCAAGCTCATCTTGCAAATCGCATATCCTCCTCTCTGACCTCTTCCATTTCTGGATCGCCGCTCGTTCCTCTGCTTCAGTCCGGATGACTGTCTTCTGCAGTAGGTCTTGTTCCTGTTCCAGAACGGCCAGTTGTACTTCAAGATCTTGAGTTCGTGCAGCGAGAGCCTCAAGCCGTCGTAGCTCTTGTCGGGTGAATTGAAGTGTCGATTCGAGAGAGTTGATATGAGTTTCCGAGTCCGAAACTGTCGTGTTGAGTCCTTCAAGTTGCTGTAATAGAGCTCGATTCTCGTCTACACTTCTGGTATTTGCATCCTCGAGCTCTTTCTTATCGCTCTCGAGCTGCTCGATCTTGGCCGTCATTTCCATGCGATCTCGTTCGGCATCATGTATATATTGTTCGTGCCGTACAAGCAAAGCCTGCAGTGCAAAGGTCAGTGACTTGGACATCTTATACTTTTCTCGTACATCTACTCCTGCTTAATGCGCTTGCCCAGAACCACTCCCGGAGAAAAAAACAACATGAATATATCTTCATCTCTTTTCTTCCCAGTCCCGTATGACCTGAGTAATTTCCATGCAAGACATAGAAGGTCGGACGAGGAATATACGTACCTGCCCCAAGGTCGCAGCCGTGTGAACCTCTTTCTCAAGATCTTCCAAAGCCGCACAGCTGTGCTTCAGGTATGCGCAATCTTTCCGCCCACAGCAACACTCGAGATTGTGGCCGGTTGTACTCGGACAACAGCTTGGAATGTGGCCTATCAAGACCTCGAGCTCATCCGCCTCCACCATGGCCATCACCTCTGCTGAACTATTGCTCCTCCTCGACTCCTTCTGGTGTTTGACACGTCTTCGTACGTCCTACCGAGGCGTTCCTGTGGTCTTTTTGTCGCGTCGCACGGCCACCATACTTGCGCTCCGGAATATAAATGGGTATACAAAGGAGGGTGAGTACCGACGATTCGGCGCGAATGTGTGTGTTGTTTTGTCGTTATTGTAAAGCCACAGGGTCGAGGAGTTGGATATTGAGGAGGTTGGGAAGTGGTCTTGTGGTTGAGTCGTGCCTGCCTTGGTCTTGGTGTGGCTCAACTCAGCAACTTCGCTGCTCCTCTTGTTCATCCCACCCTGAACCTGCAATGCCGACCAACCCTTGCAAACGTTCTTTAAGCTCGCCAGGGACACGCCAATTAATCACCCCTGCATCGTGGATTATCTTTGTCACTAAGAACTTTATCCCGGCCATCGCAATAACAAAAATCAAAATCAATATTTATGCAAGACCCTTAGCGACCTTTTCGCGATCAGATTGTGGGGTGTTTGAATGACGCCAAGTCGATCATTAGAGAAACATTTTCATGAGTTCTTGTCACTAGACTCTCCAAGTCTTTTGAAGATTGGTCCAAAATGACAACCGGCAACTTATGAAGACACAAGGGAAATAAGTAGAATCTCTTATCTAGAAAAATTTCTCGTGTTAGATAATCGTTCTAAGCTCCTTTATTTAAAGCTATAGTAAGTGTTCATGCTAGAATGCTCACAAAATCGCCAAAATATCCTTCCTTAGGTTGCTCATCTAAGGGTAATAGGTATGCAGGAGAGAAGAAGTCACGTTGTAGTTTTCCTATAGCGATGGGGTAACTTAAACACTCAGTTCTTCCGCTCTTCCTTCCAAAAGCTTAGAGGCATCTTGTGATTCATATATTCTTCCCTTATTCACACAAATTTCTTGATCAAAATCGCTGGAGGGTGTTCTTATTTGGTGCGTTTTCAATCGTGATCGAAGTCCTTCCGGACCTAGATGAGTCGTCTGGGACAATAACAACAAATTTGAAAACATTGGAAAATTGCCCTTTCGAGTTTTGCTGGATAGTTATTATTTTCGGTACACGTCGCGAAGGGTACCTTCTGACAGATGTCTCTGATTCGTCCTCTGGTCGACAACGAGTGCTTATGCACAAGTTTCGGTCCTCTTATGTACAATTGTGCGAGGTAAAAAGTGAACACCACGCCATCACAATGCCCCGACGATGTTGCACTTCCTCGATGGCCGACTCAACGATCTCATAAGAACAAGCTTAATCTTCTTATACTCTCAAGCTAGGAGAACCGTCTCACGGTTGCTAAGGGGTGTTTGTTTATACCGAGGGCCATCCGCTGGACCACGTCAAAGCATTCCATCCAAACAGATAGCTACCGTCGCCAAGAGATGCAGCAGTCGTGCTGGCATAGTGATAGTATAGGACAAGACCAAGCTTCGAGTCAGTGAAGACACCCCTGGGGATGAAGCATCAGCAAACGTCGTACAGAGACTATTGAAAGACGAAAACTTACTGCCCTCCTGGTCCATAAACTGTTCCGTGGCTTGCGAGCAATGTAGTTCCTCCGTTAGCTGTGCAGGACACGCCACTCTTGTCAACGAAACCGCCGGTAGCTGTCTTGGATCTACACATTCTGATCTGGTACTCCGCCCCAGTCGCAGGTTTGGCCCTGACAAATTTGTTGTTAGTACAGTCACCCGAAATATCTATCATACCCCCAAAGAGTTGGCAACAAGACTTACGTATCGTAGCCACAGCAAATCCCATATGACCATAAGAGGTAGTAGTACCCGCTGTAATAAAACATAAAAGCGCCTTCGCTTGGCTTTGTTCCACGGGAATCGTACTCGATGTTCACTGAAGAACCCGCCGATATCGTTGGAGTCGATGCCATCGGGACCTGGAAAATGCCACCCCAGAAAGAGCCGAAGTTGAGGACATATGAGCTACCAACAGCAATCAGGTTGGCATCGATAGCATTGTATGCCTTGGAAGCCGAGGAAGAAACTCCAATAGCGCCTTTGTCCGTCCATGACCCCACGTTCATAGTTGGGCTGGTCGTGAGACCGATCGTGCTGACTTGGGAACCAAAAGTTGAAACTGTATAGTACATATAGTACAAATCGCCAACTTTATGAACATCAGGAGCCTATTTACCTCTAGTAAGTACAGGCTGTTTACTCCTCAGTTATCAACATACCCAGAGATCTGTGTTCCCCGAAGCACTGATTTTGGAGCCACCTGGCAAGGCATAGCCTTTGATTGTCCAAGGGCCGCTCAATGAGCTTGCTGTCGCTACCTCGATTCCGCTGCCAGTGTTGAATTTGAAGTATAGACCATCACTCGAACGCTGAATTACCGAAGGATCGTGAGCCCAGCATGCACCTGAGCAAGCTCCCGGGTTGGAATATGCTTTGACCAGTGACGTTGCGGCAATCGATAATAGCGAGAGAGATTTCACAAGAGACAACATTTTGGAAGGACATTTGAGACGAGGTGCCGTGATGCGTGCAAGGCGCAGTTGATGTTGCTCATATGCATCTTGAACTAGGAAGTTATTGATATCCTTGATACCCGCAAAGTCAATTGACACCGCTCGCCATTCGTGGAAACTATCCAGCAAGGTACCTCATGCCTGTTTCAGGGTTGAGCCTTTTAGCTGGAGCCAAAAACACACGGAATTTCTAAATAACACAAAGTTGGGGTTCAGATAAACTCAAATAGACAAAAAGATCTCGGAGTGAAGGTCCTTTGGGTGGGCATGTATCTTTCATGCCCCTAAAATTTTCCACCTCGTCGTACTCTCATTTCCACCATGGAAATTTGAGATTGAAATAGAGTTGAAGAGGCACTAGACAATCTCATGTGATATCTCTCAGGCCGGCAAATTTCGGCATGCGAATCCTCCTTTATCTCTACCATTGTAATGGTCTCACAAAGTTGTGAAATCTTGAAATTCTCATTGGAGGCCTCAATATGAAGATGTCTTCATTTGACTCGGCATCGAGAACCCTACATTTCGACACATCTGTTTCATATACATGAAAACGCGGAAACAACGGATCAGTCGATCTCCCGGTATCTTGGAGATGCGGGGTGGTGCAATCTGACTTTACGCGGACAAATATACACATCATCTGACTTGGTCAAAGCAGGTAGATTCCACGAATCTTCGATGGCTGCCATCTGTTCTAGACATTTTGAGAATGAGCTGATTATGTGCGCTTGACCAATAATTCCCACCGAGCACTTGAACGATGGCTCTCGATTCAACTCATAACTTATATTCAGCTTTATGATATTACAACGTAACAACGGAAATTTTAATAACGCAACGAACAAAAATGGAAAGGAAGACCCTACAATTGGAAGACTGGGGAGATGTTTCAACATACTTGAATAATTCTCCACGTGCCATCCTTAGTTGATGATAGGAGCAGTCTGATTGAAATGCAAGAGGGAATAATCGGAGCACGGATCACGTCTTTTCGATGATCGTCTTTAAGAGACTTCGAGCCAGCGCCATCCGACTTGGCCTCCCGGAATGCAAGGATAAAATGCATCGTCCCTTTTTTGGTGTCCGCAAGCGCCTCAGCTTCTTATCAACTTGTGCTACTCCAAAATATGGAAGCTACAGTTTAGTCGCAGACAAACAATGGCCAGATTCGATGAGATGGCCCAAAAACCAGATCGAGTGTGAGGACGATAAACCTAGATCTCGATCTTCCCCCACGTCAAGACCTTTGAGCGCAAATCATTACAAACTGTCTGTCATATTTCCATCACCAGACAATGTATGAGACAAAAGACGACAACTGTTCTCGATGAGAACGAGCTTTGGGCTATGATCTTCGATGGTCAAGTTACTATGACGAAAGGAGAGTCGCGTCACGCTTCATATGCAGGCTTGGCGCCATGACGCCACACTTAATACCTGGGCGCACCGCCACAGCTAGCCAAAACCTGATAACTTGGTTCCAGACCACGAACTGGCTGCCTGAGACCAAGGCTCTTGGTGTCTTTTGTACGACCAACACAGGGGACTATCGAGCTCCTACCCAGGATGTGGAAATTGCACCCTATCAGAGTTCAATAATTATTTTAGGATGGTTTGCTCCGCTCGCTTGTGAGTAATGGCGACGTCAGCTCTTGTTATCTACTACTTCTTTGTCCTCCATTTCAATCGAGAATATTCTTGAATGTACACCTCTTCATTCGTTCTTCCTCGAGAAAGAGTCATTTGTGTAACATCACGAATCACTTTCCAACAGGCTTCGATGTGACATAGTCTGCTTTAAGACGTCAAAGGTCCCATCATAATCTCCATCTGTTCATCTCCAAACCGCCAATGAGAGATATATCAACTCTGTTCAAATATCAAAAATCAAAATTCCGAACTAGAGGTAAAACACTACACAATGACATCCTTCGAAAATCCACCAGAAAGGGCATTCGTCCTCCAGAGATACCTCCTACTTCACGGCCAGCAATCCTCCTTACAAAAACGCCTCGAAGAAATGCTCCCTAGCCCCACCTCAACACCACCAACCTCCCGCACCTCATCTACTTCCTCAGTATCCTCCGCATCAAACTCAACAACGAATCTTTCTCTCAACCATCATGACGACTCCCGCATCTCACGCCCACGTCAACGACCACACCCTCCCCGCCGTCGTTCTTCACTCCCTAGCCACTTATCCACTTCCAGCATAGTGGGCATGAATGGGGATCAACAGAGACTCAATGAAGTGAATCAACAGATCAAGAGCACGCTTACGGATTTGTTGAATTGTGAGGGCGTGAGAAGTGATGAGAGATATCGACGATGGGTGCAGACGAGATTGATGGATGTTCAGAGGGAGCTGAAATGTCATCGTCGGAAAGGCAGCGTCAGTGGGCTTTCATTGCATTAAAGAAATGCACGATATCAAACCACTTGTGAGAGTCGTTGAACGAACTTCAAGATGGTTGTTGTTATCCTTGCAACACTACTTCTTGTCGGTTCAACATGGGTGGCAACTGCCTTAGATTATGTTTGAAAGGCACTCGACCTAGGGATACGAAAGAAAAGAAGAATTATAGGCTCCTCACGGATTGTGGGCATTGAGCCTCTATTGGATTTGGATTTTGGCGTTGGATATTCAAGATACCCCCAAGCAGGCAAATATCACCATAATGCTGGGTTCACGGCCTTTGTAACATTAGGAATATGAATAATGCATTGACTCTATTGGATGTACTGGTGTGGTAATGGTAACTTGTGTGAATAATCTCAACCTTATATTATCAGATTAACATGCGTTGCGCTAACACTTTCGGACCCCTCTCAACCCCTTCACTTGTTACTGGCCTTCGCGCCATCTGGGTAATCGAAGTGTGAGCTAAGAAGTTCCTAGTAAAGAATGCTAAAGCGACGACTCGGGCTCAATTGAACGCCTGTCTCGGCGAATAGCCACCGTTTTCTTATTTGGTAGATCAATACACAGTTACATGTTTTTGTTGTGCGACATGATATCGTTTTTGTGTATCTTCTAAGTTTTGCCATTACTTATGTCACATATCCTACTCTCTCTGATGTCAATTACATCTTGATGCCATCAACCACATTGTCACCATCTCAAATCTTCAACTCGGCTGGCACAATAATCTCCAGAATATCGACCCCGTTCTTCAACTCACTCTTACTCGGCATCTTCCCCCTCCTCATCAACTCACTCGCCTGCGTCATGATCGGATCAATCTGCATACTCGCCACTGCAACAACCGTCTCTCCTTTCGTATAATACGCTGCGAATTTCGCCTCCTCCGGTTGTCCCTTCAACACCAAATCATCCCACCCATTTGGGGTATTTCCACAATATCTCAGCTGACTACCCAACGCAGACCAGAAGATTGGGATGAATGCCTTTGGTGCCGTGGAGGGGTTGATGATATGTGCGGCGGCTGAACGACCAGCGTTCTGAGCGACGTTCCAATGTTCAATGCGTGTTAGAGCGCCAGAACCGCCTGGCCCGTGATAGGGATATGTAGCGATATCACCAATGGCGTAGACGTCTTTTTGGCCTGAGACGACGAAATTCTCATCGGTTTTCAGGGAGCCGTCTTTCTCTAAAGTGACTGCTTTGTTCTCTTTTAAAAATGTAGTTGCTGGTCCTACACCGGTACCGAGGATGACGAGATCTGCTTCGAGTGATGTTCCATCTTTGAGCTCGATGGCTCCGACTTTTGAAGAGTCGGATTTAGAAGCTGTAGCTTTCTCGACTCCCGCATTGAGCTTAAATTTCACGCCATTCTTCTCGAGGGCTTTTTGGAAAATTTTACCGACTTCTTCTCCCATTACTCGTTCTAATGGGGCCTTTTCCATGCCGACGACTGTCACGTCGTTGCCTTTTGTGACTGCATTGGCAACTTCCATGCCGATGAAAGAGCTACCGATGACGACGATCTTCTTGTTCTTCTCACCGATTGCTGCTAGGATGTCTTTGACATGGGGGATGGTCCGAAGGAGGAAGATGTTTCCCAATTCCTTGAACCCTGGGAGTGGGAGACTCTTTGGTGTACCGCCAGTTGCTAGTACCAACTTCGAGTATGAGAAGGAGTTTCCACTCTTGGTTGAAACTTTCTTTGAGGAGAAGTCAACATCCGTGACTTCGTCATCGATAACATCCACCGACCCCTCCTTGAACCAAGCCTCGTCTCGAAGAGCAATCTTCGCTGGATCGTCGATGAGAGCTTTTGAGAGTTTTGTTCGATCGATTGGTGGATATCCTTCACTGCCAATCATTGTTATGGAGCCAGTGAAGCCATTCTCGCGGAGAGCTTCAAGTGTTCCAAGAGCGCCACTTCCACCTCCAACAATGACAACCTTCTCTGCACTAGCCTTGCCTGAAATTCTGATTCTTGGCTTTCTTCGGCTGCCTTTGATGCTGGACTCCTCGCCTGTGATATAGACTCCGCCACTCTTTTCTGAAAGTTCGAAGGCAGGAAGGGCATCAATGGCTGGTGCGTTCTCGATGTCTCCGTTCGATGCTTTGAAGCATGCTTCGACCAATTAGTACCGACACTTAAATAAATTAACACGCGAAACTTACCACCGTGCCAAGGACAAGTAATCCGCCCATCACCAGTCAAAACACCTTTCACTAATGGAGCACCATAATGCGTACACTTGCTCCCAATAGCACTAACCTTCCCTCCAACATTACACAGTAACACCTTTCCCTCTTCGATACCTTCAACTTCCACTTCCCTCTTCTCTCCAACCTTCAAATCAAGGTTACTAAGACCCTTCAATTTGTATTCCTGTGCCATGATTCGTGACGTAGTGGATAATAATCTACTGTGTTGGCTGGGTATAGCTTGATGGAATTGGCGAAGTAGAGAGAAGGTTTGGGATATTCTCATAGAGGGCATGAAATTTAATGGGTGGGGGTGGAAGTTTGTAGGAAGATGAAGAAAGAAGTCAGGGACGAATTAGGAGAGTCTCGGGCATATGAATTACATGCATGGCATGAGGTGACGAGGTCGATGATCGAATGCAGTCAATGCGCTGACAACAGACGGGCGTTGATTGGATGATGAGCTGCGGGAGCTCCACGAAAAATTGCGAGTTTCCGTTATCGATAAGAATGGCAGGTGAAATACATGCATGCGGGGGAGGGGAAACACTTGGTCAAGGGGAATTCGCAAATTACTGTCCTCCAATGCCTCAATCTGGAGTCTTGACCGCGAAAGATTCAATAGGATTGTTTGCTTTATGATATCTATTTCAAAAGCTTTTGTCAAGATAACCTTTTTATTAGGAGTTTTGGGGGAGCGGCTAAGTGGCTGATTGAGGGAACCAATGGGTACTTCTGAGCGATTTTACATTCATCTCCTTGCTAATTTCCTTTTCCCTTCTTACCATTGGCAAATTTATATCGTTTCTATAGGTATATGTTATGAAAACAAAGTTCTCACAACGGTGAGACATGGATACTTGCGAGAGTTCAGGTACTTACTGCTGATCTGCTTTCAAACTACTAGACGTTTGTAACATTACTTCGACAAATGTCTCATGAACTCTTGCGCCACCCGTAGGTCTCGGAAGGCTCAATAATACTTCGAGTTGTCGTTCTATACACGTTGGTAGGGCTCGTCTTGAAATTGGTAGGGTTGAGATATTTGCACCTACCAGTAACAGTCGCTATGTCTATCATCAGAGTTTCTCTTCAGACTCAATGGACGGAGGCAAACGGGGACCTAATAGCACATGAAGAACAGAAGAACAGCAATTGTCACGAGCTTGATTACCTGGAACTTTTGGTCGAAACGCCCAACTACCCAGAATTGCAAGTAGGACCCCAAAGTTTCTGGCTAGATATACATATTTGCTTTCTAGATTTTCATGTTGCCAAAGAATAAGGACGTCTTTGATTGACCTAAAGTAATGATTCCTCGGATCGAAGATCTGACATATTTCGGATAAGAGCAGCGCTTGCAGAGCTAACCTCGGCTTCGACACTGTAAGAACAACCATTTGGGATAATTTTGAGGTTAGGGTGATCACAATTGCATTACACAAAGCAATGGAAGCAACTGTAAAGCTCTTATCTAGTGATTCGAGACTCCATTGTTAAAACTTTTTTCCCCCAAGATTTGCTCCGTTTGAACGAGGTATTACAATAAGCATTACCCAAAAATAAACGGTTGCATGCTTCCTAGATGCCATAGAGTATTAGCGTCCGCGAGATTGAGGCGTTGCTTGGGCTGTGGTGATGGTCTAAGCAACAACTTTACGCTGACAATCGACGACCATTAGCTTACTTCAAGGGTGAAAGTGTCCTGGAAGATGGGACGGTCAAAGTTTGAAACATGGCCTAAGCCTAAGACAAAAGCCCTTCATCCCTCTTCGGTGCCATTACTGTTTCTAGTTAGCGGATTCCATCTGCCTTTCAAAGAAGGATCATTGCCTTTGCTCATAGCAACAGACTAAGACTATCTTTCTGTGGCCACTTTATTCCTTACTTCAGTCATATAAATATACAGTACAACCATAAGAGAAAGTGAAGACTTATCATCGTCACTGTGATAAAAAGACAGTGTTATGTTGACCCAATGAAGCTGAAAACATTAGCTTCATACATCCTAATCAGAAGAGTATATCCTGAGGAGATGTTTAAGTTGCCCGCTAATAATTTCAAATGTGAACTGACTACTAACAAGATGAATTTTTCGTGTTCAATTTCTCAGTGGTTACTAGTAGCTTACAAGAGGATATTCTCACTATTAACACAATTTATGTAGTAAAAGCTTGAATAATGTCGTTCACTCTACACCAAGCGGACGATCAGTTAGAAGAGCACCGAAAAATCTGTCCAGGACTTAAGACGCTGAGCATGGTTTTTTCTGGCCCCCTCTTAACCTCCCCTTTATTGTAAGCAAATGTTTACAAAGGGAAGCAAGACCGACAAAGCTACGTCACAAAAAAGTACCCAAGACTTTATTTAGAGTGCAAAATATCACATCCAGTCAGCTCAACACTGTTACATCTTCCATTTCTCACCAAGATACTAACTCTACTGAAGCCATCGTAAATTCCAGAGACAAAATCACCGCAGAAGGCGTCAAAACCATTAAGCCGGATGAAGTCTCGGATGTCACTGGATCCCATCGAACTTCGAACGGTCGCGTAATAGGCAAGTAGTTTATAGGTGTCTTTTTGAAATTGTTCAACGTTACGCAAGTGATTTATCGATTCCCACCTCACGAACATCATAGTATTCCCAATGATCAAATGTTGTCAAGAATAGACGAATGGATTCTGGTCCCATTCGCCACCTGCCAGTTTACCTCGCCCAGACAATGTATTATTTCGCACCTCTCGAGCCTGCAGATCTGCAGATCTGATCGTCCGTCAAAACATTTATATTGAAGAGATCGGAGCCGGTCTAGAAGGTTTCGGCATCTACCAAATGTTACGAAGGTACAGCGGTGAAGTATCAGCTCCCCCGATGCCCCATCACTGCAGTAGCGCACCACCTATTCTAAATAGAGTAATACTATATAGCGCGGTCGCGTCCAGCTCTAATCTCGAAGCGTTTGATGCTTTTGATGATTTAACAAGTAATTCACTATGTCTATGTCTGCTTTAGCTCTTAATTACGATTTGCCTTCTGCCTTACGGCCTCCACCATTAGCGAATTCCCCTCCTTTTTCGACTGATCTTACACAAGATAGCCCTATACCACACCCACGGTACGGCGTTATTAAGCACCAAGTTTTACCCGCGATCAGAAGAGAGATGATCAGATCCTCTCTAAGGTTGTTTGGTCATATAGACAGATCCACGATAAGTTTGGCTATATAACAAGTCAGATTAGAGGTGCGACTAGTACCGACCGGCCGACTCCTCGTGAAGAGACAGGAAGGCCACTCATCCTTACTCGGGCCTAGGTAGAATAGCTAGCCGAATATGTGTACGCTTCCCGCAAAGGCAGACGCGGCACCTTTTGAAAGCTTGCAGAAGTTATAGATTTTAGTGTAAAGAAGGACGCCATTCGGACAGCTCTCAAGGGAGGGGTTCCACCGCCGTGTCACTCTACGAAAGCCACCCACTACAGAGAACAGGAAGAGGAGGTTGGCATGGTCTCAGGACTATATAAATTGGTCAATAGAGCGGTGGTACTCTATCCTCTGGACAGATAAAACTTGATTTACTCATTGCCCTGGTGAAAAGTGGGATAGTGCTTGTATTGTCGAAAGGGTTCAAAGAAGGAAGAGTTCGATGTTCTGAGGGTGTTTCTATTGCTACAGTCAAGGTTCGAGTATATTCTGAGAGAAGTACTGTTGTATAATCTGCCAGAAAAGCTATTGTCAACATATAATATCTGTGATTGAGGGCTCTATTCGACTACTTCGCCAGCAAGGAGTATATATAACTCTTATTTAAGATGGCGCACCAGGGTATGCTGCTAAAACTAGCATTAGCCGAATGTGGTGAGCAGCCAGCTCTATCTATAGGTCGCCCCGGCTCCGTCACTGTCTGCTTATCCTCTCCTGCGACGGACTATCTCACAGTGTCTGGTTACTGTCACGACTACTTTACAGAGAGTATGACTTATAACAGGCTAAGAGAAGCAGTAAAGGAGGCATGAGATATATTAGGGGAACAAACATTCCAGGACTTTAAAGATAGTATAAGGGAGCGATGAGAAGCTGTTATCAAGGCCGAGGATCACTTTACTCCATATTAGCTCTTAAATTGAATATGAAAGGCTTTTAAAAATCAGATTCCAAGCCGAACACGTCCGCAATTTATAGCTCTGTTCTATTTGAAATAGGTGGTGCGCTATTGCAGGGCCTCAGGGTGCTGATACTTCACTGCTGTACCTTCGTACGGACTACGAATCTATATTCAGCCCGTAAATCGAGGTTTTTGACGAGTTCATCTTCTTTGGAAGTATGAGACAACTGGTTAGACTCGTCTTTAATTTTGATGATTGTCAATACGGCCATAACGGATGCACAAGCTATGATGAGTATGGTAGGCCTACAACCACAATTTGGAGACACACTAAACACATCATCTATTACCCTTATGAGGCATTGAACTCAATGATCATAACTTCGTTACACGAGATAGTGCACTGCTCTTTCGATAGATATTTATGGAAGAGACGTACATTAAAGTGAGAGGGCACGGGTCACACAAGTATGGTAAAGCCTAGCCCGATACCATGTGTGCTGTAGAGACAGTATCTCGTCTTGAGAAGCTTCCAAATCCTCATGAACAAGAGGAACATATGAACAACCAGCTAGTGCGAGAAGTGAAGAAAGTGGAAAGTTTGTAGCTGATGAGGAAGGTCTTTGAAGATGGGGAGTCTGGCGGGAAGACGCAGAGAACGAATTACTTGAATTTGAATAGGATGCTTGTTACCACAAAATGTGCTGCTAGTATCGGCAACTGCAAATGTCGAAAGTTTTGCTTCTGGTTGCCGACAAGATCTTGGAAGCTTATCAAACATTTTGAGGATAATATCAGTAATTTTACCTATCGAGGGGCTAGGGACTTTGTTCGAAAATTAGTCGGATTATACTAACCTGCTTTGTGTTTGGTCAGGTCAATGAACCTGTGGCATATTGAAAAACTCCTGTGAAAGGACTAGCTTGTGATATCGATCAGTCTTCCACATTAGTTAAACCATGGCTACAGAGAGTACTTGACCTGTTCTGCTGCACAGACTCAGTCTCTTCCTGTAACTATACTTAAAACTCCCAATGCTTCTTTTACAGTCATGAACACTTAACCTCGTGTTGTTAACAACTCTCAATATCTCTTTTCTAGTACAGATCTGTTCCTCACATGGAGGACACAAGGAGGTCTCCTCGATGCAGGGTGCTAGCGCGGTGGTATGTAATATCCTTGAGTCCGCACACTAAAGCTGTTACTCATCAATTCATCATAGCTTGTGTCTACTAAAACTAATCAGACTTTAGGATTTCTAGAAGGTAGAAAATTTCGCCCACTCGGAGACCATTGAGGGGAACTGATCGCCAGAAGCATGACGAATAACGTCAGCTTCAATACGATGGCATACTGTCATTTTTCTTATCTATGTTTGCGAGAGTGATGCAAGAAATAGCTGTACGGGCGTAAGAATTCTGTTAGTAGTGTCGAAAGTGTCGAATAAAATACAGTTGCAAGTTGCTCCGATGCCGAAGCTGCGCCAAAATGCCAAGGAGAGCACATTCTCGATGATAATATCCCCACTTTAAAGCGTGATCTTACCAGCCGAAAACAGCTAGCTTAAATATGTGGTTTTCACATGTTTCCAAACAATTGCTGTCTCAAGGGGGTCCAACGAGGACGGACGATCGAACATCCGTGACGCAGCCACAGTTCCTCGTCTGCATCTCGAGTCGTGTTCTAAAATCCCCAAGTATTCCCGAAATGGGACTTCTCTTTACAAGCTCCTTTTGTCACCTTCCTTAGTTTCTTTACCGCTGGTCGCAAATATAGCACAGGCTGCATATGTTATTCTTTTCACCACTGTCTCTATATTATTATCAACATTCTCTTCACTTATCTGGCAAATCATTCTTTCTGTTATTGCTATACCGAAAGAATATATCCCTTATCTGTTATGTCTTGCACTGCTAAATGCGACGAAAAGGTGGTACCTCCCAGCCAGAAGTCGGCCTGGTTCTCTTTCCTGAAGGTTAGCATTTCCCCCTCGCGCGAAGCGCCTTGCATGGACATTCATTTGCTAATGATTCTGCCTCTTTAGTCAATTGCGTCTTTCAAAGGCGACCTTTCCACTCTCACCGCTCCTCCATTTCTCCTATCTCCCCAGTCCATCACGGAGTACTCCGCGTTCTGGTGTGAACATCCAGTTCTCTTCGTCGCTGCCGCACACGAGGACGATGCGCAGAAACGCGCTCTGTGTGTACTGAAATGGTTCTTGAGCACTTTGAAGGAACAGCACAGCAACAAGGATGAAAATGGCAAGAAGAAAAGGAAAATGAAACCTCTGAATGCTTTTCTAGGTGAACAATTCTTAGGGCAATGGGTTGACGAGGTTGGCACAACTGAACTAGTATCAGAACAAGTGAGGTAAGAATATTTTGATAATCTTGAAAATTATGCAAATTGACGACAATAGTCATCACCCTCCTGTTACGGCATTTAATGTATGGAACAATCAACACGGTGTGCGGGTATGTGAATCATCGCCTTTTGGTCATATAGAGCTGAATATTCCTAGTTACAAGGGCACATTGCACCCAAGGTATATTTCAGTGGCACAGTCAACATAGACCGAAAGGGCTATGGGGTCATGCACATCGACAAATATAACGAGGACCATTTAGTCACTATGCCCAAAGTTCACGTGGAAGGACTTGTTACCGGTGCTCCGTCCCCAGAATTATCTGGGTTGTCCTTCATTCGCAGTTCCTCGGGCTACACAACCAAGATCGAATATTTCAGCAAAGGATGGATAAGTGGGAAACGCAATGCATTCGTAGCAACAATATTTCCAGACGGAAATGAGAGCGAACCCATATACATCGCTGAAGGAATTTGGAGCGGTACATATACGATCAGGGAGGTCAAATCGAGAAAAGAACTTGAGACCTTCGACATCGATACTGTAAAGAGGATACCCTTAACGGTGGCTCCAATTGAGCACCAACATCCTCTCGAGTCGCGCCGGGCATGGCAGCACGTAATCCATGGAATTCATAATGGCGACATATTTGCTGTTGGTTCAGAAAAGTCAAAGATTGAGAACGAACAAAGACAAATGAGGCGGATAGAAAAGAGCGAGGGACGGGAGTTCCAAAGGAAATACTTCAGCCCCGCAAGAGAAGATTCAGTGGCCGAATACCTAGCAACTGGTTTGACGGGAACGTCCATGAAATGCGAAACAGACAAGAACCAGATGGTTTGGCTATGGGACGAACAGAAATATCAACGGATTCAAGAAAACCTGAGAAATGGGATCAAAAGCCCGACGCATGTGAGATTTGATTCTGGAGTTACGGGAATGGAAGTCATGGGGGCCATGACCACTGCATGATCAGCCTCGGCGCTGAGTATTTAACCCGGAGTTCTCCATATACCGCATAGAGGAACTAGATCTACAAATCGTAATTAATGTACATGAATGAACGAATGGCCATTTAATCTCAACGCAAGTGGGGTGTATTGACTGTGCACCAGCTTTGGCTAAGTTGACGTTGAGACAAGTCCTCGCTAAGCAAAAAGCTTGTCAACACAAGGCTTCAGCCTCATGAATAGCATGACGTAGGGGGACAGGTTTGAATCACAAGGAAGTTTTCTTTCTTGTCTTCTGGCAGGTGCTTTTCTTTTCCAAGAATTTCCTTTGCCGGCTATTTTTTCGTCACCAAGTAGCTTCGCGAATGTGACGTCATTGAACCCTCCTCCTTTTCGACCAATCACAGTCTTCACTTCAACTAGTGATTAAACATACTTAAAGTTCCTTTTGATCTCACTAACATCTCGTCAAATATCCTCAAACTCACCTCTCTCAAGAATCGGACAACCAACAATCATAATCTAAACTCAGAACTCAACTTCCAATCTACACAAATCGCGCAAACATGTCAGACAAGAACACTTCCACCTTCCAATCGTACGTCGACTCTGCTGCAGGCGCAGTACAGTCCGCTACTGGTACTGTCTTTGGTAATCAGTCTGATGTGGTTTGTAAATCCTCACTAAGCTTGTAGCGATTATAGCTAATACCAATTCCTAGAACGCTGGTGAAGCCAAGAAGAGCAAAGGCGAGCTCGAGAAGGATGCTTCCCACGCTACCGCGAAAGTTGGCCCCTTCAGCGCATCATCATCTGGAGCTGTCACCAAGGATGACCCCAACCGTCAAGAGGGAGCCTGGAACCAGACCGTTGGTGCTGCTAAAGAATCCGTTGGAGGGTTGATTGGCTCTGAGGTATGGAGTTTCTCTTGTGATAATCGACGCTCAGATATGCTAACATATTCCACAGGATCTCAAACGTCAAGGTGCACAACAGAACGCCGAGGGAAAGGGCCAAGAGGCACAAGGGCAACTCAACGACTTCGGCTCTGGTATTGCGAACCGTGTTTCTGGAGCTGTTGGTGGTGCCGTTGCTGGTATCACTGGTGATCGCGAGGCTGCTGTTAAGGCTCAGGACAAACATGACGTTGGAAAAACCCAACAGCGTGGAGCCGAGCACGATATCCAAAAGCAGAACTCTTAAGTCATCAATATGAAATCGAGGATGTACGATATGAAGGGAAATAAATAATGGCATGGGCATTGGGATGACTGGATGGATGGATGGGCAATGCATCAGTGGATTTGTGATAACTATGGATTCTCATGGCTCTGAGACCATATGGCTTGTTAGGCTGATAATATACCCCTTTTCTTGATAATAAATTAAAGTCCTGTGCACACTAAATTGAGCTTTCTTGTTCCCCCAACACCACGAACAGCAAAATGGTATCTTTCCCTTGCATTCAACATTCGCCTTGACAAATTACCGGTTTAAGCTCCCACACTCCTTCACTTTTCTATTACTCCCTAATTACCATACTTCATACTCTGCCTGCTCCCCGTCCCTGTAAGTCCAAACCCACTTTTATCTAACCCCAACGTCCTCCATCTCTCAATAACTTCATCCTTATCCTTCTGACTCGATCTTTCGAACTCAGTAAGAGACTGTTTCAGTCTAATTGCTAGAATCCTCGCCTTAAGTGGTCGGTCGTGGCGTTTCTGGAATTGTTTTTCGAGACCTTTGAGAGTGTAGGCGGGGACAGAGAATGCGGCTGGAGCACTTATTAGATTTGGGCTTGGACAAAAGCGATAGGAGGATATCGAGGTAGTGTTCATACCAGCACATGTTTTGAAGACAAGACCGCCTGCTCCTTTACCAATTCCTGTGACAAAGCCAATGGATCCATCGCGTACTGCACCATTATAGGGATGTGTTACTACACCAGTGATACCGTCGTACAAACCGAATGTGAATTCCTAGATTTTCGTGAGACTTATCCCTGACCAAATGACTTCCTGGCTCAAACATAGGGGGAGAATACATACTTTTCCAGCAACCTTGACACCACTTCCAAAGCCTGTGATGTTATCCCTCCTCCTCACAGTTTCGTCCCCAAAATAAAATGAAGGCGCATTGTGAAAGCCATTCGCAAGGTTGTAGAAGAAGGACACAGGCACTTCGTCAAATATTAGCTTCACTTCCTCAAATAAATATACCCGACTATTCCGAACATACTCTTCAAACCCGTCCTAATAATCTCAGTTGCAAAGTTGCCAGTATCATGTGCTGTTTCATACACAATGCCATGCTCCTCATGTTGTTTCGCATCATTCGAAAGTGTTCTGGTTGGGCGTCTCGCGGGTCTGAAGCTCCTCTGTCTAATTGGCTGTCCAACTTGATCTGGTACACTCTTACTAGCAATCCTCTGAGCTAAAAGTTCCAAACGCTCAGGTGGATAGCTTAGTGCAGCTCGAACTGGATTGGCAGGTACTGGGCCATCCCAGCTTACAGAGTACTTTCGTACTATAGGTAACGCTTCAGAAGAAGTCCGCTCTGAGCCTTTGCCTTTATCATGCGTAGCTGCATGCTGTTTGTGGATTGTGGTACTGACGTTGCGCTTGTAGTCGAAAACAATTGAGAGGGTTTTGGTGGCTACGCTGGAGGCAAAGGCCACTGCACCCGTCAAAGGGTCAGTCGCCCCTTCGTCAATGTACCAATCTCTATGACGAACTCTGTAGGACTGTTAGTATGTTACGACGCTCGAAATGGGGATACATGCAGCTTCAATTGGCTAACTCCGATCAATCCCTCATCGATCAAAACTGCAGAGGCAAGATGACTGAGCCTGATATTAGTTTTCTTGATCCTCCATACCGCAACTCTATCGGGACTAAGAAGGCACCTCATTGAGTCCCAGTTGACAGCTTGCTGGAATGACTTTGCGGCCTCGACATCACCATGCTCAGTAGCAATCTTCTCACTCATTTTCCTCACGCCTTCTTTAATTTCTGGAGTCAGCGCGGTTGTGATACTGTTTGCAAGTGACTCCTCAGTCATTTTTTTAAAAGCAATTGGCTCCGGGCCAGCACCAGCTTTAGATATCATCATGCCCCAGAATGGTTGATCGCCAAAGAAGGGCACAACCACGGTGGGCTTTCCCATAGCAATACCGATCGCCGTTGTTCCAGCACCACCATGATGCACAACCGCGGATATATGTTGGAAGAGCCAATCGTGCGGCACGTTACCAAGAAGAAAGATCCCTTCAGGTGGCTTTTCGCCACCTAGACCTCCCCACCCCTTTGATACCAAGGCTCGAACACCAGCTAGTTTGACGGCACCAAATATCATGTTAGTCAGTTTGTTTGGATCGTCCACAACGATTGATCCGAATCCAATATATACTGGAGGAGGTCCGGCTTTTAGAAACTCGACAAGATCATTATCTGGCTTATAGGATGAAGCTTGTTGCAAGAAGGAGAACCCAGTGATGTTGATGTGAGATTGCCAGTCTTGAGGTTTTGGAATCAAAGCCGATGACCTAGTTTGATTAGCATATAGCGAAGGCCAGCTTGGTTGGACTCACCATGCATATGTGAAAGGGACTTTCATCCTCGACAGGAGAAGATGTCCCCAGAGAGGACTGATTGGGTCAAGACGAAGTGTCCCTATGCGGAATCTGTTGATTACATCTCCAAGACTGAACCTCCTAATTAGCATATGCTGAGATATCCATCGTAACAGGACTTACCCTTGCCAAGCAAGAAGCTCCATCATGGTATATGACATGTAGTTTGCAAAATTTGCATCCGTATCATGTCTGTCTATTGATGCTAAAGGATGAGGAAATGATCTGTTTTCGAGATCAGTTATTGAGCAGAAAGTCGACTTTTTTGATCATTCTTACTGAGTGGGTGACCACGGCATTCTTTAATTGAGACGCAAAGATTAGCTTCAAACATTTGTAAGAGTGTTTTTGACTCACGTAAACATCATATGAAGAGGGATTCCCAGTTTCTCGGCACAATGAATGTGAGCATAGCTTGGAGGGTTCGCAATGATAGCCTCAGCAACAAACAAATTGTCAGTATTCTCTGCGCTCAAATCAGATTTGGCCTGACCCCCCATCCCATCTCCAGACTCGATACAGCCTCGCCAACATCCGTGAAGAATTTCTGAAATGTCAGCTCTTCGTTTTCCGACGTCTCCTGCTTTGAGACTATCTATTCCAGGCATGAGACCTGGGTTTTTGACCTAAACATTCTTGCTTAGTTTGGGTCAAGACCTTACAACACGTGAATTTAAATACCATATAAGCCATCAAAGTAGCTGGGTCGCCCCCAATGGAGAAAAACTCCAGTCCATTCTCTTCCACGAATGGTTTGAACACTGGATGTGTACATATTCGTACTCTATGATTATAGGGCGGCTTCGAGAGGAGTTGGGCGATAGGGATGAACGGCTGAACATCCCCTCGTGAGCCAACGATGAAGATGGCTATATTAATTCTTGGAATTCCAGAGTATTTTCCTAGAACTGACTGGAAATCGGTTTCATAGTTCTTGTTGTTTGCTGTGAGGTGCTCCCCAATTGGTAACTTCCACGCAGGTCTCTCATCAAGCCGCTTCGAAATTAACTTAGAAGCCCTGGCGCTAAAATTATGGAGGTTTATCTTTGCCCGTCCATCAGTTGTGACTTCTGCATCAGCTCTGAAATCATGACTTGTAGTGTTAATTCGTCCAAGATTGGGCCGTGAAGGTGCTTCGGCCATTTGAATAAGATTTGATCTGTTGAACTCCCCGGTATTCAGCAAAGAAATTTAAGGATATCAAATTTGATGGAGAGTAGACGTTGAGAATTGTGAAGTCATTTGAAGTTACTGCCATATCCTAGACAAGGGTCTCCCAAAACCTAGGCATTTGCTCGGATGCTGGCGGGTCGGTGATGCAGTCAGGCTGATTAATCAGCTGCTGAATCTCCATTGAATGGCCAAAGAAGTAAACAAATTAGCGCCACAACAACAACCGTTTACCTCTTGGGGTTTTCCCGTACTGTGGCCCCACTAATCAATGAATGAGGTCGGATTTAAACAGGGGATTTGCAGGAAGCCATATGAGTTAAACCCTTGAGGACATAACAGTATTCTTACGGACAATTAATCATGACGATGGCCATCCGAGAAATCTGTACCATGGAAATGCAGCCAAGCGTCATTCCTTGAGCATTCTTTGGTTCACGACCTTCCAACTCGGACCGATCGGGAAAAAAGCGCTTTCCTAAGAGTTCGGATCGAGGCTCATCAACACCGAGATGTTTATGAAGAAACTACGGCTCCGAGCTTCGCGACAAGCCGACCACCGGATCTAGTTACCAACTTCATTAGTGGCAGACTTGACAATTTCTAGTAACTGTAAAGGGCTAATAACGCAAGAAGTGCAAAAACTAATGTAGGCACCAAAACCAACTAAATCGAGGTACAGACCCCATAAACTGTGTAGATGGATGGTTATATTTATCCACGTTATGACCTTTCATTTCCTCAAAACATTCGCCAATGGATGTAAGTAGTCTGAGCCTGAGTAGTAGTAAATCGCAAAACTAATGAATAGAGTCTCCTACGGTGCCAGAAAACACCTCTAGGCTATTGATAGCTTTCAAAGATACATGGGTCATCTTTAGAATTAGAAAAACACCAGAAAACTTATGCTTGCTGATTTAATAGCTTCCGATCTCTAACTGGAGCTGTAAATCCTTGGTCGAGACACACCGTTTATTTCTAGTTTTCCAGGATGGAGGAAGATGGAGGACCAACTGTCACAGGCAGACTGCGAAAGGCATCTGTTTCGGTGGCAGGCACTCTGATAAACTTCAACCCACAGCCTGGAATGTGGGCAGCGACTGGAACAGCAATAGCTCACGCCCCGAATCTTACAGAGCTTCGAGAATCCTTTGGGGGAGGAGAAAACATCGAATTCAACGACCAAGGCCATAGCGCTCGTACGGTAACAGCAGATGGAGAGGGTGCTCTAGTTTTTCCGAAGCAAGTAAGAAGAACCAGAACCCATCCCTTAGAGAGACTAGCTACTGTAAAAGATCAAGAGCCACGCCAGAGTATTGTGGTGAGGCCCACGCTGAAAGAGCAGGCTGAAAGCGAGGAGAAACATGGTTGGGTTATCACCATCTTGAATGGGTTAAAAGCATTCTGGAAATTTTTTCTTACACCAACTGGTGTCCTGATGACGATTTATGGATTGAATATCGTTGCTTGGGGTGCCATGCTCTTCTTCCTCCTACTTGGGGCCGCCCCTGCAATGAACCATCCGAGTAAGGACAGCAACGATTCTCCAAGGAAGAAATGGATTGAAATCGACAGTCAGATCCTAAATGCTCTGTTTTGCGTCACAGGTTTCGGCCTTGCTCCTTGGAGATTCAGAGACTTGTGGTGGATGCTGAAAATCCGAGCCAAGAACCATTATGCGATGAAGAGGTTGTGTGCACAGAACAAATCTTGGTTCCGCCCACCAGCTTGGTACCACGAGACGAATTGCAATAGTGCCGAGTTAGGTGTTGACAAAAGAGTCACTTTCACAGGAGAAGTGGCGCCACCAACGAGGCTCTGGAAGTTGAGTTTCGTCATCTGGATGATGATTCTGAATACTGCTTTCCAAGCGTGTTTGTCCGCATTTATGTGGGCGTACAACCGTATCGATCGTCCAACATGGGCGGCTGGTACATTTATCGGTCTTGGATGTGGTGTGAGTTTGCTTGCAGGATTGCTGATGTGGTGGGAGGGAAGGAAGATTAAGAAAATCGAAGGACCAGAAATCAAGGTTGTGAAGTCTGATGATATTGAGGTGGGGGAACGATCGTGAAGAGCTGCATGCTGGGTGGAGATTTATGGAATTAAATTTGTTTGAGGATAGATGCTTGAACAAGTTTTTGTTTGTTCGTGATTAGTATGTGGTGACTCGTGAGAAGAGCGAGATTCGGGAGGAAGAAGTAAGAGTAGAAAATAATCTGATCCAATGACTCACTTTTCTCAATTGTAGCCACCTCACCCCACCATCTTCAAATGTGCAAAGTAACACACAAGGCAAAATAATACTAGAGGAGATTCAACTTTATGACCTCGAAGACCTTCTGGACCACAGCTCGAGAATTCAGTTCTACTTATACCTTAGCAATTTTCATTTTGCAATTTCAGTTATCCCCGGAAATGTAATCCTTGAAGTATTTACTTAGTATGGTATGAGTATCGGGAGTTCTCGGGGAAATGCGATGCCCTAAACGACAGGCTCTCTTGCAAGAACCACGATGTAAGCTCGAAGCACTATATAGTTCCACAAGAAACACTCCTTTGACTTCAAGTCGTTAAATAACGAATTGAAAGGTGATTGAGGTTTAAGGGGTGCACAAAAACATAATGGATGTAAGCTGAAAAAATAACAATTGGTACAGAATGCGCACCCTGCCCAGAAGTGTGCAATCGAATCTAGTACCACCAACGCCTGTCGGCAGCAAGGCTCAATATAGATCCGCCGTACCCTAAATAATTTACATAGTCATCAACGTATGTAGATTTAGATTTACTTCTCCAAGTGTGAATGGCTTGGCGCCACCACCGCAACAACCATTAATGGAGGCTGAATGTTATGGCATAGACCTAACGTGGCATTGCCTGTGTAAAAACCCAACATTTTCTGGATCGCCTACAGGAAATCTTCTGTCTCTTTGTGGCCTCCTCCTGGGAACATGTGGGGTGCTTCTATAGCCCAACAACGAGCATCAAGCCATAACCAACCGATATTACAACCAGCATCGTGACTATACTAGCTGGAATGCCACGGCTGATGAAATGCTTCACTTGCAGGTATCGTTGTCCGGTCTGTGAATCTTCCATCATGATTGCAGCTTTGCGTGGTTAGCTATGACCGCTTTTGATTGAATGAGAAAACTTACTCATGTTAGGGAAGCCAGAAGTTGGCAGACCCATTGCAGCGCTGCACATAAGAGCACTTCCCATAACCAGAAGGTTTGGATGCGGCTCTTCCATTCCCGCGCCAACGCTGTGGACTAATGGAAGAATGATCAAGGCCGCAACGGTATGACTGATAAAGGTGGCAACGACTAAAATGAGCCCTGCAAATACCACTAAGACACCATATAAAGAGAATCCCTGTACCCTCTCGGTGATAGCTCCCGCAATAGTGTGCAACAGACCAGACGAGTTAACCGCCTTGCCAAGAGACAGACCACCCGCTGCAAGTATGATGATAGTCCATAAAAAGTTATTGAAGTCCTCCTTGGTAAGAATACCAGTTCCGAAGAAAACCACAAGTGGAATGATGGCAACGACACCCATGTCTCCAAACAACCATTCTAATTGATGGCTGACGCACCAAAGTATAATCGTACCGAGAGTTACCAGTGAGATGAACCACTGAACCCCAGAGAATTTGTCCTTGACAGGTCTAATTGGTACAATGGTTGTACCTTTGCCAGGTTTGAAAGTCATCAAAAGGATCAGCCATATTAGCAAGATCGAGATAATTCCCACCGGAAGCACAATGAAGAACCAAATCCCCCAAGTGGGTGGTGGTGTCATGATTTGTAACGCAACGATATTTTGAGGTGAGGCAATTGGTGACAACATGCCGCCAACATTCGAAGAGAGAGCAATACCGAGGATCAAAGCTTTGGACATTTGCGAATCGGATGGCAAGTTTCGTAGCATTGGCTATTTTGTTTAGCACAAGCACAACGGACAGGAGTGAGCCGTTCTTACCTGAATGATGGAGAAGCACAAGACTGGCGCTGCCACGTTACTAATCCACATACTCGCAAAGGCCGCAACAAACATATTAGTAACAAGTACAGTCCGAGGTCTTGTTCCAGCCTTGCTCAGAACAAACGTTGCTATTCTCTTTGCAATGTCATATTTAGACAATGCAGCAGCAACAGTGAACCCGCCCAACAACAGCATTATCACTGGAGTCCACATTGCGGCGAAGATGTATTTGGTAGCAGCGCTAGCATCCAAACGATGATGTGGCTTATCATCAGATCGTACCACCCTCAGCACCACACACAAGAATGGCACGAGAAGCGATGTGACAAATAGGGGAATGACCTGCTAGCATTAGAAATTGAATCAATGACATGAGGTGGGAATTCACCTCTGTAGCCCACAACAAGCTTACAAACACAAGCATAGCCAAGCAGTTTTGCTGTTCGGTTTTCTTCATTATCGGGATATAGAGGAGAATGAAGAATAGAACAACAATAACAATCAAAGTGAGCATTGTTGAACTATACAGCCAAGCTGGAACTCTGATTCGTCCAACAGGCGTAGTCAATTCCTTGCTCTCCGGCGAGTCCATATCATCGCCTTGAAGACGAGCCTTCGCAGGATCGTGGTCAGGACCTAAAAGAGTCCTCCCCAATCCCAAGTTTGCTGCTTGAGCTTTACGCTCGATGCCAATCATCTCTCTCCATACCGTATTCCTTTCCCAAACGACATGTTCGCGCAAATGTAAGCGCAATTCCTTCTTCGCTGTCGCAACATCACCCTGGGTGACAACATCTGCATAAGCCTGTTCCATCTTTGTGATATTCTCTTCTACCAGCTTTATAGTTTCTGGTCTGAAAGGATAGGCAGGTGCGACGAACTTCTCGACATACTTAGACTTTAAGCTTCGGTCAAGTATTTTGTCGTACTTCTTGAGAACCTTGGTAAACCCTGTTTTATTCAGCTGTATGAACGATTTCAACTCGCACAGCTGCACGTATAGACTAATTGCCCTCTTCTTCAGCGTAATACCAGAGGAGAACATCGTCGCAAAGGCTTGTTCAGCGTAGTCGTCGTATGCCTGACTATTCCGTCGGACAGATTTACTAAGTTCTGTAGAAGCTCGCATATCTTCTGAGCGCGATGCAGTAAGGTCGTTGGGCACACTTTTCGTCCTCGACGCCTTCGGCTTGGTCAATCCGGTGGTCTCATCGTCATCATCATCGCTGTCTTCAACACCTTCGTCTATCGAGCGGCTGACAGTACTTGCCCTACGAGGCCTCATGTTGAAGCTTCGGAAGATGCTACCCTGGCGTGGACGATCACTAACTCTTCCACTAGTATTTGGTCTCCCAGTCTCTCCGTCCAACTGTTCTTGGTTCTCTGCTTCATAGCTCTCCTCTTCCCGCAGAAAATCTGCCACCTCCCCGTATATTTCGAGCTCCTTCAATTGGTAGAACGATGAGATCTTTTCCAGTTCCACATCTAGCGCTTTCTGGAAGGCTTGGTCGGGATCGTTGGGTTGTATGAGCGGGGATTGCTCAGCGTCGTCTCCGGCTGATGGGCGGTGTATTGTTTTCTCGAGGATATAGATACTGTAGAAAGTTAGTAGGATGCCAGCATGCCGCGGCGCAACTTGTGCTGGATCTTACAGCTTCTTCAAATTGCTGTAGGCAATGTAGTGACTGCTCCAATCTGGGACAGCATTGAATTGAATACTATGGGAGAACTTCATCTCGTCCTGCTCGTCGAGCTTCCTGCGTTTTTCTGCCCTCTTGGCCTCTCGTTGATTCCTCTGCGCGTCGTCTATCTGGCGTTTTCTAATCCCCGCGTAATCGACAAGTTCGTACGATTCAGACTCTATTACCTTAGACAGAATGTCAAAAGTATCATTCCCTCCTCCTTCCAGGCTGGTTGAGAATTGATTCTCCGTGATATCGGGAGGGCTCCTAAATTCAGCTTGGTGAGAGGAGGGAGGGGCGTGTTTGCTACTTGAGGAGGCTATCGTGAAGTAAGACACAACAATGTGGTGTGTGACATGTTCGGTGGATCAAAGCACTCCTAGTCAGTTAGTTAGTTCCAAGGTGGAGGAGTTTAGTTAGCTCTCCAGGTGTGCCATCATCGCCAAGGCATAGATCAAATACTCACCGATGATTCGTTGGCGATACCTGCCCTTGTAGGTGTTTTGAGACAATTCTGGATGGCAGTTTGCTCACCGCCAATGGACCCAGCAGGTGGGAAAGGAGATGCTGTGATTCGCTAGGGAGAATATAAGCCTTAGCAGGTCACACCCATTGATCAATCCGCTATCCTATGTAGGTGAGCTTTTACAACAATTATCCACTATTGTCCAGAATCGAAAAGTGCTATCCCAAAATTATCATTCTGTAGTCATCTATTCAGTCGGGGTTCATAAATTGGCTACTAACATCAAGAAGTGGTCCTTCGCACCAAGCAATTAACCGACTATTTCCCGACAGTACCAATTTTTCTTCCTTCCTGTTGTCGCCCACTCTCATACCAACCACTGGTATTCGACCATATCAGTATTTCTTTCTTCTTGTCGCCGTTTCTCATTATACCACCAGTATTTAGCGATATCAAAATCTCCTTCTCGTCACAACTTCCCTATAGACCGCTGGTATCTAGTGATATGAAGGTTACCAGAACTCAGACTTGGCAACCAATCTCCTGGACAGCGTATCACAATGGCAACTGAGAAGGAGCTTATCGAGTTATCTCGACCTGAATATTGGGACGAGCGCTATAATGCATCTAAAAAGGTCGCAGGAGACGGACAAACATCGGTCCTGAGCTCTTTTGAGTGGTTCAAAGACTTTGAGAAGCTTCGAGCATTTTTCGAGAGCCATCTCCCCCCAAGTTCGACACATTGCCACATATTACAGCTAGGTTGTGGGAACAGTGTGAGTCGGGATATCAACGCTTAAAAAATTGTACGCTCATTCTGGTTACAGACTCTGACAGCAGACCTGTATCAGATTGGCTACAAGAACCAAACAAGTGTCGACTTCTCCAAAGTTGTCATAGATGCCATGAAGGCGAAGTACTCAGGTCTAGGCACTGGATGGAGAGTCATGGATGTTCGTGATCTCCAATTTCCCAATGACTCCGTAGATGTGGCAATCGATAAAGGAACACTCGATGCAATGATCCATGGCTCGATGTGGGATCCACCAGAGGATGTTCGAGAGAATATTGGAAAGTATGTCTCCGAGGTATGATTCCTGCCTCTTATCTCGATATCATTTGGAGAGCACTGACAAAGATTCAGGTTGGCCGTGTCCTTAAGCCAGGTGGACAATGGCTATATATAACATACAGACAACCACACTTTATGAAGCCGCTACTGATTAGAGAGAAACTTTGGGACTTGAGAGTAGAAACGCTAGCTGATGGCGCAGGATCTTTCGATTACTTTGCATTCATCATGACTAAGTATGACAAGTGAGAACTTGTGTCTTCACGACAGCTTTTAAATCTATATTCTGGAGAATTGGCAACTTCGAACCATCAAAGTGGAAGATGGGTGATGTTGTCTCGTTCCCTCATCTTTGAGATGTTGAATAAGGGGCAGTCACAGGAGGTAGCACAGCTTTACTTCGAGGGACGCGCTTCAATTCCGATCAATTGAACAAGAAATCATTACAGTAACCCAGTCATTTCTCAAGTCCCACTGCTATTATTTTGGTGTAGTTCATATCCCTTGATTGACATTGCTAGTATTATCGAAATTAATAATAGCGACAATTACTGATTGAATAGAGAACAAATCAAGTGTCAGGATGATGCTATCTACATAGAAAGGCTTGGTTTTGTACAAGAGTATTGACATTGATTTCCAAACCTGACGCTACTACCTAGAGTCAACATGCTCTTCCGACATTTCGAGTTCAAAACACCTTGGGAGGACAATGTGAGTGGCAGAGATAGTGATGAGGGTGATGTTGTTCATTTCCTGCGACTCGAAAGTGAAAATTCAATACATGATAAGTCTACTAAACCCGATACTAAAGGCGACTACTTCGTCACAAAGTGTGCACGTTCACATTCCGTCTATGACCAAGGAGAGCATCAGCTTAAAATCTTAGATAACCATAAAAGGAGATAGCGAGCACATAATACAACATGTCTACACTAGGTACATACACGCATAATACGATATTAGTTACATCAAAGGAACATGTATTAATCCGGTCAACAACGAAGAAGCAGATTTTCAAGAAGATATAACCTATCACAGAAGCTTTGTCAGTCCTATAACTAAATGTTTATTTGGCTGGGGGAGTAAATTCAGGAAAGAATTCGGAAAGGGCCACTGGATGGGCACTAGCTCAGGGGCTCCGATTTCAATTGGGGTAACATTCTAACCGTTAATGGCATTTGAGTCAATGAAGTATGGTGGCGGAACAATCTGCGAACTCTCCTAATCCACAGTTTATATATCAAGGCAACGTCTCAAGTCGACTTTCCGCTCGTGGCTATCACGCAGCCAAATTTACCAATGATTCCTAGTAAATTATCCGAGATGACAGCGCAAGAGCATTGAATCGAGTGGGACTTTATGCAGAAGATTCTATTCGATGCCAAATTCGTGATAGGGCGTTGGTAAGAGCGAGCGGCAAAACTCTACAAACAGCCCGACTAAGTTGTCTTTTATTCCTCTATAATAAACAGAGAATGAGCTTGATTCTTGCTCGTAGAGTCATTTTCTTTCACTTAGCCCTGCCGTGGATATTGAATGCCAAGTCGTAGGGCATTTTCACAACTCCAATCAAGGCCTCCTTTGCTATTCAGGTCCTCTACTCCAATGCACATCTCCCGTGCCCGAGTTGAAGCGACATTAAGTCATTCTGTTCTTTTGATGAAACCTAGGCTCTCATCTGTGGTACCGGGAGTCATGACAGACACTAAATCTACCCAGCGCTGACCTTCCTGAGCTCCGTCAAGAGTCTCAATGTCCACGTTGATGCCGGTTCTGAGAAGCGCCGGCGAATTTACATAATACTAAGAAAATAGAAGAATATAACTGAAATGTGCTTCTCAGGAAGCCCGCTAGCCTCAGGAAACTTGGTGATGCCGATCGTGACCACCATTTATTAGTGGTTTGTTTTTAACTCTTGCGCCTTGAACTGAAGCATTTACCATCTGTTATGGACGCGAATATATATTAACCTTGTTTTTCCCTTGGACTTCCGAGGAAGTTCGAAGCCTACTCGAGGATTTTGGTATGAGGAGGTCCGTTCTTCCGGACTCGTTATCGGACGATGATAGCTTGCAACACTTTATTACCGGATACCTAATCGCTTTGCTTAGTCGGAAAAAGCAGAAATGGGCGGATCTGTTCAATACTTCGCGGTGAGCCGGATAGGTTCAAGACCAGAATACATTAATATCTAAAGAGGGTCAAAACCTCTCTGCCCCTCGAACGGATTTCTTATGTGAGCAGATTGACATGATGCGGGTCGTAGTTGATTGGGGTTGCCTACTGCAAACTGTCTCTCGCTCTAGCGTCGCCAGGAATCTGGCAAGACCAGAAGTAAAATTAATTTCGGTCGTGTTCCAGACTTCATCCATCAAGATAGTCGTGGCGTGAATATTTCCAGGTGTATAGCGTTCGAAAAGTATAAATGGTGTTAGAAGCATGCGTACTTTACTCCCAATCACATTTCATTGATACAGATCCAAGCAGTTACAATGGCTTCGCGGGGAGCAGCTTTGTCCAGTCTTTTCAAATTTGGTGGAAATGGTCTTCATAGTGACCCATTTGGGGCAAGTGAAGGAGGTTGGTCTTCCCGAATTTGAGTCTTTAGATAAATTCTTCTCTAGAGGTATGGAGAATGAATCTGGATATCCTCGAAAAAATGGGAGAACGTTTTAGATTATCTTTTCCAAAGACAGAGAATTAAGCTCATTGTCATAAATGTTATACGAAAATTGAAGGATGTATGCGGAGTTTAAAATTGTGTTCTTAGGACGTCGATGAAGGTTCTTATCGCATCCGTTATTAGAAGTGGATCAGATTTAGCATTCAATGCTATCAGTTACCCTTCGATATCCAACGTTTCAAGGAGGTTATGGTGTGTTTGCCTGTTTCGTATGCATGAGATGTCAGCTGGCGCATTCTATTGATGGAGGAAACCTCAACATACATACATCGACTGCTCATTGATTGATCTATGGAAGGTGGAAACCCCTACAAGGCCTTTTAGTACATCGAGATGGGGATCGAAGACAGCGCCGAAACGAGTCCAACAACTCTTTCAGGAGACGTCCAGTATGAAATAAATCCTGTGACAAACACGCTAGCCACTATCTAAACGATGGGTAATTTGAGATGACCATCGTATGCTGATGCTAATTTCAAGATGAGTGTGGTATGGCGACATGTTGTGCACTTCGAGAATCCATATTAGTGATGGGTCAGCTTAGAGACCTTGAGTAGCCTAATTAACAGGTGAGAGCGGTCATTTCTGTGGTGGTGTAGCGGCGAGGGAAAGGGGGCTACTTATTAGTGTGAGAACCTCATTCCCCGCAGCACGGAGGTGTCGAGGGAATGTGTGTGGCCGCCTTGATTTCCTCCACCAATCAATCGTTTGTTCATTTCTGCTTACACAAATGGTCTAAGCCAGAAGGCGGCAACAAATTTATTGCATGTCCATTAATTACACTGTAGGTGGCATGATGATCAAACTTTCACCATAGGGAGTGGACATGAGCGGCCCTGTCAGAAAATCACTTTCATTCATAGAACTTAAGCCACCCCTAGAAGATCTTAAATTCTCAAGGTGCTCACCGAGAACAACAAATACGAAAGGATTATGTTTTTAACTTGCATCGAAGCCAATCCAAGTGTACATAGAATTTAATTCATCCTTGGCTATTATGTTCGATTGTCGAGAAAGCAAGTCATTGGCCTTGATGACTAGTCGATACTTCCCTGCTGGCACTGTACACTGCAAAAATGTAATGGGTTGTCTATTCTGATAACCTTATGAAGCTTTCCATATATGGCTTAGGCCTGTCTCATTGCTAGTAAGAAATTCCATATTCTGTGCTACTGCCTTTTGCTGACTGACTAATTCTAGGTGTCAAAGCAAATGTTGTTGAGTGTTCTACTCCTAAGCAAAAAGGAACATTCCTACAAGAGCGATTGACCACAATTAATCCACAAATCTAAATGGTACAGCGAATGAGTTTCATACGCTTGCAAGTGAATGCTAGGAATGACTTGAAGTCCGGTGATAATGGGAAAATAACGGTTAGAATTTGTCATTACTAGCCCCCGCATACAGGTTTACAGGCCTTAGCATCTTGTGTTTCTATCGCCATTTGTTCGCACACAATACGGAAAATGGTTTCATTACTTGGCCTGGTGCTTGATGGGAATTATTGTAATCTGGATGCCAGTTTTCCCTTTCTTGATCACATTCAATTGTGGCACATAGTTTCATAACAAGCGGGGCTGTACACAAAATATGATCACGCACTGTGGCAATGATCTTCAAAAGCAAGAGACCATTTATATCTCCGAGTTTGTTACAAATGTCTCATCGGTTATTTTCCCCATCCCTTTTGTCAGTCTAAATGTAGTACCAAACGCGAAGGTTTATCTAACCTGTTTCCACTTCGTTATGGCGTCTGCAAATGCAGGGGCAGAAGAAGCTTGCAGTTACTGGTATTTTCTTTCAGAATTCATTTAAGCCTTACTCCTTGATCTACTAGGCCATGATACAAAGCTGATCATGTAGAGCATTTGTTGCTTCAGTCCATTGGCTTGTGATTGTTTTGCAGCAAGTCACTGCCCCAAGTAATCGAACAGATATGACGTCGATTTTAGGTCATTAAATCTTCTGCAATAATCATGGCTAATCGTGGCCAGTGGCTAGCAGCACATTATTCTCCTGGGGAATGGTTGGAACAGGACTAGGATTGATTACGGCTTGCCTTTCATCACTCAAGCCACTAGCAAGTTCTCAAGGCATTCAATCGGCCATCGACAGCATGCGCAGTTCTATTTCTTTACAGTCTCTGCCACACTGATCTGGAGGGTCGAAATCCTCTAAGGGATCTAGGAATATGAACTCTTACGGTAAGATTGAGGGCGGTGGCACAGATGCAGATCCGCTAAGAGGATGTTCCATTGCGAAGATGAACATCAGCGTGTCTCCACCTCCGCAGAACAAATAACTGTGCCAGGCAGAATTGAAGTCCAAAGAGATGCCAATATGTCAGGGAGCATGGTAAAGTGTAACTTGTAACACTGCTCAATCATGTTGCAACGTCCTTTCCGTAATAGTAGTTGTATATGGTTGACAGTTAGCTATAAGTTCAAGGAATCGAGTCATTATATGTATGAATAGTCAAAAAGTCTTCCTGTATGGCAAATATATGGTCTTCACTTCCCTAAAATGTTTTTCAACCCTCCGGGCGGTGACTAGGTGAGCTGCGATTCGATTTCGACTATCACGGTCCACGAAAACTTTCTAAACATGAAAAGAACTGCACTTTTCGCACGATCTGTGGCTTTCACTTGGTCTCTTTTTCGGGTTAGCCATCATGATCTTTTATCCGAGTCAGGTGCGAGTATCAAGGCGAGAAGCTTACCCATGTAACACATGCCTTTCATAACAATTATTGCACCATCCCTCTGAGATTGAGAAGTTGGAGGCCACAACCACTTGGGGTGGCCTAATTTGTCAAGTATAGCCTGGATCACCACTTAGGGTTCTGACTATGAAAAGAATTGTTTAATCAATGAGTGTTGATGGTGACTGCTATCTCTCCAAAACGAGCAGAATTACTACTTTGCGATAGCATATGAGTGATGGTTTCTTCATGTACAAGATAACACTATTTCCTATATACATCCCTTCTCACATCTCGTTCTTCCTCTTTGAAAAATGTTATCTCCCTTCAGCCATCCCTTTCCTCCATCCCATTTTTATGCTACCGTGTCCCGCTTCACGTCCTGGTTTGTTTACGCCCCATTCACCTGTTTAAAGTAATTCGCGCGAACTGGCGCGTCCAACTTCGCATCCTTCATGAAACCCGTGATATTGAAATTTAGGCGACCGCTCACGGTGCTCTGATGATTGCTTGGAACCTTGAAACCATCTGGCTGCAAGAATAGCAACTGGATATAGTTGTGTGGCCACGCTGGCTTTTCGGCGGGAGGTCCGGGTGCGAAGTACGAGGATGGGCCAGTGGCGGTTGAGGTGAGTTGGTAGATGCCATCTTTGAGGGTAGTGCTGGATTTGAAGCCGGTGATCATGCCATGAAGAACGACACCGCGGCCACCGGTGTTCGACGAGGAGGGCGGTCTAAGGTGTGATTAGTGGATGATGCGAGAGAGGGAGTGTTTGGGGGGGGTACAAATCAATGTCTGTCAGAAGTGTTAGAATTTTGAGCTTAATGGCACATGAGTCCTTGAAGGTTGAAGACTTACCAATCATGATAAAGAGGTACGTTCCTGGAAGAGCAGTATCGTTCGTCCCAAGAATAGGCATTTTGCCAGTATCTGTGGCCACCCGTCAGGCATTTGCTACTAAAATAACGTTCATTGCATACCTGCTTTTCCCAGACTTTGACCAGGAGTGATGGTTTTCGAGCCAAATTTCACAACCAGTGAGGTATTGACCGCAGGTACAAAACCTGGTGGCGTATACTGAGCCAACGCCGTACCGGCAACTAACAACGACAGAAGACCTGAGAACAACATTTCACATATATATATAAAAACAAGTCACAAAAGATTCAGGGTCAGGTAACAGACATCAACGAGTGCCTGGCGATGGAGAAAGGATAATTTATACCCCGTGTCTCGCTGCCAAGTATGTCCGTATGGCCGGCATGGGATAAATCTTCATGATTGAAATAGGATGTCGAGATATATCCAAGTAGGTCAACCATACGGGGCAGATGCTATATGAATTGGCAACTCAGCCTGAGGATTTATAGATTGAGGCCGATGGGAGCCAAGTGAAATATCCGACTCGGCAATGAACCATGCAACCCCGCATTTTTTCGGTATTTAAGAACACCATGATAGGAGTTGTAGAACGAGGTCTCGTGGCTATGGAGGACATAATTAATGAGAGACCAAGACGCAATAGGCTGGAAGTGAATAGTTGATACTTGGAGTAGAGAATATGAAGGCGATGGGATTCCGTGTCTAGAAATCGCCTTAAGACACACCACTTAGCTGTTAAAAAAGCATTAATTGTCACAACTCTGACAATATTCCAAGTACAGAGAGCCTTTGCCTTTAAAATCAAAGTTCCATTTCAAAGTTATTAGTTGAACGCATGACTAGCTCAAGCAGGATGCAAATCAGCTCGCGGAAATTAAATGCCCACAGCAACATCAAAGAACTACAAAGACAGGCATGGACAAGAATATGTTGAGGTATCAATATTACATTTCGAGTAACCGGTTTTGCTTTCATACGTAGAAACACTTCCATCGCGCAATTATCAAGGGCGATCGTGACTGTATGAAAGAAAAACGCATCTGAGCACCGGCATTCAGATCACCATAATGACCATCATGACACCCTGAATCATCTATACTGAGCCAGTCCCCTGTGGCAGTAGACTTTTACAGCGTATCGTAGCATAAAAGTTGAAGTGATTTGGTTGAGATTGTTGATGGGTGCGTTTGACCAGAGGCTTCGAAACCAGGTGCCAAGCACATCGGTGAACTATCCGACAAAGCCCGAAATCGTCCCGATTACAAAACTCCACTGTATCGGCGACTTCATTTCTCCTCTTGTCTTCATCGTCTTAACATGAAAGATCTAGCGTCAGACATTGACTTGTGGCACTCGCTTGATATTATCAATACTATATTAAAGAGACTACTCAAGAGTTCGAAGGTCACTCGCTCAAACTAGCACCCTCCAGTCCAGCGATATTCGAGCCTCACGAGTTGAGCATTATTGCCCAACTCCTTTATTTCTGCATCCTTCTTCTTCCGATTTGGCCGCATTCATCTATCTGATATTTTGGCTACCCTGAAAAGGCATTGAATTGTCCTATTCTCAACCTCATGCTTGGCGATGAAGACGAAATAAGGTTTGATATTGAAACGCTCATCATAGGGCATAGCCTCCTCGAACCTTCGCGCATGGCATCGTATCCGACCCGCAGTGAACTTGGGGATAGAAACATGCCACTCAAGCCTCATGCCAAGATGTTTTAGTGGCATTTTCTCTGTGTGCAAAACTCGTGATCTTTTCAAGGATTTGGCTGTCAAAAGTAACAACTATAAGCTCCCTCAATGCTTCATGCTTGGCTTCTTGGCGACGTGAAGTTAAAATGCATTGGATGATTTTGACATCTCTTGTCAGTTTCAAATAGCTCAAGGATTCGAGATGAACTGGTCGGTGCGGATATTCGAGCTTTTCTGTATAACGACTTTTCAAGTATAAAGCCTGGAAAGACGCAGGAAATCTTCTTTCTCCTCATCTCACCATCACACTCTCTTTCAGTCTCACATTCCATTCATTCAATCATTCATTCTCTTCAACTCTGCCTTTTCAAGCAAATCTCATCTCAAACTTCAAGATGCTTTCCAAGAACATCCTTTTCGCCTGCACCGCAGCATTCGCTACCTTCGCCTCCGCCACGCCACTTTCCAAGCGTGCAGTAGATGTCAGCTCCGATACTGGAGTTGTGAGCATCACTCCCCAAATCACGTCCTCTGTCGCCAACTTGGATGATGTCGGAGGAAAGGCAGATGCTGCTGGTGCCGTTGCGGATGTCATCAACAAAGCCGTCCAACTAGTTCAGGGCATGATCGACGATGATATCAAGGTTTGTCTTTTTCAACATCTGAGAATTGGACTCGAAGCTTACAAGAACAGCGTCGTCAAGCATTCACCCAAGAGACCGTGGCAGCAGTCTCCGCGGCCTTCAGTGGCCAACCTGTAGTCACCAGCAACGTTGGGTACTCAATCACCGGAACAACCCCTGTCACTGTCCAAAAGACAAGCTACAACGCAAAGGTCGGCTCAAACGTTAGTTTCGATGTCATAATCCTCTCCGCCGGTTCTACCTTCACACTCGAAGGCGACGGGGGATTCGAGAACGTGAGTATCCCACCACCCCACATTCCAAGCACCTTGCTAAAATGTCATCATACACAGTGGGCCTATATCATTCCAACACCCGCCTGCTCACGAAGCGGAAAGACCATCACATGCTAGATCCTGAGAAACCGAGATACTTCTCAAGATGAAAAAGCGTGGTTTCTTTTCAACGTATTTCCGTTTCTGTCTATCACGAAGGTCATGGGTTTGGTTTATATCTGGGTTTGCGACTGTTCGGGTTTGGGTTTGCTTTCTTTTAGGCCAGAGTTAGAGAGTGTCTGATATTTCATGTTGGATTAGCTACCCATAAATGAATATCGTAAGATCAAAATTTTGATGTGTTGAGCTTGCGTAACATAACCTTAGCTATATGAGGTAAGACGTTATCGAAAATTATTATATGACGGGTAGGTGAAGAGAACGACCGAGACTCCAGTGAAGACTCGTGGCTGCTGAGCTTAAGGGGCACAAGTTAAGCAACTTCAAGTCTCTACGCGCTGAAGAGGGCTCATCTCCATGCCCTCCAGTAGCCTAGTGTTCCACCTCACCTCAATCCCGAACTTATAATCACAATTGGTATTTTTTCAATGACATAGTCAAGCTTGTAAGATTGAAATTTAATTTAGTCTATTCGTCATTTCCTCTATTGCATACCAAATAAACCTGATGTCTATTTTTGCAGTATTGTAGGGTTAAACGTCAAATATACCTGCTTTAGAGAGGCTTAACATGCTCTTTCAAACGATCTTGCCAAATTGCTGTCCCAAGTAAGAAGCTAAGGCAAGAGACTTGATCTTGTGTGGGTCATATGGATGATTCAAATTTTTCAGTTTCGATGTATAAGCTGGGAGCTATTGTGTCATTAAAATGCTGGTCTGTGTTGAGCTCAGAGACATGGGAATATTTTCTTTGCAACTTTGCGCTTTGGCGACTGCAATGAACAGTTTGCAGACTGGCAGAAGAAATTGAATGTTCAACATAGATCTCGTGCGGTAGATGCCTCTTCAGAACAACAATACAAGTAGAAAATAACGCATGTACAAACAAACTAAGCTCAGCAAAATCATATATCGCAGAATATAGCAGTAGCAGCTATTTGTGAGTCGACCTCATTATAACCCGTCACAGAGTTGTAGGCTGCCCTGTGATAATTTAGGGAGCTTGGCACTTGTACGATTCGAGGCACAATAATTACTGCCTAAGGCTTAATGAGATGCTCAATGACCAAGGTCTCTAGAAAAACGTCCTATGTGGCTTGCACACTTTTGCATAGCATGAGTCGGACCAATAGGAGCTTGATTGGGAGTGGATCACGTGAATGGCGGTCAAGTACCTCGTTAGCTATCACGACTATGAAACCGCTGAAGCGTTGTGTCACTTGACCGCTCTACTTCACCTCTTGCACCTATGAAGACACTTTCTCTTTCCAAACTTGTGGGAACAGAATTTAGCAAAAGTTTCATGATGCTGACATGCCTGCTGCTGAGAAGAGTGAAGCTGACAGGGCATACCACTGGTCTCGTGGAGCCAATAAGATGGCTCGAAGGCAGCCATGCAGGAAATCGACAACACCGCCTTTTCCTAGGATATCATCCAGGAGCGGTGAAGAAATGAGCACCTGGCCCAGTCTTGAGCCGCCACTTGGGTACTCGTCCTTCGACATAATATGTAGTCCTTGTAAAGATGTTGATCTTATCTTACTGAGATACTTTTTTTCTTCGAAAAGCTGCTGATTAACGAAGAACCACGCCCAGCAGAGGATTGTTGCTCAGAGGCACACGATATGTACCTGCCTTGTCCACTCGTTTCTGCATGAACTTCAGCGGTCCAGGACTGGAGTCACCAATGAGCCACATCAACGGCCCCCACACCCGATACCCGTGGGCCAGTCTGTAGACTCTCCATCGTCTGTGGGACTCTTTTATTTCCCGACAGACGAATTGTGTGACCATCTCACACATGGCCGATCTGAAATCCGAGCCAGGTGAGGGCCTGACATTGGATGCACCACACCCTTTCGAATCGAAGAAGTCGATTGGCGACACTATAGATTTCAAGCATCTAACAGTGGGTCAATGCCACAGAGAGGGCTGGTATTGTTGGGTCTGCGATGAGGATTGCTTTTCCAAGGTCTTCGATTCGCTTCAAGCTCGCCTGTCTCATTATGAGGAATACCATCCAAATTTGATATTGAGATGCCGAATTCCAGAATGTCATGCCGAGGAGTTTGTTCGCGAATCTGATCGCGCAAAGCATATGACCAAGGCGCATGCTTCAGTAGGTTTGGAAACAATTCTGAAGTTATTCCAGAAGGGGGCGATGGATAGAGATGTAAATCTAGAAGGGAGCTCCGAAACGCTGCCGTGTCGGTTGAAAGTAAAGCAAAACGTTTTACCAAGGTATGTTGCCATATAACCCTAGAAGAGTTAGTTGTAACACAAGTTTGTAGCACTGGAGTAGGAGCGTCTGGAGAAGTAGGCTTTTCGCATAGACTCATTATCCCTATCTTGTCAAACTCAGGCTCGAACCCGGACCTCGCCACGGACAATCTGTCATATGATTGTGACGACGTCCTGGATGCTGCCGAGCAAAAATTCTCACAAATCCATGGAGCAGACTCACAAACACCCAGCCGATCTGCCCTTACAGCAATGGACAGAATGTTGGTGGATAAACTTATGAAAGAATTTTGGACAATTTTTAATGCGCAGTGGTCAGCGAAGATCCAATTACGAGGTAAAGCTTCAGCCTCACGAACGCAGTCAATATCAAGCCAGACATCTGGTAAAACAAACAACCGAGGAAACTCTTCCCGGCAGGGGCAAAAGCATGGCAGGACAGACGAGAATCGGAATTCGCTAGAGGGCGAGGAACGAAATTCCAAGCAGGCTAAACCTTCTCCAGCCGTGAATAACAGCTTGTTAAAGGAGCCATTTGCGTGCCCATATCGAAAGCATGATCCAAAGACATATAATCACAACAATCCTTTGTGGCGAACTTGCGCACTTAAGGGATTCTCAACCATTCCCCAACTTAAGTATGACGCCTTTCTACTTCACCTAGATCATTCTGACTTGCCATAGGGCCCACCTGTACAGAAACCATCGGAATTTTCAGTGTCAACGATGCAAAATGTTTTTCGCGAACGAGGAGGGGCCACATTTCCACTGCGTCGCCGCCGCCACCGCCACCGACATCTTAGAGTCCAAATACGATATTTCTGGTGCCATTGAACAGGAACTACGTAGCTTAAAATACACCTATCGAGACGAATCAGGGGTTAGTTGGTGGAAAGAGGTCTATCAGCTCATGTTCCCTGGGGAAGAAGTGCCAGAGCCATGTAAGATAATGCCGTCCAATGAGGGTCATAACGACCTCTGCTTTAGGATATAGTAATGATTGCTAATTGATCGGTCCAGATTTCGAGGCGGTTCAGGACGGGATCTCAGGGGAAGCGGACTTAGACGAACTTTCTGAGTGCCAAGCATATTCTCGTCGTGAGCTTCCGCTGGTCTTCAAGAACGCTCTAGAAATGGCGATTGTAAGAGAGGCCAGACCAGTCGAGCATCGGATGAGAAGCCAGTTCATCAGCATGATCCAAGAATGTCAGGAACTGGTCTTCTCAACATGAAGTTGACTCGTGGGATTATGTTCCTCGTCGAACATCCCATTTCCCGAGGCAGCCTGTAGGATCGAGAGTGGCCGACAGGACCACCTCGAGTTTCCCTTGCTAACACTTCTCCCAACTTCTCGTCAATGTACGGCTACAGATTTCTTTGTCAATGGAACCAAGGGGCCATACTTTTGATGGTCCTCTCACGACGGAAGAAGCGATGTTAAACGGCAGTGTAGAAGTTGACTTCTAGCAATGATCATTGCGAAGCAATTTCGGTGGACGGACCAGGCCGGTGGAGTACGCTGGATTGCGAGGGGTGTCGAATATCAGGTATTTGAACAAGTTCCCTCTGTACTGTTGTGTATATTGTATCGTAGAACGACCATAAATCCCAATCAAGTGTCCTGCTTTCAACAACTCTGCTAGTAATTCAGGCTTATCGTGCTTGTTCAAGATTTTCGAGCTTGATTCGACAAGAGTCGATGGGAGAACTGTCCGCGATAGGTAGAGAGGAACCTTTTGTGCGGTAAGAAATTGGGAGACATGAAGTCTCGCGAAAGTTTCTGAACTGTGATTGACGTTGCCCAGATGGTTGAGATTGAGGTTCAAAGCTGCGTGATTTGCATCATAGAAAAACTTCGGGGAAGATTGTGCGGCTTGGCAAAATTCTAGTGGCTGGCTGGCGATCTTCTCGGCGGGATTGTGGCTTATGACAAACCTCCTCCAAGCAACGAACATATCGCAAACACACCTCTTTCCCTCACAGCCATTATAGCTTCAGAGGTGGTTGCGGGAACCATGTTCATTACTGCTTATTAGGCAAGCATGTTACTATTGCAACCTCGAGTCCCCGATTCCAGACTCAAGCACTTCGGCAACTTCGTGTCCGCTAGGAGCTCAGAGTTCTGAGCAGCGCCTTCATTCCAAATCCAACTTGGAGGCAATGAGGAGGCGATGAAAGCTACTCGAGGTTGTGCGCACTTAGCTCTTCCTGTCAATATTTTCGGTGCCTTTCTTCTTAGTCGTCATCTTCGGAATTATCGGTTGCTTCAATATTCTTCTCCACTTTCAAGTGAACTTGGAACGATTGTCCAATATTTCATACCAGGGTGCTTTGATACCGGGGTACGACGTGGACATGTCACTCCTTACAATACAGTTGCACAAGTTTATTCTTGTCATCATCAAAATTGGGAGGTGTTGGAGCTTTGGAGTTTAAGTGACTTATTGAGGCTGTATTTCTTACGAGAGGTTGTACGAAACGCGGCGTGTTCGAACTGAGAAGCATCGGAACTCCACCAATCGGCCAGATATTGAGCCCCTTCGAGTGTAGATCTCAAGCTTTTCATTTGGGCTACCACCAGATTTCTCTGGCTTGGTATTGCATTCCCTTATAAGACGAGGTGGTCTTACAGGTTCGATCCTAAACCACGGTCACGTGTATCATTCATTCCTTCCTTTTCCACACGGCGGGAGTTTGTTCTGAGGCTTTTGATGGTTCGACCAACGATGCTTCAATATTTTCAATGTGGTGTTCCTAGTGCGGGGCATTACTTCCTCATGACACTTTGGAAGGCTGGTATCCGTGCTTTTGGTGCCAAGATTAAGAGAGCTGAACCTACCCCGGATTATTAGCTTATTGCAATTCGTTCGACTAGCAAAGAGGCTTCACATTTCATGAGAGGCTTTGAACGTCATCCGAGGCTTTCCCCACGTGTTTAATCAAAATAGCCACATTAACACTCTTAGTGGGGTATAAGCTTATTGTAGCTTATTTTTTACGTTTACGACCGCGAGGCTGTCGGTAGAGGGTACAGACAATGTGCCAAACACTTAGAGGCTTCTGCTGTACCGGTCTCTTCTCAGTAAGCTGGACTCTTAAGGCCTGGCCTCAGGGCATGCCATGCTAGTGTTTCTTACTTTTGGGGAGTACAAACGAGATCACGGTCTGATACGATGACCGCTACGAGATTTTGATGCCGAGAATTCGAGATCTTACCTTGTTCGTGGCTGGAGGCTTGAAGCCATTTCCAAATCCCGATTTTTCACTCCGCCACTCAATATATTCTCATGTTGGACATGTCAGGCAATCACCCACACGTTTTCAAAAGCATGAAGACTCATTGGGGCCACCGAGGAGTGATGCAATGGTGGGCCCACCATATACTCTCATTCAGCCCTATGCTTAGGCTTAGTCGATCAACAGCTCCGCGGATTTCTTAGGTATAAAGTGTTTTGTATTCGCTGTCGGAATTTTTTATTCACATCTACAGCAGAGCATCCTCTACACACATTCAATCATCTCGTTTCTCTTGACTTTTTACCTACCGCTCCCTTCTTCAAAATGCAATACACAAACATCTTTGGCCTTGCAGCCTTGGCCTCCACTGCCTTTGCTGCTCCAACACCACCTGCTGGCAACATCGTTTTCAAAGGTGCTGCCAATGCCCAATACTCGCTCGCTGTCACTCTAGACAACGTCGACAGACCAACCAGTATGTTTCCCACATATTTACTACTCATCCAATAACCATTACTTACCTGTTCCAGACAACGTTCTCTCCATCTCGTCCGTCTCTTCGGACTCAATTGACATTAAAGCACAATGCACCCTCACCGCCGTTGATCGTACACCCGCCCTCGTTGAAGGTCCCAAGGGCACATGGCAAGTCGGCCCACCTCAAACCATCAAGTCCATCAAATGTTCCCCAGCTGGCTCCCCTCCACCACCTCCACCACCACCAGCCTCCATCATCATCGAGTTTCAAGGTGCTGATCCAAGTAAGGGCGCCAAATACACGGTGACCATCCCTCTCAATGACTCCAAGGTCCCAACCAACAACGTACTTTCCATATCGACTCTCGTCTCTAGCTTCGGCGAGCTTGCCACTAAGTGCACCTTTGAGTATGTCAACGGAAAGGCTGCTCTCTCTCGTCTTAACCCAACGACCTGGGCTGTTGGACCTCCACAAACCATCAAGACTGTCAGCTGCAAGGCTTAAGCGATTCGCTTGAGCTTCAGGCTGTGTCACTTGTCTATCCCTGTGATATCGGCGACGGACAGCATTTTATACAGCAAAATTTGGCATCTTGGCAGGGCGTACAGGGACTGGACTATCCTTAATGACATGCATGGTTTGGATCACACTGGTAGCATTGGGAGCGGGATGAAAGTTTGATTTATGACTTATGATTGTTAGTTAATACACTCCTTAGAAAGCTATTTGATAGCGAAAGTAATCTCATCTTGAGAAATAGATATATACATATTTCTTGCTAATCGTTTGATTGGATGGTTGCCATGTGACTCGATTCTTATGCGTGTAAACTGTTTGCAGCTCGCTTAAGCTTGTATACTGCATCATTGATCCTTACAAGGTGGTCGGATTATTTAAATGGGTTAGAGGCATTGTTAGAAAAGACCTTGATTGTCGATTGGCCTGTGCCAAAATGTGAAGTGTTTCAGGTAGAGGATAACCGCCGCAATTCTTGATTGTCATAAGACCCTTGTCTCTCGACTCTCCTTTAGAGACTTTCATAACTTTATGAGGACATTTGAATTGCTCCAACCAACAATGCTAGAGTACGGCTGTATCTTCCCTAGTTATAATCCAACCTTAAAAGTGACGGCCAAATCCTGAAATCTGACTGGCCGGTCGCAAGGCAACCATAACTTCACAAGGCAGCCAACCACCTCATCATCCAATGGCTGGCTGCATCGTCAACCAGTATTCGCGGACAATCCAAGCAGCCTTACCACTTCAACTTTGAAAAAACCCCAGAGCCTTGTCCAGATAATCTACCAAAATATCAACTTCTTGCCAAACTCACTCACCCAAAATTGTCAACATGGATAACCTAACATCTCAGCTTAGCGACCTCGCTACAGACAAGCAAGAGCAACTTGAGTACGGCATCCACAGAAGTTCCTCGACCTCAACGCTCCGCCCCTCACCCTCATATCACGGCGATCTTATCCGCGAAGTCAGAGCTGCCGACAAAGCCACCGTCACATCTCTCCTTGGCCGTTTCCTCCAATCTGACCTTGTAGGCGCCGTCGCCGAACGTCGCCTCCAGCAAGAATTCCGCAGCTTCTTTGATGATGAGAACACACCATATATCAGCGTTGCTCCCATCAATGACAATTGGGACAACTGTCTAGCATGTATTGAGGGCCCGCCAAACACCGCTTACGAGCGAGGAGTCTTTTGGCTTCATGTTTGCTACCCAACTCAATACCCTCATAAGCCACCTAAGATGAAGTTTATCACGCCTATCTATCATCCCAATTTCGATATGGACGGCACGATTGATCTTGATTTCCTGGCTGAGATGTGGAGTCCGATCAATACTGCGAAGAGCTGTCTGGTCTCGATTTTGAGTGTATTCGGCAGCCCGTTGCTGAGTGATAGAGCGTGGAGGAATGAAGCATATGAGATGTGGGTAGAAGATTATGAGAGCTACTATGAGATTGCGAGGATGTACACAGAGGATTGTGCTCTAGAAGGTAAGCCGGATACTTCGACTTTGTTGCCGATGAAGGAGAAGGTTGAGAACGTTCCTCTGCCGAAGTTGTTGACCGGAATACTTCCCGAGAACTTCTTAATGCCGTCTGATGATAAGGATCTTTCGATGCCACCATCGCCTACGGACCAGTCGGTTGCGGATACGACTGACGAGTCTGTGATCTTGACGCCAGAGTCCTCGAGAGCTGGTACACCGATAACTGAATCACTCTTGATTCTGGATATCCCAACGACGTGTTTGGACACAGATGCGAGCGACTCTTCTGTGATCATAACACCAGATGAATCAAGAGCGGGGACACCTCCACAGGAGAACTACTCAGAAGTAAACTGGTTTGATGGATTGCTGATGGAAGGACTATCTATGCGGCAGAGACGTTTGCAAGAATAGTCTGTTTCTGTCAAGACATCTAATGAGGTGAGGGAGGAACTTCGGATTTGACTATCTAAAACTTGTTCGATGAACAAGTACTGTGAGTTGTTTGGGATTTGACCGCCACATTATATTCCTATTAAAGAAAAAAGTAACTGCGAGATATTTGGGGAAATAATCTTACGGCTGGCGTTATGGTCACGGTACTACCAAAGGACCAGCATGGCTGCTGGATGGATGGAGTATCGAGCATAGATAACGAATTAAATGGTGAATGAAGACAACCAGATACATATGAAAATTACCAACACTAACTCATTGATTCGTGAGATGTCATAAATGTGGTATTCAAGTTCAATCCCCACCATTATCTCCTACCTAGTACTGCCTTTCCCACACTGCTGGCGTTTGGCTTCCCAATCTCCTTAGTTATCCATTCTCCAACATCGACCACGGCATCGAGATCAATCCCTGTGCTCATGCCCAAAGTCTCCATGAAGTAGACCATATCCTCGGTGCTCACATTTCCTGTAGCACCAGGGCTGTAAGGGCAGCCCCCTAAACCACCAACACTAGAATCAAAACTCATGATACCGTTTTCTAGACTGACAGCTGTGTTGACCAATGCCTGGCCGTATGTGTCGTGGAAATGCATTGCAATATCTTCACTCCGCATTCCAGCAGCCTTCATAGCTTTCAGAAGCTCGCTAGTCCGCGGCGCCGTTCCCATACCTGTGGTATCACCAAGCGCAATCTCATCTGCGCCCATTTCCATAAGATCGCAAGCTATCTCTGCAACCTTTTTAGGGTCGACATCATACCCTTCGAATGGGCAACCCAGGACAACGGAGATGTAGGCTCGGACGCGGAGGCCTTCATCTTTGCCACCTTTTATCACCGGCTCGAATCTCCTGAGAGATTCTGCGATTGAGCAATTCAGATTCTTTTGTGTGAAACTCTCCGTAGCTGCTGCGAAGACAGAGAGCTCGATCCTTGGCTTTGGGCTTTCCCCCTCGCTTTCGGCCTGGGGTTGAGCACGGAGAATGGACAGGGCGTTCTCAAGACCTTTGAAATTTGGTGCTAAGAATGCGTATGCAATTGAATTAAGTGATTGTGGGGGGTATTTAAGGATATATTCGAGGATCTCGTTTGAGGCTGCCATCTATTTGCACTGGTGAGTAGGAGCAACTTCATCTCATTTAACATGCTACACTTACCTGTGGCACCCATTTTGGGGAAACAAAGCTTCCTGCCTCAATGTCCCTCAATCCAGTCTTCGCAAGCTTTTCCACAAGCTCAATCTTCGTCGTGACTGGGATGACCGTTTTCTCATTCTGGAGTCCATCGCGTGGTCCGACCTCGACGATTCTGACTTTGTTCGATTGTTTTGATGTTGACAATGCTCGCAATTGTCGAGGCAGAGCAGGCTTAAGGCTGCATCTTGATGTCAGTCTCAGTAGAAGTCGAGACATTGTGATGGTGCATTGTAGTTTACCATGAGAGTTGGTTGTGGGGTGAGGTTCCTGAAGCAAAGGGAAGCTCCTCTCCACGGCTATTGCCGGCCGGCTGCGGGGTTGGCTACCTACCCCTGTTAGCCATTGTCTGTTAGTTAACTTATGGAGTGCTTTGTGAGTGTAGTCCTTTGCTATTTGTAAAAGATCGAAGCTCTAACAATTTTGTAACGAAAAGACGTAGCATTTAAGTTGATGTCATACGTCCTACTGGATTTTGAGTGCAGGGCTCCAAAATGTGCCAGGCTTCGGCCCTCGCCGTCCATAGACACGGATCAAACCGAGTCTATTTCAGAAATATCTCGTCTCTGGGTCTTTGACTTTATCAACACGAACCTAGGAACTTCGAATAATCTTCGGTTGATTTACGCTATGTGTGATAAAACAAAAATATCAAAGACCTTCGGAGGGATAAATGAACTCAAGATAGACTTTCGTGCCAATGTAGGATCGTCAATATGATGATCACTCACCCTAACTTAGACACAATTCAGTAGATAAAATTAAAATACCCGCGAGTAGATATTCAGAATGTTCAGAATATTTTGAAAGTAGAACGGCGTTGGTATTATTTCAGGTTGTGCAGCTCCGACTTGAGCTAGTCATCACGTGGGGGTCGCTTACCTTATCGTGGTTTCCTGGTAGGCGAGCTCGAGCTAAGCTCGAAGCTCCTCCAAAAGCATCTCCAGCCTACAGCCTTCAGAGAGCTCCCCACCACTCAACCTATCTGCCACCGCTCTGCGATAGCTGTCAAGCTTCGCCATCTCTCGCCCACTACACCCGTACCCCTTCAAATACACAACCCTCAGTTGCAGCTATGGGAGATCCACGAGAGTCGTCGTCGTACAATGTGACGCCGAGGATCAGATACAACACCATTGGGGGTGTCAATGGTCCTTTGGTCATTCTAGAGAATGTTCGTGGACAACTATTATCTTTGCTTTGATATATGAGTCTAACGGAAACGCGAAGATTAAATTCCCTAGATACAATGAGATTGTCACCTTGACACTGCCAGATGGCACCCAGAGGTCAGGACAAGTGCTGGAAGCTAAAGGTAAGAACTGCGGCCAGTTGCAAACGCTTGCACAGGCTAATTGAAAAACATAGGAAATCGAGCTGTTGTCCAGGTACACATCTGCGAATAAAAAGGAGTGGTCGAGTCTCGTTGCTGATTAGGTTTGTAGGTTTTCGAAGGCACGTCTGGTATTGATGTCAAGAAGGTATGGGCTGAAGGAAGAATACATAAAACCTGCTGGCACTGACTACTTTTTAGTCGACTGTCGAATTCACTGGCGAAAGTTTGAAGCTAGGCGTTTCCGAAGACATGTTGGGACGCATTTTTGATGGTTCTGGAAGAGCCATTGATAAAGGCCCCAAGGTTTTAGCTGAAGACTACTTGGACATCAACGGGAGTCCTATCAACCCATATTCTCGTGTGAGTACCATCAACTGTCTTTCTGGCTTCATTTACTGAAAAAACCAGGTCTATCCAGAGGAAATGATCTCGACCGGTATTTCTGCCATTGATACAATGAACTCCATTGCTCGTGGACAAAAGATCCCCATTTTCTCGGCCGCTGGTCTGCCACATAACGAAATCGCTGCACAAATTTGTCGACAAGCGGGTTTGGTACAAAAACAGGGTATCACGAACAAGGGAACACACGATGGACACGAGGACAACTTCTCGATTGTTTTCGGAGCTATGGGTGTTAATTTGGAAACTGCTCGTTTCTTCACTAGAGATTTCGAAGAGAACGGCAGTTTAGAGCGTGTCACCTTGTTCTTGAACTTGGCAAACGATCCTACGTAAGAACCCCCAAAATTGCGATCGAACAACAGCTCACACAACATAGCATCGAGCGTATCATTACACCTCGTCTCGCCCTCACCACCGCCGAATACTACGCATACCAATTGGAGAAGCACGTTTTGGTCATTCTTACCGATTTGACATCATACTGCGACGCTCTTCGTGAAGTTTCGGCTGCTCGTGAGGAAGTGCCTGGTCGACGTGGTTACCCAGGTTATATGTATACTGATTTGTCCACCATCTACGAACGTGCCGGTCGTGTCCAAGGACGAAATGGATCCATCACTCAGATTCCCATCTTGACCATGCCCAATGACGATATCACCCACCCAATTCCTGATTTGACGGGTTATATTACGGAAGGACAAATCTTCATCGATCGTCAACTCGACAACCGTGGTATCTATCCTCCAATCAACGTCCTTCCTTCACTATCTCGTCTCATGAAATCCGCCATTGGTGAGGGTCACACTCGAAAGGATCATGGTGATGTTTCCAATCAGCTTTACGCCAAATATGCTATTGGACGTGACGCCGCTTCCATGAAGGCAGTTGTCGGAGAGGAAGCTCTATCCTCAGAGGATAAGCTCTCTTTGGAGTTTTTGGAGAAATTCGAGAGATCATTCATTGCTCAATCACCATACGAATCAAGAACCATCTATGAATCTTTGGACCAGGCATGGTCGTTGTTGCGAATCTATCCAAAAGAATTGCTCAATCGTATTCCAGCCAAGATTCTTTCGGAGTTCTACCAACGATCTGCTGCTGATCGCAAAGGAAAGGGTCGAGCGGGAAACAAGGACACCAAGGATAACAGCGAAGAGAACAAATCTGCACAAGAGGAGAACTTGATTGATGCATGAGCTTGGTAATGGCGAGATAGTTGGTTGCTGAAGTTAGTGCTGACGGTTTGGGGTCAGTTGAGGGTCCAGATTCCTTTCAGCTATTTGCTGCACAGCATTGGCGCGTGTAAGTATCCTGAAGATATCTCAACAGTGTTAGAATGTATGATTTTACACCTCAGGCCGGGTGATCACCCCGAGTCGTCGCTTGTTCAGGATTACCTCGGGGAAAGATATCCCATTCCACCTCATCTATCCTGGTCATGTTATGCCGACCCTGGTGTATCCGAGAGGAAAAAGTATTCCGGCATTAACATATCATTCTATACTGAATGTGCTTGGATATTTCTTAGGCATCCTCATCAGACAATTTCATCCTCTGATGTATGTATTTGGCGAACCCGGCACTCTTCATCTCAGATGCTGGCCCTTCGTATACCTCATGTGTTTAGGTTCGACGATACCCTCCATTCAAGAACCTGGAATCAATCCACTTCAACTCCGAGCCACGACATGCGCACGAATAGTAAGACCGTGGAAGATCCGACTCTGCAGATGGGTGCACGAAGGCGTTAAAGCTTGAATGCGCCTTCACGGCAGCTGCCCCTTATTCCCCAGTTTCCATACACACAACCCCGCATTAGTTTCTTATGTCACGGAGCTTCAGGACGGGGATCTGCGGGGAAATACTTCATTTTGCTAGGATTCTGGCATTGCTAGCGGGGCACTACTAACCGTTCGGATGAGGGCGAACTAGACGCACCAATCAGAAGCAACAAATTCAACGTCATCCGATTAACCATTGATTCAGCAAGCTAGCATCATTCCGCTCGGCATAACTTTACGTGAGAGTGTTGGAGCTTTGGATGCCGATTTTCTATCAATCGCTGTTGACGGCGGCCATTACTATGGGTTTCTCACCATTCACAGTCTGCTGCATCCCATGATCCAAGAAGAAATTTGGTGTTCCACGGCATGCTAGATTCCTTTTACTTTGGATCAAGACTTTGCGGATCTGGGAAAGTCCGACAAGACTCAATGATTTGCGGCTCAATGAGCGTCGAGCCTAGGTTACTTCTCACTCTTCCTCGACCAAGATTGGATAGAACTGGAGGTGGTAGCGTCCTCACGTCAAGAACTCGGTCACAATAATTTGACAGGGAGCTAGCTAGGTCATCGCCTGCTTCATGTTCCTGAAATAAGGTAACATCAAAAGCGGAGAAGACTTTGGATGTTGCAAGCGCATGCGAGTTCTTATACTAGGATACATAAAAGCTGGAGCTACCCCTCTCTCGTTCTTCGTGTTCATCCCCAGCTCCCCCTCCTGTTTTCCTAGCTGTATGGAAAGCTCTTTGCAGATCAATTAGCTTCCTAAAGCTTGATCTTCCTTCAAGATGTTCGCCAAAGTATTTACAGTTAGTCTTCTGACCTCATTTGCCTTCGCTAGACCTCAAAGCCCTGGTGAAGCATTCACTGGTACGGCTGGTAACACGACTATTGCCGGAGACTACTCTGGGCCTGACAATAACGGAAAATTTGAGATCAGTGGAATTGGAATTCGAGCAAATTTCATTGCATACGGTGCTTCCATTTCGAATCTGTTCATCAATGATACCTCTGGCGTCGAGCGCGATATTGTGGCCGGTTTCGATAATGCTTCATACTATGGCATCGACCGACAACACCCTCACTTTGGTGGAGTTCCTGGTCGGTATGCGAACAGAATCAAGAACTCGAGTTTCACGATAGATGGCAAGAGTTACAATGTTACACCAAACGAGAACGCTACGCCAGATCATCCTGATGGTGTCGATACTTTACATGGTGGACCTGATGGCTGGGATTGGAGAAATTGGACGGTGGTCGCACATACAAGTAATAGCATTACATTCAGTCTGACCGATCCGGATGGAAAAGAGGGGTTTTCCGGCGAGGTTGTTAGCTATGTTACCTACACTCTGGGAAATATGACTTGGGACATAAGAATGGTCGCTCTTGCTACTACCAAAGTCACGCCGATCATGCTTTCTTCTCATGTGAGTTTACCTGATATCTATCCTAACACCCAAAGGCTAACCATCTTACAGACATACTGGAATCTCGATGGCTGGCAAAACAACGAAACTGCGCTGGCACTCAACCACTCCTTATGGCTCCCATACGGAGGCCAGCGCATCGCAACCGACACGATCCTCATCCCCACTGGAGATATCCAAACCAACGCCAAGGGATCTTTCAACGACTTCTGGAGCACTCCCAAACAAGTTGGCGCAAACTTCACCAACCGAGACCTAAAAGGAAATTGTGGCTTCAATTGCACCGGCTACGACAACTGCTACATCAACAACCGCGCCGCCCCATATGACTGGCGCGCCGGCGACATACCAGTCGCACGTCTTCGAAGCGCATGGTCTGGAATCCAGCTAGATGTCTTCACGGATCAAGACGCATTTCAAGTTTACTCTTGTGGTGGACAGAATGGATCGATGGCATTGAAGAGCACGCAGGGATTACATGATAATCCTGGAAGACCGAGGGTTATTGAGCAGTTTGGGTGTGTGGTGTTGGAAGTGCAGGATTACATTGATGGGATTAATCATCCCGAGTGGGGGAGGGATAAGAAGCAGATTTTTGCGCCGGAGGATGATCCTTATGTTTTGCAGGCGTCGTATCGATTTAGTTTGAATGATACTGCGGTTGGACTTCTCGGACTGGGTTCTGGGTGATAGGCAGACATGTCTTCAGTGATGGAGGTTAGAGCAATGTTAATAATTCCTGAGCTATTCATTATCGTACCCTAACTTCCTGGCACTATCCCCGTTGACTTATCCAGTTTACGATAGAGCAAAAGAAATACCTCGCGACTGGCCAGGATATTACTCATTAAATGTGCATGTTATCTCTAACCGCTGCTTTTTTCGAGTGTACATGCATCATCGAAGCCGATCACAGGGCTCCTAACACATTCTCACATTCTCCGTCTGACGCAAGAACATCTCCTCGAAACGAATGTGTCCCAAATGAACAAACCTCGCGGCATTCACTCTTATTAAATTCCTATAATTATCTCTTACTGTTCCGTGCATTTCTCACGAATAAGTCAGAGACGGGAATAGAGACGGTAGGAAACAAATACCCTTCGTAGTCAATCTACGAGTTCTCGCCTAAGCATTTTTCAACGACCTGGACTTGTCTCCTGATGGTGGTAGAGCATTTTAATAAATTGCTGGGTGACGGGAGAAAAGTAGGTGAGAAGTGAGAAGTGAGGGTGATTTGTTGCGAAACTTTGATCTCTTATTCTTAAAAAAAGGGGGGCTGGGTCCTTTCTTTCCGTTGTGACGGGTTGTTCTAGGTATTTGGATGAATGGGCTATAGATGGGAAGAGAGGGGACAAGTGGAATAAAACCCTAACATCCAGTGCTAAATCTTGTCGAGGTCCTCTGCTCTCTAGGGCCACTGTGAGGATTCTAATGAATTGGCAAGTGGTTGGAGGAGAGGGGACGAGGAATAAGTGCGATGATTGATAAAGCTATATTATCTCGTCTACATCAATTTTAATTCGTATGATTGTCTAGGGCTACTCCGAGTATTTTAACTAACGGGCGAGGAACCAGAGAAGAGCGCGATATAAACCAAAATCTTACCCTCTCATCCCAGCTCTCTATCCTGCATATACCTCCCCCCACCCCCTCTCATTTAAGACATGCATTCTTAATACCAACCTCTCTCACTCACAAGAAGCTAGATCCTCATCAGAGATTGTTTAAGGATCAAGGGTAGGTAGGCCATCAAGACAAGATTCTTCTTCCCGTTGTATTTCCGAGGTTTTCAAGGGACTCTTTCTTTGTTATCTTACCTCATGTCCCTCGCCTTATCTCTTCCTTTAGACACATAACGTAGATGAAGAAAGTCGCAAATGCTTGTCGCCACTTCACATCGGCATCCGGTCGATCTCGCGAGAACATCACGGATTCGGGCGCCAATGACATGTGGCCCTGTAGATCTATCTATATTGCAAACGCATAATTCGGTGTAACATTTCATGGTGAAAAGAAATTAGATCTGTCGATCCAAAGAACCTCTCCTGGAGTTCATTATCAGATTTTGAATTTCGTAGAGTTTGTTGAAGCATTCTCAAGGCTGATCCACCCTGAAATTAGAAATCTCTGTAATGGAAGATGATTGTCGGGAGATTATTATATAAGATTATCCAAGTCTTTGTGTACCTGACAAATGATCTTTTTTAATAGTCGTTAGAAACAACATCAATCGTCACTCGATACAGCAAAGCCATCCTTCAAAACACCCACACTTCCTTCACTACTTATTCCCCTCTCTCCCAACGACATATTTCCTGCGCTCTATATCTTTCACCACGACACATTTAACCTAATCCCTGATTCCCATATTATACCCCCTCGCACCCTCTTGCGCCCCCAGCCCCATCACCTCATAAAAAAAATGTGCCACTAACCCCGCGAACTCCATTCGCACCATCACCCCCTTCTACAAAATCCACTGCCTCCCCCTCACGCAACCCTTACCACACAACCACATCCGCGAGATACGTGTGGGTGCCGCGGTGTCGGGTCCGTGAATTTGGGTATTGATATTCGTGGGAGGAGAAGAGGAGAGGTATGGTTGGTGATGGAGAGGAGATGGTGTGGATGTCGGATTTAAATCTATAAAAGGGATTTGAGTGTAATTTTGATGGTTGTGAGTTGTGAGTTGTGAGTTGGGTAGGGTGTGATGGGTGGAGTATATGAGATGTACTAATGCGATGTCCATGTGTGTGTCCTGTATCTGGATGGGATGTGAGAATTTAGGAGATTATGCGTCGATTGCTGGAACAAGCTCACTTGGAGCAATAAGGGAGTTCGTCTGTTTGGATTTTGAGCTTCGGGTCATATCTTTTAGTGAATTCCTAACTTCTCAGGGATTAGAATTGGTGAAGTAAAGGATACAAAGCGTAGCAGGATATATATCTACATCTGATAAATCTGTAGGTGACATATGAGAACTTTCTGAAGACTGTATCCGCTCCGTCGTGACCTTCCTGCCACGGTTGGATTCTTGGGCTGCTAAGCCGACCAAAGAACCATACTCAGGAGACTGTTTCCGTCCACATTGTTCAACCACACCGGCAACCTTCCTCCGAGGAATGCTGCATGAGCTCACGGGGGACTACTCGCTCAAGCCAAGAGAAACCCCCTCACATGTGGTGTTCTAAGATTGAAATTACACATTATGAACATGATTTCCACACACCATGACAGTACAGGAAAAATAAATTGTGGTGATCAACAAAGCACCGGAAAGTCTCCAAGAACAGACAAAGTTTCATACACCTCGAGATTTTAGCCTATAGAGCTTATGTCTCGCTTAAACGTCCTGCTCAGAAGGCCATTATCGAAAATAAAGTTTCCTTTCCCTGCTCCCCAGAGTGAAAAACGGTTCGCAACACCCGAACAGGAATTCGACTTTCAGATTGGACGAGGCTCAACGATGAGGACATTCTAGAATCCTGCACATCAAAGGCACAGGTCAACAAACGAGGCCAGTAGACAACAGGGAGGAAGTAATCTCGCCAAAGGCCAACAGAGTTGAGGCGCATGTGAGAAAGGGGGAGCGATCGAGCCGCGAACACTTGGTCAGGGGCAAACAGTCCAAGTACCGACGCTTCGGTAGAATGATGACGACAGGAAAGCCTCGAAGACCAAATCATTTTATGATGCATGGAAGAACAAATGAAACACGATCATAGCCCAAAATCATGTGCTGGGTTAATGCCTTTTCGAACGGACCGACTTGATGTCAACCCGCCAACCACAACCTTGGGACTCGAGTCTCGATGGGATGAAATTCATGAAACATGGGAAAGCTTTGATAGTGACAAAGCACCAAATCAAGGTAAGAACGACCATGCGGGAACCGCCGTCCATGATGTCTGTTGGCAGAGTTTCTTGCAGATTGGATGGCGGGAGTTTCGGGCGTTCTCTACGTATGCTCTCTGATCTATCATGTCCTACAAGGGGATATCGACATACATTTTTAGGTTTTGTCAGAACGTTGTCAGCACTGCCAACAGCAAAAAGGGGTGAAAATCATCTTTCATCTCCCACACATATCCAGTGATAGCGAAATCTGACGTCAGGACTCTCCTTTGACTTGAAATTCTCAACAGCGTAATGATCATCGAAAGGCAAAAGTTTCCACATTTCAGACTGACACATGGCGCCCCTCCCTTTTTTTCCCACAGTCCTCGTGGCAAAGCGTGACCCTCGCTTCTGCTTTGGGATTCTAGCGAGCTTCTAGAAGGCGTCGGCATGCGCTCATTCCCGGCTTTGGATAAAGGGCAGGGGGGATTGGATCCTGCTCGTACTCCGTATGATGGTTGGTGCCATTGGACAAGCCAGACTGGCGGGCTGCGAGTGGGTTGGTCGAGCCTGGCCCTGATACGATCGGGAGATCGGCTGAAGGCAAGACAGCGCCTGCAGCCCGGGCCTGTCAAATTGAGCGGCACGGTCTCGACGGTGCACCGGGTGCAGAGGCAGTGCTCATCAGAGGGTGTAAAGCATCAGAGTCTTGTTGGGCAGTTGGATGTTTCCAAATTGCAGACTTGCAGACGGGAGACAGTGAAACGAAGGTTGATGGACATCTCAGCCTCCTCATCTATGACCATAAGCCACTTTCTCGAAGTGTGGAAAGGAGTATTTTCGTGTATTCGCAGTCCGCAGGTGGTAGATGGCGGATGACAGATGGCAGATGATAGATGGCAGATGTTGTGTCAGCCAGGCGGAGGCTGGGATGGCCTTGCCTTCGGAATTGAAAGATTGCTTCTGCTGGAAGAAGCAACCATTGGAGGACGGCTCAACCATCTAAGATTGTGTGAATGGTGTCATCTTCATGCGAGCCAGAGAGAACCTTCGATCACTTTGTTTGCTAGAGCATGCTAAACCATCGTCAGAACTCGGCTTGGCTGGGTGCATCTGGTGATATGGAAACGACTCGTAACTTTTCGTGCTATAAGCCGCGACGGTAACAAGGCTAGCGTAAGTCGTACTGAAGTGGCAGTTGGACTCGTTTTGGACACGTTATTCTGCACGCTATTCTGCACGCTATTCTGCACGCTATTCTGCACGCTATTCTGCACGCTTGGACAGCCCATGACAAGTGCTTCTTCTACTTCTCCGTCTGCTTATTCGCGGGTTGTTGCTGGATGGCTGTTGTGCCATGGAGACGGAATGAAAGCAAAAGCGGTGGCTTGAGTCGGTCAAAAAATTAAAAAATTAAAAAAATAGATTGTCAGGGCTCTTAGCTTGTGGTGAGCCTTCGGACAATGCCTTCGGACAATGCCTTCTCTGTGTCGTGACCTCTTCACGATGCGCTCTCCCGTTTCTTGTGCTCTTCGTGGTCTGTACACCGCATGTGTTTCGTAAAAGATTGAGGCTCGAGCAGTCTCGGGAACGTTATTGCAACAGAAGCATTTCCCCTTCTGGGTCGGGGCGTCGAGGTTGTCTTGCTCCGATGCTCGTGCACAGCATAATCCCAAGCGAGTTCGGGTGCTTGAAAACCCCGTCGATACTCTGCAGGCAGGACTGAGCCAGCAGAAAAAGACCGGGGGGGGGGGGGGG
>LLCE01000249.1:0-23076 GCA_001414415.1 Hymenoscyphus repandus | reverse complement strand
CCCAAATTCTGTTCGCATGCATCACTCCTAATCAAGACTCAATGTTTATAAGAGAACCTACATGGTATCTGTTTTACCATGTCTGCTGCATTAAGAATTTCTATCAGATAGAGGCTTAAATCATCTCCACCCATTCATGAACTGGTCAATGAACTCCGGTGAGCTTCTTAGCTGCTCTTATTCACAGTTCGTCCATTATTACTCGCCTATGTTCGCCGTATTCCAGCCACATCTTCAAAATCCAAATACTACTCGTCAAATACTTATTCGGTCCATAATAATATTTTATTCACGAACCTCGCCATATTATCCCACACTACCCCTATAAATACCCCATCGACTTTTCCATCCCCAGATCCTATTTCCCATAAGACCAAAGACATCAACTATCAATCGGCCGGTTTTCAGACAGCTTTCCAAGACAATATCTCAAGTATATCCTCAACCACAAACACTTTGATGGACACAACTCAAACCTCAATTTCTACCTCATAGCTCTTCATCAACATGCCACCGTCAAGATCTAGAAACATTATCAACGCTTCTTCCTACAGCCCTAGATATCACCTTGAGCGCCGTATGGATCGCAGAGCCATTGTTAGACATTTTCAAGAATGCCTAGAGTACCGAGAGCATCGCCGATCTCACAGCCCTGCAAATAGAAGTGTACGGAAGAAGCGCACTTCTTTCGCTCGTACACAGAAGGGCTACGAGTTCGACGACGGTACTTATGCCGCCTTGAGCTAGGTATATGTCGCGGCTCGCGCCACGACAATTGTACGAATGTAAATTACGATACCTACGATTTTATGATGAGCGGTAATACGGCTAGTGAACCATAGGAAGATCGAAGCATGGCTTTGCTTACAAGCTTGTGGCTTCGTACTCCTGGTTGAACTTCACGTACATAGAAAGAGAGCTTTTGGTCGGCTACCTGCCTGCTCGTTGGAGGAATCGATGGAATATGCACGTTGATATGAACAATTTTGAACACTTGTGTGACTTTGATTTCTTTCCAAGTCAACCTTTTCCTCCCGAACCAGCTCAAACTCCCCTCCCCTGTATCTTAACTCACCGAGCGATTGAGCTATTTCCGTATAGATTATTATCTTCTTTATTTTCTCATTACGAAGACTATAGTAAGCAGAGCATGAAGCCTATTTCAGGCATAGGGGAGCTGGTGCTTTTGATTTGTTGTTCTATGATAAAGCCGAGAATTATATACTTATGGGAGGTTTCAAGAGCGAGGGTATCTGCTCTAGGTACAGTTAGTGACTATTATACAGGGCTACTGCGTAAGGGAGAACTTTGATGGGCAGGAATGCCTGTTCTCCTACTTGTTTAAATTAGGCATAAAATTGTTACAGTGCTAGTGCATGTACAGAGAGGTTTAGTAAACTTATACCAACGAATTATTAATCATTGATCTTTGAACGCCTGGCCCTAGCCCCTTCATCTGTCTTTCCTGACTTTAGTTGTTTGAGTATTTGGACTCGAGAAAGACTAAAGGGAAGCCCTCCAAATGAATGAGTCCACTCCAGTCATCATTTCACTTCAATGTTGTTTTCCTCTTAATTCACACAGAAATTTAATTACGACAGATCTGTATGTAAACAGGCCAAGAACAGCTTCCTACGTACTCGTCTAGTTGTAACAAACAATAAACAGAGAAATAACAATACTCTGTCCCCACTTATGCGGAAAGAACAAATAGTACCACAAACATATATAACATCCAGTGGACCTTTCGAACTCAGCCCTCTTTCTCCTCATCATTTTCATCTTTATCATCTTGATCCCCTCCGCAGCTTACCCGAAATTAACTCAATCCCAAGCTATCAAGCAACCAACCACCCAAACCTATACATCACAACACAACACAATACCCAAGACCATCGCAGCCATATCCACCACCCACATCGGTTTCTCCACCGACTCCGGGAAAATCCATGGCCCTTGCCCCGCCCCTACCCGCAAAGCACGCGTCAAACCCGTCTCAGCCGCGCACAAGCCAAGAAGCTAGCAAATCCAGAGCGCCTTCGTCTCGCCGCGAAGAATGGCTCGCAAATAAAGTACAGCGATGATGAAGAGGAGAGCCTGGATTACAGTGAGAAAATAGCCAAGGTGAAAAAGGACAAGAAGGAGAGTGATGAGGAGAAGCGCGCTGCGGAGATTGCGCGCGTGACAGAGTTTGCATGTTGGGTTGGGGGGGAGGAGTTGATGGTTTGAGATAGTTAACATCTGATTTTGAGGCTATTTGAGTAAGAGTTCTGGATTGGGGGAGCTGGTTGTGACATTCAAATTCTCTCCAGTAGGAATTGTAAGGAAGAGACTGAGAAAGTTATTTCTAGTTGTGATTTTGAGATCCTACAATGTGGCTTTAGATATAGAGGACAATTGAAAAGAATTGGGAGTAATCATAAGTTTCTGTTCTTCGTGAAGTGATTGCGAGACTTGTGATGTGAGAACCCCTATAGATATAGAGTGGGTATCAGTCTATCGATCTGGCAGCGCTTCTCATTAAGACAGTAAAAGATTATCTAGGACGTATAACAGCTTAAAGAAGGATGGGGGATGTTCTAGTCTCTTCCAGTCTCTACTGACTCGATAACATCATTCTCTCTATTTCTCAAAAATTTACTGGAATGATACTGGAAACAGGTGGAGTAAATGCCCGCTCTGATAATCTTTGTAGACGCTGTTTTGCGTGTTTAATATTGTATCTCTATATACAACAGAAATTTCTGAAATTCGAAGCACCTTTGCGAGGAAATTAACATGAAAATTAAGAATTTATTGTAATTTTTTATGATGATATTGAAGATGAACTTGTTTAATTCAAGAAAGAAAGAAAAATATTAAAACACTAATTTCAACGCAGTCTTCTCAAACTTAGTAAATATATACGATTGAGCTTAAGGGTGCTGCTGCTGAGTACAAGTTGTGTCCATCTCAAGGGCCCCCTCAACACGCATATAGGTAATGGCAGAAGGGCTCGTAGCAGAAAAGGGAGAAATAATACCACCGCCCACGGTGTCAAGATTTTTATTGTCATAGATCTGAAACCAAAGACCAATTGCATCCATCTGTGAAGTGTGCTCTGGAGCGCGGGGATCGCTGAGGCCAAGGTAACATTCGATCTGTTGATATGTGTGCAAAAAGTCGAAATCATTGTTCGACACCTCCTGGCTATTTGCCGGGTCAGCCTTGCCAATAACATCGAGACCGCCATTCGCAAAATAGTAGCCGTTGTATATCGGGATAAAGTCGTCCCGCTTGCTGAGTCGTTGTTTATTCTCTGGGGTTGCAGGGCCTGGTCCATGGCCTATCTTGAATCGAGGGCCTCCGCTCTCAAAATCCTGGCCCATATAGGCAAGATGCAAATCTGTTCCGTTTATTGTGAGCCCAAAAACAGGTACAAGCTCTGCTCCCGCCTCACGCTTTTGCATTTTATGAATCTCCTGCGGGGAATCTCCCTCGGCTTCAGGCGCCTCGATGCTGCTGTCCCAAATACCAATATGTCTAACCTCAACACTAAAGAATCTAGTCAAGTGATTCTCTGCTCGGCTGAAGATATGATTTTCCTCTCTTTTCGTTCGTTGGGTAGGCGGCGCCTGGAAGTTCTGAGCCGCTGCAGATGCGCGATAGAAGGGTGGTAGGCCGGGGCGCACACGATTCCATTGTTCGGCGGCATAGTTGACAGTGTATTCAATTGCTGCAACCTTGACATCCTTAGAAAATTCTATGAAGAAATCGGCTATATGTTGACCGTAGCCAACAAAGGTGGCAGCGGTGGCGATTACGGATCCGACGCATTTTGCCCTATTCTTCTTTCCCCCATCTTCTTTCAATGCTTTGCAGTCGTCTATTATCCCCCATAAGCCTATACCGACGCCCAAAATAGTAGCACCGCGGAAGAACAGTCTCAAGCCTAGTTGCGTGCCCTCCTTGTACTGAGACGTGTCCCAGAAACGGGCATCTAGTGCAGTGTTTTCAGACAACTCTAGCAGGGCAATGTCGGGAGTAGGTCTTCCTTCACCAACGCCTTTTCTGGCTAGATTAGGTGAGCTGAGTGGTGCAGGAGACGCGCATAGTCCAGAAGGGATCATGGAAGCTAAGAGGAGGAGGCGCCCAGACTTCATTCTTGGCAAATAATGAACAGAAATGAATATGATGTTATGCAATAGGTATAACCACAATAAATAGTGTCGTGTCTATATGGTGTGCCAACAAAATGATGTGGATAGTTTCAGTAGCTGTTTTTTGTATTAATGGCAGGTGCTTGAGGGGGGAAGGTTAAGAGCAGTAGAATCGACGTCTCTTATACCTAAATAGCAACCCGAAGACTTATATTGCCTAGTGTCAAGAAATGTCAAAGTTTCTGCAACTTCCCCCGCCAAGTAAAGCATCGCATAATTTCCAACTAAGAGGCCAAGCCACGCGTTATTGTACGCAACAGTACAGAGGTCATGGCCACCTACCGAGGGCTAACAGCTGGTAGGGGTTCTTCATAGCAACGGTCTTTAAGTAGGTGCTCGCTACAGTGATTTATGTAAAGGCCTCTTTGCGAGGCCACAATGCTATAACCAGAGCAACCACAGCCTCAGCGGCTGTAAGGCTTTACTGCGTCCTCGTTGCTCTGCTGCGGTCCTGACGGAGGCGTGATACAAATAAATATCCTGGCGTTGCAAGACTTTTGGCCGCGACCTCTGTATTCCGGTCGTAAGCTACAAATGGAATCCCCCTCTAATCCTTTTGTTGGTGGCAACGACGCAAGGTTGCGCGATGTGCATAAGCGTGTCGGTTAAACACGGGAAAACACATGACTGGACCTGGCATATAAGACTGTACTGCTTCTGAGATTTTCAAGAGAAACTCGATCGAATCACAACAGCATAACTCCCTCTTGACTGCCTGAACCTTAACTCAACAAAAATTTCTCCAACTTGAAAATCTAACTCTATTCTCTGCAATCTCAAGCATTACTCTTCCTCCTTAGCTCCCACAAATTGTCAGCCGCAATAGCTTCAATTTCCTCTACCAAAAGCATGGCATCCAGTCCGTCCAAAGATCCCCCAGAAGGTAGATACTAAACTTCTCCCACACTAGCTCAAACTCAAATGTTTTTACCAAAACTCAGAAGAACTTTATAGTAATCATGAGAAATTCAGGAAAGCATAATTTCGAAAACAAATCTGTCTGGCAGTGGCAAGATTTTAAGCTCGCAGTTATCTGCCTGCTTACGATTCTCTATAGCATCGGGAAAGGACTTGATGTCTATGTGTATAGATACCAAACTTGGGGAATCGCGACTGCATATCAGAAAGTGGCTCTTATGATGGGGTTTTCTTCGGTTGTGGCATTGCCGTTTGTGGGGTGGTGGGCTGTCGTACTTTACTTTCATTTACGAAGTAAGGAGCGTAAACTTCATTAGGGTCCATGTCATTTTGGCGTCTAGATTCCATGTTAAAGGATTAGATCCAGCATATTTCAAGGATGTTCTGAAGCAGGAATATGAGACAGACTAAAAATTGAAAAGCAACCACTATTAGTAGCAAGGACTTAATATTCGAGATCTGGAAACTATTTTTATGTTGACATATATGTTTGCATCTACTCCAGTTACACGTGAATCTTTCTTGCCTTCATTAACCTTTTCTATGTCAATATCTCACGTCCTACTCTACCGAGCAGCCATCAAGGATAAATATGTGTGGACCGCAATGTTGGGGAGCATCTTTAAATAGCATGATCTTACATTTTTATGTTGAGGCCAATTCGTAACCCTAGTGAAAACTTTTTTTCCGGCTTCAGTATTTCGTACTGGTATAAAATTGATAGAAGACGGCGAAGCTTTCGATGTACGTGAATGAAGAGGAAGATAAACCCCTGTGTTGAGCAAGTAGCCTGCCGCAGTATTTCGGCGGTTATTTCAGGGGGTTGTTACGTATATACCATGCCAAAAATGCCTGGATACCAACAGTCAAATTGATCACAGCCATTAGGCAACTCAAGATGATCAGTTGCGAAACGCTCTACGTGTATCTCGCTTTATGTCTACGTGCATCTTGCTTTATGTCAATATCATATTCTACGTCCAATTTGAGGAAGTTCGGAAATAATTGTTGGTTAGCATGAGATATTTTAATTCGTCGCGCGCTCTCCAACATACCATAGTTACTGCACCATTGTGTCAAGACAACTACTTAGTACTCGAATACTCGTGGCGAAGTCATTAACACGAGATTTTGTTTTTAATGCCTATTCTTGGCATTTCTTACAGCTCGATACACACGAGGGAGATATCCGTAACTGCAATAATTCAAGCGCTACTTCCTGGAGGTATATAACTACATGCTCTCCGGCCTTCCTTTCAGTACGATATACTCCTAGAACTCAGATGAATGCCCCTGCCTCCTCCCAATCATCGCTATCAATTCTATCTTTCCCAAATCCAAGCTCACTCACTTGGTTCCCTATCTTGCCTAGTCACCAAACTCTACACACTCCGTCATACATCCATCTCTACATCGCAACTCTCCGAGGCCTTCTCTTCCACCATTTGACCACACTCGTTACCATGAAACTCTCTTCTCACTTCAGCCTCCTCATCAGCCTCCTTCTCACCTCCGCCATTCCAGCCAAACCCACCGAATGGACTACCATTGAAGTCCGTGAAGACAGTTGGGACTGGCCAGAATGCACCAAAACCGGTGCTGGCTTCTGCACTCTATACCTAGCAACGTCCGACCCAGATGCCTCCTCTCCGTACCGCGCCGCAGCGATCTTCGACAGTGAATGCAACATCCTGCAGGCTGTAATGGGGATCCCTACAACGCCAAAACTCACGCTAAAGGGCACACTGAACTACTTTGTCGATGTTTACGTCGATACGAACTTACAGCCAAGAGGCAAGATCTTATATTACGGTGTGGAGACCCCCTTGGATAACTCGCAGGCTTGCTATAAGCCCCCCTTTTCGGATGGAACAGGTTGTCGGAAGGCATTTGCTTGTCCATAAGGAGATGGAAAGCTTAGTTGAAGGAAGCAGAAGTACGTCTTGATCTGGTTGAGTCTCCGCATGGTAACATATAAGGTTTTGTGATCATCGAAGAGAGAAGACAGTTGTAGAGAAGGCTGAATGTTCCAAACAAAAAATAATAGCGGCTGCAAGATTTCTTTGTAGCAATTGCCTTGCTATTGTTATAAACAGCTTCTAAATTTTTACGCAATAGAGGGTGTTTCTTTTAGACAAAAACATGAATCTATTATAGTAAACTAAAAATAAGAATATGTTCTGAGCATATGTTAAAATCTTGTATCTATTGACGAGCGTAAAAAGTAAAGTAGACACCAAAAGTATCAATTTTGATTACTGGCTCATTGATTTCAGCTTCCTAGAACTCAGAAAAACTCCTAGGCTCACCATCAAGATATCTCAAGTAGACGGCGCATCTTCGGCATCCTGACTGTCAGTAATTTCAGGCATATAAAACTGATAACGTACATGAATACATGCCACACTAAGAATTGGGATTAAAAACTCTGTAAAGAGTGTGTATTTGAGAAGAAACAAGGTCTTTTAAGTCACTGGAAAGCGGGCTTGGAGGCCCCACTCTCACTCAACATCAAAATATTTTACACATAGCTGCGCTTGAGTTCTAAATTAAGCGAGTCGTCATTGACGGTGAGAAATCCGCATATAAGCATACACAATAATAGGGAGATTTGTTGTACGTGGAATTTGGCTTTGTACGCCACCAACCACCAGTATGTACACAAGACAACCACGGAGTTGTTTGGAAGACATTTATTCTACACCGAGTATGCAAATTAGAGCCAACTCATTTCACCGAGTAATAGAAAGTCGGAACACCCACACTCCTGCATTCTCTACATAAGAGGACACGTTGTAATGACTTTCTCTAAACTCCTAACTCCTCAGCCTTGTCCTCTACCACCAAATTACAAGCCAACGGAGAGAAACTCGCATTATCGTAAAAATTGCAGGGCAAAACATGAAACGATGTACGGTTAGAATGTAGAATTGTTAGATGGTCTGAGCTGGACACAAACTTGATTCTGAACTATACAAGTATTTAGCATACGTTATGCGCGGTCCTGATCCTTGTGTCGTGTAAGCACGTCCACCTAGCCCTAACCCATCACAAGTATAAAGGGCGCTATAGTAAGAGTACAAGTAAAGAGGTGCATTTACATCGGTAGGAAAAATTTTGTTAGAGAGAAGTTTTAAGTATGCCTGGGTTTGCTGTCGAAATCCCAGGATTGGAAGCGTTTACGATTCTATGCTGGTTAGAAGATTTTATCTTGGGATAATTTTGATTCTGGGAACCTGTCCTAGATTCATATTGATGTGCATCAGCTAGTTGGGCTTGTCCCGACCGGTTATATGTGTGGCCCGTAACTTGTATAATACTATTTGATGTGTTCTGTGAGATTTTTTTGGAGGACACTACAAGCAGGAAATGCTAACTTCCCCGAACTGAGGTCAGCCAGAACTGAACTCGCAGTTTGACCGTACTGATTTAAGCATAGTTGTTAGAGCTGTTAGAATTCTCGATTTTCAGCCAGCCTCTTTTCGATTTCGCGGGTTGCTATTGATGCTCCTCTGTGCTTGTTGAATGAAATTCATGGCGGCGTGAAGAGCTCCTCAAGAGAGCACTGACTGAGATAGAACTGCACTCCGAAATTCGTAGTCAGAGATCCCTTCAACAAAGGCCGATATAATGCTTAATAGAACAATTTCTTTAAAAGGATATAGCTTATTGGTACCGGTGATGTCCTTTAGCTTGTCACGCCTATGAGCTCGGCGTAGAAAATGTGCTGCACGCTGATAATATGCTGCAGGAGATTCGGATGGGGCCTGAGTTACACTTCTCCGCACGCACGTAGTATGTTGCTTGAGAATTAACAAGAACTGGGATGCATATGGTACCGTACCGAGTGCTATATTGTCTGAAGGGTAGACACTATTAGCTCGTTCGCTCTTTATCGATGGAAGAGAAAAATGGGAAGTCACTGGGATCTTGGGGCTCCGCAGCATCGCGCTAATAGGTCAAAAATTCAATGAATAGTTGTCAAGCGCTTGTTGATAAAACAATTAACAGCCTATCTCTCTCATCCTTTAATGTGGCTAGCGCTGCCGTTGTCGTGGAACTGGAGCGCCAGGAGAAGGATTCACGTGGCACTTACCTTACGATCAGGACCTAGAAAGAGTATATATCGCTACTCTTTAGGAAGTCAAATTTCAATCAAGCTCTATGGCGTTCTACTATTGTATGAATAGGGCCTTTAATTTTGACCATATTCGAAAGAGCCATATTAAATTTCTGGCGAGTTCAAGGCGTCATCTTACGCAAAGTCAGTGCTAGAATGTGTGACGAGGCAGATACGCACCTCTTTCAGAGCTTAGCGCATCAATTTTTGATAGAATGCCTAGGTTTTCAACAACAAGTCGAAGGGGCAACATCCCATCATCATCTTTTCATTGGGGGTCTACCAATACGCATCACGACACAAGACGAGAACTTTTAAACTTGATATCTCAATGGAAATGGCCTCTCATGGCCGCTTAATAGAACCTTATCCAGCTTCAGTAGTGAAGCCTATATATAAGCAGGATCCCATGCCAGCACAAGCCAATATCAACCCTCGGAACTTTAGCTAACCATAAGCTCGGATGTTATAAAATGGAGTACTCACATGATGACCAGCCTCCTAAATTAGTATGATTTTCAAAATAACATACTCTAGCGGTTTTGCTATACTATCAGCAACCTCTTACTGTTATAAGTTCAGAGGCGGTAGCCACGAAAGAGATGATTATCAATGTTAATGAATGAAAGACGCGGGTTGGGTGCTGGGAAGCATTTCGAGGTTGCCACTACCATTGAGCACGTGCACGCGTTGCCCAAGTCTCCTGTTTGTTATTTTCCCCGCTAACGCCTGATACCTCACCCCGGATACATGCGATAATGTTCGACGAGATGCATGGATCGAAACACCACTAATATTAGTTAAAATACATGACTTTCTTATTGCCGTATATGAAACTGCCGTACTTTCCATACGTATGCCCCCTATATTAGGTTAAAATATCTAATATTAGATCTAAGATAAGGGGAGGTAGCTGGTACTCAGTGGAGTTTCACCAGTGAATGATATCTCGTTTGAATATAGCTCAGGCATAGGCACGATAAAATACCAAAGAGCTAATCGTCGTAATGATAGAATTTGAACTTCTGACGCCGAGTTAAAGGGAGGGACTCCATGAAAAATAATTTAAACCCTTATATAGGAATATTAGTACTGATATAAAGTAGATTTACTAGTAGTATTTTATACTTATATAAAATCCTACTCCCAAATTTTTAATACTTTTAAAACCGGCGAGACGCTCGGTTATAGGCGCATTACTTAGGGAGCCTACCTATTAAGATAGGCTTGCATCCTCTTAAATAACTTATAAGGCATATAGTCCTCATAAGCCTATAGCTAGGACCAAGCCTCTCAGGGTCGTGACTTCAAGAATAACTTCATTGGTCCTTGAAAAAAATCCAAGGTACACATCGGGGCGTTTATTGTTAATAGGACGTATGCCCGAAATATAGCTAATATTTCCGACACTGCTGAATGAAAATCCAACCTTCGAGAGGTCTTTAGATATGTGGGCGACGTGTGTACTAAAGAGACGACAACCTCAGTCGAAGGATTACGGGTACCTATTAGATGCCGCCTCTTGTAGAGCTCCTTCTACCTTAGTCCATCTCAGAGAAGCAAGACCTTGGCCTCCGGAAGCCAGACTTCTATTTTCTGCAAGTTATAGCGCGATTATCTTATGCTCTCCTGGATACCTATCAGCAGATAGACTTTACCATGTTAAAATCTTAAAGCAGCGCGTGCTATGCTACTCCAGTCATGCAATACAACCACCAGATAAGATGGAATAGAAAGCTCACGTAGCCTGCTTATCTATAAGAGCCTGTAGCACTCACCATGAGATGGCGTCAAGTCCAGTACTATCAGCACCTACATAATTCAACATCTACTCGTTTACCACCCATAATAAATCATCTATCATATTTCAGCTCTCATATACTTTGCTTTGCCAATTTTTCTATTATTTACCTCTAGATAGCCTACTAGTATATATATATACTTGACCTTCTATTCCTTAACTAGCACTGGCATAAAGAGAAGTATTTAAATGACACCACCTAAAAGTGGTACTATAACCAGATCAAGGCCCCGAATATCATTGAAAATACCGTCGATAACTTTCGGCTTAATATCTTGCTCGACTACTTCCAGAAGAAGCTCAAAAACGGAATCATACAGGAATCTCGACCACTTCCAGAGGTTACCATGCAGCGTGTGGACTAGATAATTCGGTATATCAAGAATAGTAATCCTTAAAAGATGATCCTTATAGAGGACAAGCGTAGAGGGAGGAGTTATAAACAGCCGAGTAGGAGAAAGCGCTAGGCCAGCTCACCAGATATATGCAACTGGTGCGCACTGAGGTGGGCCAGGACCATACCTAAACCCTCTATAGAGCTATTAATATCGGAATATACACTCGTTTCTACCAGTTAGATGTTAATGAGCAGATATACGTTGAATATCCGGGTACAGGCGGTAAACATTACGAACTCGCAGCTGATGAGGGGGAGATCCATCGGATTCTGTTAGATTTGGCTGCTTAAACCTCTCACTAATTTTCACGGAATATGTGGGGCTTTGGCTCGTCGATTGCGGTGTGTTTTCAATTGGAAGCTGTGAAGGACAGGGTGAATTTTTAGATTATACTTGTGTTAAATTCATTATATACGGTTCTTATGTTACACTCGTTTAGTACTCTTTATTGGTTGATTTAGATTTAGTTCATATCCTTTCAGGGGTGAAGTGACCCACAATTCACAAGCTTAATTAATTAACTAACTGTCAACGTATTACTACGCAGCGGTAAGAGTACCATGCAGTGGTTGTTGAATACTGTAGATGTATTGATAAGGAATTAACATGTAGGGAACTTTGGGTATCAGGTCTAATAGCCAGGTGACATTTACATCAACGCACCGACGCGTGGTTGTCTTACTATATATTTCAAGTCTAGCACTCTTGCAACCATGGTCGGGTGGTGTAGTTGGTAACACCGCCCGATGAATCAAAATTCTCAGAAATGATTCTCCATTTCTCGGATTATCGTTTTTGCAAGCTGTAAGTAAGAGCGAGAGCCGCCAAGCGAGATATCCGCTTTTAAGCGTTTTACCGCGTGCACTGGCTGCTTTTAAGAACCAAGACGAGGCAGGGAAGCTATCGCTGCAGGGTCACAACTAAGGCTGGCGCGTATTCCCGCTGGAACTCGGAGTTAAATTTGTTATCGACTCCTGGACCCTTGCTTTTGTCGCGAAGTGACCAGTATGCTTACCCAGGCTTCAAGGCCCTATGCAGCATGCAGTATTTCGATTCCTGTATCCTATTTTAGGAGGAGAAACGTGCATAGCTCGATATTCCAAGACAACGCCAGATATTTCAGTCTCTTGAAGCTCATCTTTGAATATACTTGCTATAGCATTTCCAAGAGATCACTTTTTCCAGAAACCCCGCGGCTCGCCATGGGTCCGAGACAACCTAGAGTTGTTCTTTCTCAGGCGGAACTACGAGAACAACAGAAGGAAACAGAAGACAAGGAGAAAGAAGATCGACCGAAACCGCTTCAACGTCCCACGCAACGTGATTATGACAGGGGCCTCATGGAATGGGAAAAGTATGTTGCCTATCTTTCTCTACAGCTATTTATCTAACAATAATTCAAGTTACAAGAACAGAATTGGAGAACCGAACTTGGAACCTTCTACAGCTGCTGTCAAAGCAATGATAGAGATGATGGTGATAGAGCGATACGGTATGATTTCAGACAGGCTAGCTGTACAAACGCTAGAGAACTACGTACTTCAAATTAAAAGAAGCTGCGAACGAACTCATAAAACCGTATTTCACCCGACCTTTCTGAAGGACGTTAACTCGGTATGTTCCGTCTACGAATATGCCGCTCTGTCTAACGATTTAGTATATTGAAAATGAATTAAAACAAAAATATAGACTCAGTAATAAGATGAGGCCAAAACCGCAGATGGGATCCCAGGATCTTGAGGAGGTGATAAAGTTCATTTGGGCAGAAGACGAGCACGAGTTTGACTATGAACGGATACGGGTCCAGCTTGTTTTTTACCTTTTACTTTTAGCATACACAGCAGCTCGTCCAGGTGCTATTGTGGTTTCAGATTGTTATCGCGACTCGGAAGAAGCACTGAAATATAAGGTATGCTCCACTTCTTGAACGCATTTACCTTGCTAATGATTTATAGGATTTCGAATTTGTAACTATTGAAGAGAACGGCCAAACGGAAAAGTTTTTGATGATCACATTCAGAAATATGAAATTCGACAGAGAAGACGACTCCAGAAAGTATTATTTTCTATCCCTTCCTTATCTGAAAGTAGGAACTAATTATATTTAGCTTAACAATGATTGTCGCGGAAGACAAGGAACAACCGCATCTATGCCCAATATCTCTTTTTCTTGGAATGGCATTTGCTGATAATGCTTTCCGAGAAATTTCAGATCCGGAGGATTCCCATACGTTCGTCAACCCAACTGGTCGAATGATCACCCGTCATAAATTCGAAGATCACGTTCTAGAAATCCCAATTTTACGGGCGTCTGCTTCATGTAAAGGTACATGCCCAGTTCTTGCATGGTCGTACGCAGGAATGTACAACGCTTTGAGAAAGCTTGGGGAGCGTATGGGCTACATGACACCCCCAACATCTTATGCATTAAGACGTGGGGCAGCCTTTATTTTAAATGGTTTGTCTTCCCATGTAAGAAGATGAGAAGACCCTCTAATATATATTAGCTTCTACAACTTGGGCAGAAATTGGTCAAATAATGGGCCATAGTAGCCCAAAAATTCTCACCAGCTATTTAAGCTCAACACCTTGGGTCAATTTACAAGGTCTTTACGCCCATGAAGCCACAAATACAAGACATTTCGAGTTATTACATCGACTAGAGATTGATAGATACCGTGGAGCTCCAACGCACTTGCCTGAAGAAATGCGACAAGAGATTAATAAGTCGCCTGAGATTATGAAGCTTCGACTTGAATATAAAGACAAGACGCCATCAGAAAAACAAGAAGTGCGGAGGGTAATCAGGGTTAAGTTAGCAGGTATGAGGATGAAAGCACTGGCTCAACTTCGTAATGAGTACTTTGAAAAGGGAGGTGCTCCTGCTCCTCATAACCCAACGGAACTGAGTTGTCACCATGTACGGAAGTCAATCATTGAGACACTCTACTTCTCTCCAGATTTTGAGCCACGGCAGCGGCTACTATCATTAACTAGCCTCTACACCGAGATCTGCAAACTTGGGAAGACTGCTGGCTTGGGACAACGAAAAAGGTAAGTGGCTTCCGTCTTGAACTTTGCACACTAACGAACTTAGATCAAAGCGATTCCGAGAGAAGAAGCCATCGTGGCAGAACCACTTACACCCATTCGGTAAATCAGACTTGTCAGATGAGCAGACACCCATATTTACGTGTGTATCTCGAGTCGGGCCAGTCATTCCAGAATGCCCATCTTCTGAGTTCACGTGGAGCCACCTTCAACCTCTGCCGAACAGGAAATATACTCGGTGTATTTATTCGGACTGCGAAGGTCATAAAACTGGAATGAAGAAGCGAAACATCATGAGACATTATATCCACAATCACTCTAGTACAAGGAGGAGTCAACTCTGTACAAGTGGGAGATGTAGCGTGCATTCGACTCCAGGTGAGATTACTGCTATGCATATCCAACATAACGACAAACAATTTTTGGTAGAGTGGCTTAATTTAGGCCTAAATCATGATCTTAAATATGTCTGTGAGGATGTTGTCGAGCCACCTGGGGGCGTTGTGGATTGGAATTATTTGAAGTGGCATGCAGATAATCATAAGAGAATTCTCAAGGCTGTTGTGGAGCAAGGGCAATCTCTTGTAGACGACATTGTTTTATCTCGTGCTAATTACCAACCTTTCGACGACTACTGAGTGCGTGGGGATGGAATTTTGTACTTCCAAGGTCTGTATGTCTAGAGGGCTACCAGATCCTAGTTAATAGTCTTAGCAGTAGAAGCAAGGCAATGGAAGTCCCCTGAGCACTACCATCCAATTATGTGCCGTCTTGGCGCAGAAAGAATGCCCTTATATCTGCCACACTCTCCCCCCCCCCCCCCCCCCCCCAACTTTTTACTTTTATCATCAAGATAGGTGAGCATAAGCAATTGCGCTAGTCGAGCTTTTGCAGAAGGCAATCTGCCAGGAGAGCCTCAAACATACGATGCCATATTGAAACGCAGCCAATGTCCCTGTCTCTACCTTGCAACATCGTGCCAAGGGGCGACGCTCGAGGGAACAGAAGGCCCAAAGCCAACTGTACCTCACACCTTCAGAAGAGAAAGCCGTTGAAAAGTACCGAGCCCATGATGAGAATTAGAAAGACGATATTCGTGTGTGCGAGATATGTAGAGGCTCTATTCAATGAGATTTGTTAACAGCACATTTACACCCCTCACTAATTTGCGGGGCCCTGGACCGAAGCTGGGTTGCTTTCTGCCTGAGAATTAAGGACTATTAACTGCCGTGAAAAGCGTTGGCAACTTCATTCCCTCCACCAGCTCCAGTTCCGGCTTCTTTCTTCAGAGGTAGTCAAAGTTCACATGCTCAGATCACAGTAGCAAGATTTCACACAACACCTCTGCAGGCAAGGTCGATTTGCTACGATCGCGACTGATCCATCCATAGCTCATCTGCTACCACGACGGAATCGCATTTGCACAACATCAACAATACCTACTCATCCTTCAAGCTGTCGATTTGCTGTACTTACAAGCTTTGACATGGCCCGCTCTCAAGCATTACAAGGTCAAGGTGCGATATAGAGTGCAACAACCAAGTACTAGCTAACTGATACCAGCAAAGCAAACCCAGAAAACGAGCTTGCGCAAGAGCAATCCCGAGACCAAATCCTCTTATAAACATCCGCCGCGATTGTCAACAACCTCGCCTCATATATTAGCCCCTCAGATAACTGGCTGTACAGCTAATCCGATAACACCACCTCAAAGAGCTGGAGTCCCTGGGCTCTATAAATGCATCGTCGATTACAACCACCAGCCGTACTCCATTACTTGGTCGGGTTCGCAAGAGTACCCTGGTCTTGAAAGGTTTCCCTACCTTGAGAACGTCGAAGTTTCCTCGGTACCCCAAAATCCTATAGTAGCTGCAATCTGGAGAGACTCAGAATTACTGGATTATGGTTCTTACGCATCAATTCGAATTACCGAGAACGACCTATTTCCTATTCTCAAACTTGCCCACTATGACGAGCTGTCTATACAGCTGATACAACATGAATTCGATATGCTTTCTGATTTGAAGAGGAAAGGGTTATCTATTGTAGATTTTCAATCGCAGCCTGTCTTGGACAGCGGGGTGGTTTGTGGCTACCGAATGAAAAAGCTCTTCAAAATTGAACTTCATGAGTTTCGCTCACGAATTGGTGATATCAAGTATGAGCTTGATCGGTTCCACTCTGCAGGCTTCTCGCACGGGGACTTTAGTCCTAGCAATACTATGAAGGACGAGAGTGGCCGTATTGTCTTAACCGACGTGAGCTTTGCCGGACCCTTAGGAAGTGCGGTGCCTTCATTTTTCCCACGCTGGCGCTATAGCAACAGCATATACAGCATTGACTCTGACAAAGAGCAGTTTGATAGATTCGCAATATCCTGTCCAGCTCCTCAATCTAGCTCCTCCATCTAGCTCCTCCGCCCTAAGGCGGATGATCTGCACAATAACCTGAAAACCAAGCAATTACATTCTCCTTGGTACCTTGGCAATCAACCGTCCCTTTCTTGTTGCAGTCTTTGACACTGCCAACTTTGACTATGCAGCCACAGTTCGACCATTTTCTAACATCTTGTGTACACATGTTAGAGAATCGAAGTGTAGGTCTGAAGGGAAATGTTAGCACAATTCTAAGAACAGTAATGTAGTATTCATAGGCGTACAGATTTATTGGATTGGGCTTGAAACTGAATGTTTCCAGAATTAAGTCAAGTGAGCGTTGTTGGTATTGAAGAAAGACGAAGAGTCTGGAGGGGACGGGACAGGCATGCATGGCTGGGGGGCAACACTGCAGCTGTGAGCTGTCCAAAGGTCGGATGATTTAGATAACCTCTGTGGTGCACAGAGTCAACGAATCAGATCGTATCATTCTTATCATCTCCATTTGAAGCTCTTTAGCCTAAGTTCACATGAATTCCGTCCTGTTCGTCATACCAGCTGGTCAAGATGTGGGGACCCGGTTCCCCCTTCAAGCAAGTGTGACATGTCAGCCACAGGCTTAGTAAGCTTAATACTTAACGGTACATAAGCAAACCTCTGAACTGATTGCCAATTACAAATTATTTAAGTTAGATTTTATGGTTATGTGTAGTTCTCAGCAAATCGGTTAACTAGTCTCCTTCTCACAAGTATTGATTAAGTTAGCGTGGCGAGTTCACACAAATCTACACGTTGAAGCCACAAAGCTCAAAATAATTTCTAGTATAGTTGTAAATATATATTAATTCTAATAACACTCCTTGATATTTATCCGAAGTGAAAAAAACTCGGTGGTGGATGTATAGTCAATGAACTCTATTACACTATAAATAAACACTATCCGCAATGCAGCGCGAGAAGGTTACTTACCTTCTTTTTAAAGTGGGAGAGTCGCAAGCTGTTTAGAAATAGGTAACGTCTATCACTGCGTGCCGAAACACCCTGTATACCGAAACGGACCAATCAAATTGCAAGGATTCTGATTTTTCCTTCGTAATATTACTTTTAAAATACCTACGATAAAAATTATTTATATTCAGATTTAGCAACATGTTCATTACACTATTCCTCCTAATATAGCGATCTGTTAATCTCGAAACTCATCCAATTTCATTGGTCTGTTTCGGCACACAGGGTGTTTCGCTACGCAGGGAGGCACGTTATAAATTACGAAATAATGCAAAAAATACAGAGAAATCTATTTGTGTGCAGATTCAATAATGTTCAAAGTCGAAGTACCCATTATTACATAAGTATATAGCCTATACCGCTTCCCTGAACTAAATACCACTTGTCCACCTGCAACCTGTCTATAGACCGCTCTTGCGCTCCAACAACTCATTATCAGCTTGTATTCCTATATAAACACACTGTAACAGAGCTTAGCACTCCCTTGCTCCACCCGGTGTATAGGCAGGTGGATTGTCCAACTCTGAGAGGCATCGAATACAGAAAGATGAACCCTGTTGATTCATCTGTTGATACCCTCCAATCAACTGTCGACCGCCAGGGGGTAGGATATCCCATACTGGCTGAGGCGTGCTAAAAAAGCCGCAGTTATTGGATATTTGATGTCCGTGTTCGAAAATTTTTATATTCGGTATATTCACGCTTGAAATATTGAATATCTCGCTGATGTCATAGACTCTCATGAAAAATTTAAACGTGAGCGCTGTGAGGGAAAACTTAATGCTTTGCACGATATTAGGTGTGCATCCATGCTCTGATGAAAGCGCCCGAATGATATGACCGTAATTTTGAGGGTCGACGAATTTGGCCAGCCAAGCACTCATGGGGTTGTGTGCGCCTTTTTTGATACATCCATCGCAGGACACGAACACTATGTCTAGTACCTCGGTATCCTTTCCTATGAGATAAACGGGCCGGAACCCTCTTTTCAAACGTATGACAGAGAAACGGGGACATTTATAACATATTAATGCCGTATTAACAAAAAAGGGTGTTTGGAGCATTTTATCGGGCGTTGCAGAGCAAGAGTGTGTATGTGGGTGATACTTCTAAATAAAAGGCAATTTATACCAGAGCAAAACTATCCTTCACAATCTTGGTTCCTAGATCTGACAATTAAGAAGGGGGCATTGTTACAAGGGTCAGGGTATTATGCATGTGCTTCCCGATGAGAAGCTCTCTTGAGCCGCCCCATGATCGCGTCGGACCGCGATAACGCATTACGTCGCCTTGTTCCCAGATTTGAAGGCTGCGAGTGGGCACACTGAGCAGCGCTTACCCCCCACGCTATACATGACCTGACCTAGGTTCTGAGATCTGAGAATTAAAATCTGACAGGGGGTTGCCGATTCGATATTGAGATTTGGATTTCTGACTACGATAGAACACCGTTGGTCGCCTTGCAAAAATCCTACGAACCTACTCTCCCATATATTACATATACCCTATGGAACAACATCTGAGAATTGAGATTTAAGAGAGAGGACCAGATCTCGGATTTCAGACACATGAGTTGACCCTGGTCTTGGCGAGCCATGGTCGCTCATGCAAGCTCGGCGTCAGCAACCCCTGATGTCTAACCGACATGTTGACCACACTTCCTTCGTTGGCGCATCGCCAAATAACTAACTTAAGTAACTTACTCGTATCGTTGGATTTGCGCTAGGGTGGGCGACTCCAGATCGCTTTAAAGCTACATAACGTCATTGTCCAGAGAGCTGGAAAGAGAAGACAATTTCCTTCTCAAAAAAAAAATAAGCCTTTCTGTCGAGGCTGCGAGTGCATTAAATGGATTATAGGTATTCAACTACAAGTACAGAACAAATTGAAACTAGAAACTAGAAATCGTAATCAGGCCTTTTCTTCCATGCCATTGAACTCTTCAGTGCCAAATCATTCTCTTTGTTGTCTTTCTCTAACCCTTAAGCTCCTCCTGATGTTCCTTCTGGGCACTGATATAATATCTCCATTTGTGCTTCCGAGAACATAAGCATCTAAAGTGGGCCCAGACACCCCTGTGCTCCTCGCGACCATATCACCGTCTTCGACTTCTATGTCTTGCTCTATGCGGCGTTCAGACTTGTCCTCATTTCCAAGCTTTCGTGTTTCCACATGATCGTGCATAGACTCGCTTCTTATAATATGACCGAGAGTCTATTGCGAATCAGCATTTGCGTGTTATTATCTGTTCCTTTTCATACCTCTGAAATAGCTGGCTTGAGCTGGCTTCGCCTCGTCCTATAATTTTTGGTGATATACCACTGCTGTACTTTTTTCGTTGTGGTTCCAAGACTTTCGGAGATGCGAGACAATGATACCAGATCAGGATTCGGGTTTTTATCATAGTGTTGTCTTAAAGCTGCGTATTGCCTTCCAGTAAGTCTGTTATAGGGCCGTCGTCTCACTCCTCGATACTGTGGTAGCGCCGCCCGTGGTAGTAGTTGAGAAATGCCAGTCTTATATTCGGTTGGCCCGACTGAGAGGGATATATGACGCCCGCTACCATCTGGATATGATGTAAAGTTAATGTCTACCACTGTATACCAAGTGAAACCTCTAAAGTAAGCACCAATAAAAAAGCCCATCTGCCACCATACTTCTCGGCAATTTCCGGATATCGCCTGTAGAAACTCATCAAGCGTATTGTCTCGCTCAAAATGCCATTGTCCAACTTGTCCATCAGGTCCTGTGACTCCCTGAAAAGCCTCCTGGGTGGGCTTTATGCAACGAAGTAGAACCTTTACTCCCACTGCTGGGGTGTTTGTTTGTAGATCGATGAGTTCGCATGATATTAGGGGCATCTTGAAGGAGTTAGAAAGGAATGGCCACGCAAGCTCATAGTAAATATGTTTCTTCGATCGCTGGAGCATCTTATACATAAGAAAACGTGAGAAGTAAAATGCCTCACCTGTCACTAAGTTGGTGCGTTCTAGCAGGTTAACGCTTATTCCCAAATCCGAATTCTCAAAAACGGGATCCTGGATCTTGGAAAAGGTAACGCCAAATACTTTAGAAAGCAGGCTCAACAGGATGACAATATATATTAATAGCAGCTTTATAATAAAGGCGAAGCAGCCGAGCCCGGTCAGACCTGCATAGCTGGCGCGCTCTAACATTCTTACAAAGAACCTCACGTCCTACCCACGACATCCACCGCACTTATTCTACTTTCAACCTTTCCCTCCGCAATGGAAATGATTAAACCTTCAAACAATTCCAAAGGCACTTCTAGAGTCGACAAACCTCGCAAACCTCGCAAACCTCGCAACCCTCGCAACCCTCGCAAGATTCGCGCGAAGCCATCTCCAGAAGAAACGGCAAGCATAGGACATACCTCGCCGATAGATCTTATCCAAACCCTGGAGAAAAATTTAAACGAAGCCTGTTCTCATCCAAATCTACCGGAAGTGGAAAGTTCTGTTGCTGATATCGTTTCGCCTTTCCTTATCGATCTTCCCACCTTTCAGACAGACCCACAACTTACATCGCCCACCTTCTTGGGGAAAAGCCCTAGTTATACTATCGACCCCTCGAAGCTTGATATTGTATGGGCCAATAATGAAACCACAGCCTTAGGTCTAGATTTTCCATAAGTAGTAGAGAGAGTTCTTCAGCTAAATTTCGACAGGATTTTATGATTACCATGCTTCACTTACACCAAGCCAATACATGTTGCTGTCTGAAAATAGGACAGCACATGTAGATAGTATCGTGCTAAAGCTTATGCATATGATCAGGCAGATGCACGGGAGGTGGACCGATGGATCAGAAGGCGCCCTGCCTATCGGAGGAAGTTTTATGGATAATTGCTTGTTCACTGAATCCGCGGTGGTTTCAACAACTACCCGACTTTTACACATAGTCCAGGAAGAACTAGCAGATTATAAGAAGAGCGTACAAATCACCCTACAGTCTACTTCGGCATCGGGCTTCTAGGCTAGCAATCTAAACATGTTTATAACACTAAGTTAGCTGGATTAAATAGGTAGTTTTAGAATCATAAAATTTTTCTTTGTTTATCTACTAAGTTCTTATTGATATCTCACTCTAACCTCAACCACTCTCGCGTGGTAAGTGGTCTTATTACTGTGGGAGGGACACGTCAGGTAGTGAGCCACAAGCACAAAAGAATGGGCAGGTTCAGTATCAGGATCTGGTGTTAAGAAGGGAATGGAGTTGAAGTAATAATCGTCAAATAATCGTCAAAGTAATCGTCAAGTAAGGGGGTGGTTAAAATGGTGATAAGTGTCCTGGTCCTCTTAATGAGAACATAAAAAATGTTAAATACAGCAGTAGTAATCACGTGCTTAGCGTGCGTCCACGTGATCCCACGTGATCCCCACCACATTCGTCCCCCCTTCTTTTACTACTCGTCCCCGAGTAGCAAAGTCAGGAATATATAAAATCAAAATAAACAAAACCAAGGGTAAACGCTATCCCACCACTTAAATAACCGCAGTGTCGAACTGCCCTTGATCGCTGCCGAGTCCACGTGATATCGATCTATCAACTTCACCTTTGTTTGCTCAAAGCCATAAAACATCCCATTGGCCAAAGAGGGCTAGCGTGCACGCTAGTGGGCGTGGGAGACTCATATGGCCTTTCCTACTCTGCCTAGCCTCTCTAACTCTTCATATTTTAATAACTTGCAAATCCATCAACACCACGTCGATATATCGACACACGACAACCCGAGAACGGCACAGCCTCTCAAATCAATGGAGTAAGTCCCATCGTATCGTCCGAGCCCGTAATGATATATTGCAGGCGATTCACAAGGCTCGATCTTGGTTAGTGGCTTCGATCTATCCGAATATCTGTAACCACAACGCGATAAACCACCTCGATCTCAGAACACAATAGGATAACAGGAGGGTTGAACCAGAGCTCCACAGACTCTATAAAAGGTCAAGTATACCACTCCCCCAGTACACAGAAGCTTCAGTGTACACAGGCTCAAAAATCGACGAAATTCGAAATCACCGAAAATTCGATCTTTCCGAATAAATCCCTTCCGCAATGACACAATCTCTGAGAGTGTCATCGATGGTCGTTTCATCAAAGGTATCATCAGTAGCATTTTCTCTACGAGGTCTGTCTCTCGTTTTCACAAGCTCTTGCTGATCATTCTGCAGATATCCACGAG
>LLCE01000248.1:0-23591 GCA_001414415.1 Hymenoscyphus repandus | reverse complement strand
TAGAAGTATGAATAACCTCGCGAACTCACTTCACCAGCAGGGGAAGTACGCAGAGGCCGAGGCCATGTACCGGCAGACACTACAACTTCGAGAGACGATACTTGGGAAGGATCACCCAGACACGCTTAGAAGTATGAATAACCTCGCGAACTCACTTCGCCAGCAGGGGAAGTACGCAGAGGCCGAGGCCATGTACCGGCAGACACTACAACTTCGAGAGACGATACTTGGGAAGGATCACCCAGACACGCTTGGAAGTATGAATAACCTCGCAGACTCACTTCGCCAGCAGGGGAAGTACGCAGAGGCTGAGGCCATGCACTGGCAGACGCTACAACTTCTAGAGACGATACTTGGGAAGGATCACCCAGACACGCTTAGAAGTATGAATAACCTCGCGAACTCACTTCGCCAGCAGGGGAAGTACGCAGAGGCCGAGGCTATGCACTGGCAGACGCTATAACTTCGAGACACGGTGCTTGGTGGGTTCATCGTAGCTATTCTACAGAGTCTGTAGAAGCGGTGATTTGAGCTAGAGGTTCGTACCACTTTTTGTTGACACAAGTTGTAAACGGGGTGAGAATAAGACTCTCCGATGGGCCTTGATTGCCAGAATAGCTAGCAGGTGGGCTAAGAGACTAAACATAAGGAGCGCTAGGATACCCATATTATTTAGGAAGAACATCTGATGAGCCCTCACGCGCTAGCTTTTGTGAAGAAATCTGGGAAACATCCTCTTTGATTTTGTCCGACTCGGTCAGCACTTCTGAAGTGTCCTTCCAACTAAAGCCCTCATGATCTGGCTCTCGTGGAGAAATCTGACGAACAGTGTCTTTGATTTTGTCGGAGTCAGGAAGTTCTTCTGTAGTAACCTTCTCACTTTCAGTTTCAGAATTCTCCGGGGGCAAGCCCTCCACCTCGGGAACCCATGGCTTTAATGCAACCACATGGACTACTTCGGTATCATTTCGGTTGCAAATGCGAACTCTTTTTTAAACCGTGCATTTCCTTTACTCACACCTTCTTATTAGATGGGCATGATGCTATCGGCTAGTTTTTGTTTTGTATTTGTGATATTGTTGAGGATAGCTAATGGAGAATAACTTAATGTTTGTGTATCAGCATCTGAAAGTGAATGTGATGAGTTTATTTTTCGGTAGAATGTTTAGTTGAGATATTATCAAGCTTTGCGTTTTGTTTCAGGTTTTTTAACAAGACACAAAAATCACATTTCAGTCATTTACAGTTTTAAGGGGATATGATCAAAACAAAAATAAATACAAAAGGGGGGCAAAGGATGGATACAAAAACAAACCCATGGAAAAAAGCATCAAAGGAAGGAATAAAAATGTGAATAATAGGCCACCTGAACTAGTTTCAAGTAAAAGCGATCCGAAGAACGAGCCCAAAGGTATGGCATCGACACCGGTGTTTCCTGATTCCTCACTTTAAAGTTCCAATAAACTACAGCGACCATTTTGAGCCATCAAATCGCGTATCTCAGAGGCATTTCCCCACAAACCCTGCCACTATTACCTGGCTGGCGGTGAGCCATACTGTAAATTAGCTTCTTGGCTTCTCACATCTCTCAGACTAGTCTAAATCTGAGTTCCGGGGTTCACTTGCTTCTAGAATCCGAATCGTTGTTTGGTCTTTGTTGAGAGCCTTAAGCAGGAGTCGGAATTGGTTTCTAGGGTAGAGTAAAGAGTGTATTTCTCTCAAGAACTGTTAAAAGGGACTGTTCTCTATGGTACAGGAACAAGCGAGCCTTTATATAGAGAGTAATCGCCTGACTAATCAGGTTTAATATCCTCCAGAATCTTCCTTGTTACCTTATCGACAATTTATAATAATTACTAAGGAAATAAGTGACTCATATAACTACTATTAAGTTATAGTGGCTAATATTTGTTCTAGCAATAACTACTTTTCCAGTGGTTGATGGTCACTTGAAAATACACAAGTTACTCTATAGTATTGGACGCAGTAAAGTAGTATTCAGCGAAAAAAAATTGAACTCGGTGTCTTGAATTCTAATAACACTCTACGTTAAGGTTTTTATTGACCATCATTTAAAATAAATTCCTTGTGAAAAGCTGTAGTGCTCGGTGTGATCCTATTCTATGCGAACACATCTTATTGGAAGTAAAAAACCACAACTTTCTTGGACTTTAAAAATAGCTCGATGGATGTTACAAGGGCGGGTGATGTGAGATATACGAAATTGGGGTCCTGAAAATCCTCATGCGCCGCGTTGGCCTGATGTTACACAAGATGAAATGACAGATATAAGTCGGCGAAGCATACTTTCTTGGCGTAAGTCTCCTTCATACCGAAGGTTTCTACGCCCTACGACACTTGACGTGAATTTTGCTGTGTTTGTACGTTTGCTTGAGGCAGTGAAACATGAAACATTGTGGGAATTTGGCATTGTCGCATTCGTATGACGATGTTGGCGATCGATATATATTGTCGAGTTCTACAAGTACTTCACCATCACTTCAAGATCTACTAGTTTCTTGCACAGTTATTATTTTTGGTTTCTTTGTTGTTCAAAATATTTCACTGCTACCTCACAAGCAAAAATGGTTCAAGCTTGCTACTATCCAGACGGCACTATAACTGATCAAGTCCCATGCAATCCATCGTCAAGCACGGGACACAGCACCTGTTGCGCTAAGGGAGAAAGCTGCTCTGATGAGAACTTGTGCTTTTACAAAGGCTTGACATATAGAGGGTCATGTACGGATAGTAAATGGGAAAGTGACTCGTGTCCTAAGACGTGTATTGATACCACTGGCACAAACTCAGGTAAGTTGCAGACTCACATTTAGTAAAACCTCCAATCTCCGCTGACATCGAATTTGTGAAGGAGATAGGTTTCAGGATGTCCATATGAAAATATGTGAAGTGTTTCCGAAGGGTTCTGGTTATGATTGGACTTGTGACTTCGAGAAAGGGTGTGATAGTAAGAGCAAGCAATTTCGGTGGGATGGGATAGGGGAGATCAACCATACAAAGATAGATGGGGTAGTGAGCTCTGCGACTAGTACGTACTCTATCCAAATTCGCTACCAGCTCTTTAGCTGTTTTGTTTCTGAGTTAGAACTAAATTCCTCATATTAGCGTCTACTAGTTCTCAACCATCTTCGTCATTAATACCGACGCCAAGCTCAATTTCAAGTACTGGCACACCAACATCATCAAGTACCACGTCGACTCCCCTAGTCTCTTCTCCTTTAGTTGCAACTGAGTGCGCTGCTCTGCTACACTTCCAGAACAAAAGTACCTGTCCACCAATAGGCAAAATTGTCGGTACTGCTATTAGCCCACCTCTCATTCTTCTTATGACCGTAATCATATCTTGGGTACTTTGGGAAAGAAGACGAAGAAGACAGCAGGCTTTGTCTCCATCAAAGGCTTTCATGTTGACTGAGACTGAAATGCATGCGCGGTCACTTGGAACACCCGTTGAGCTAGGTACAGAGATGCAGCCGATTAAGCCACCTAGGCTGGCGTGGACGGTGGCTATGTAGATAGTGAGCATTAAGAAAGGATTTCATGTAATGTTCTGAAATAATGACAGTATAAATCGAGCTCATTCTTTAGTATCTAGTAGAACTTAATGAGTTTTTTTCCGACAAAATTGACGGGCTCAAACTGTATTAAACAGTAGAAGTGACTCCATCTGAAGAGCTATAACATAAGTTCGAAGCACCAGAGAGTGGTTGCAATACGGTAGCCTCTCGGAAATTAGGCACTTGTGACCTCTTCTCAACTACAAAATATCATTCCTTAACGCGGGCATATACCGAGTTGCTTTCCTCCCTATTTGCTTTTGCTTTTATTTTCAGGACACTTGGCTTTGGGCGCAGCCAGAAATTTGCCACTTCTATCGTCTTTTCACTCGATAATCCCACTCGTCAGCCTAGGCGCAGGCGGCAAAGTTTACTCTCGCGCAATAGGGAATAAAGGAGGCGACAATCGCGGGGCGGTGAAAGATTTCGCGTAGTATCAAGGCACAAAGAGGCTGCCTAGCATTGCCTGACCAGCCCCCAAACTCATCATCTGCATGATTCCTGTCTCCTTGCCGATATCCCGTTGAAATAAGCACAGTAATGCAATTTTCTGAACTAAATGCTAAGAAAACGGCAAAAAGCGCAAAGACAACATTGATGTGCGCAGAAACAAGGCTCTCGACCATGGGCATGAGGTAATGGACCGCTCCGCTAGAGGTAACATGAAAGAGACGTCGCTATCTGCCGAATTCTAAACAGGAATCTTAACGTCTATCCCTGCGTAACGAGACGCCCCTGTAACGAGACAAATTGTAGGTACTTTGAGTTCAAGCGACATAAAATCTATGAACGCTTTAAAATTTCTATCCATTTTCATTTCAGTTGCAGTATATACCTCCCCTAAACACTACTAACCTATCAATTCCGAAAATTATCATCGCGTCGTCGCCGCCCCTTGAATTTACAGAGAGCCTCCTTTACACTAAAATAAGACCCCTTGATATACGACAACACTATTAAGCTTTTATCACCTTTTAAATACATAGATCGATTGTATATAGATATCCAAGTTCTATTATAATACTAAAATGCTATTGCTACTTTTGGGGCGACTGGGGCGTGGCCTATCAGACGATGTCGCCACAGGGATGATACCTCCTCTAATTAAGCGATCAAGGATCCTGGTCAGCAGCGGTGTGGTCATGGTAATCTCGGTAAAATTATATAATAAAATCTGTAGCTGCGACGCTTGTGGCTGCGCGCACTCTGCCAGAAATTCGCGTGTGCCGGCATCCTCCGGCCAAAGGCAAAATGTGTCTTCCATTTGCCGCTTTTCCATTTCCCGAATCTTCTTTTCTAAAACTGTTTTACGCTCTAGCTACGGAGAGTACAGTCGCTTGCAAAATCGACTTCGCGACGCTTCGCTGAAAATGATTGTGAGCACAGACCACCTCTGCCATTTTTTGGCTGATGCTGGAACGGGCCGCTTCTGAGGGCATGTAACTACTATTGTACTAGAACTGACCGTCACTTCCATTCACTCGTCACATGTTCACGTGACTAGTACGCGCCCCATTGGCTTGTGTGCCACTCACTTCCTAGAAGGGAGGCTCTTCCAGCCCCTTCCTCTCTCTGTAATTTAGTGTTCTCGTAATAAACGTTTATGCCTTGCCTTAGGTTTCCCCTTGGTTTAGTAATCACTACAAAAGTCCTAGTAAAGGCCTTACTAAGGAATACTTTCTAGAAAATACTAGAAGGCAAGTGGCGATTTTAAGATAATATTTAAACAAATGGTTCCCTAGGACCCTCCAAAGGGTAAAGAACTGATTCTACTTGATTGATTCTACACTTTTATCAAAGCAAAAGAATGAAATTCTCCCAGATGAATGCCCTAAAACAAGACTTCTGTTCCAAGTAGCTGAACAAGTTCGCCGATAATCTGGATGCAGCCAAAGAATTTTCGTATCGCCTTCTATAATCCAGTGATTGAAGACTCGTAGCAGTGACAATAGCTTGCCGTCGGGGGAGAAGGCCACAGAGGAGACAGCCCCAGTGTGGCCCTCGAGTGTCTGCTGCGCCTTTCCAGTAGCCGCGTCCCAGAGCCGCACCGTCTGGTCCCACGATCCAGACACGACCTGCTTGCCGTCGGGGGAGAAGGCCACAGAGGAGACAGCCCCAGTGTGGCCCTCGAGTGTTTGTAACATTGCACTCCAATGTGTTTCTACTCTGAGCTTTGTCTGGATCCAAGATGGAATAAGTTCCTCGAAGGTTTGTCGAATAATACTCTTCCTTGGGGCAAAAATAAGAGCCGAACAATATGCTTGAAGAGGTGCCTGTTCAATGATTGATCGTGTAGATATGGCAAAACGCCTAGCATCATGTATAAATGCATGCACGTTAGGGCTTTCATCGAACTTATATATGTTAGTAGAGTCTTCTCTCGAGGGATTATTATAATTACAACGCTATTTACCTTAATATAGTTCTCGAGCTTTCTTATCATCACGATAGCATCTGGCAAGCTTGTCATTAAACTGAGCCCCTCAAGCCAGAATATAAAACTCGTTCTTAAAAATCGATCAATAGAGCCACTATCAATAACGTCATTAGTAGTCTGTCCCTTGTCACAATCCAGAAAATGGTCAACCCAATAGAGACACGAGTATTGCGCTGCCGCGAGTGGATCTGGAATTGGCGGCTCGACCATCTCAATTAGGTACCCAGGTGCGCGCAACCCGTATATATCGCGTTGAAGCGTTTTAGACATAACCTCGAGTGATCTTGAGAACATTGTATATATTATATTTGCCTTTCCATAGGGAAATACTCTATTAAATGCCCTTTCGAGTAAGAAGTCCTTTGCTGATTGATGGATAAAATACGTGCGATTATCTCGTACTGTAAGAAAAGAGCCGCATTTATTGACAACTTTCGCGACATTGTCGAGTTTAGAAGAGAGTTTCTGTGGAAGATTAGAGAGGGCTCCTACTTCGAGGAGGTGGAGTGGGCGGTACGCAAGGGTTACAGTAGAAAGGACGAGACGGCAGAACTCAGGATCTTTACGCTGCAGCTGTTCAACTTGACGCAACATCCGATCGTAGAGCGGCTCTAGCTCGGGCGGCATGCCTTGAAGCACATCGAGCATATCCCAGCTCTCCACAGACTCAAGCTCCTTTAAGACAAGGGCCGCCCAGAGAAATGTCCCATTGGCCTTTGCGTATATCTGATCTCGGACCATCTCTTGTAGCCTGCTGTCGTCCTCAAGTCGCAGTTTAGAAACTTTAAAATCGATAAACATCTGGACAGCACGAGAAACATGCTCTTCGTTGAGCTCAAGGCAGAGCCTCATCTTCGTATTATCAACTCCCAGTCGCGCCTCAATGTGAGGTTCGTTGCGGCTTGATACAATCCATTTAACGCGAGGAGATATTAATACAGTTCGACTAATTAGATCTAAAAGCTGGTTAAGATCTACTGTGCATTCGTCAAGCGCATCGATAATCAAATAGATGCTCTTTAAGCGCGGGTCTTGCAGAATGTTTATAAAGATTTCAGATAATGCGACCCAGGCGTTTATATCTTCAAAAAGGGTCTTGCCAGTATTGTCGTACTTTTTCCGTATATACGAGATAAGCAATGGCTGCTGGTCGACGAGCAAGTAAATAAGACTGCGGAGCACGGCTGACGCGTTATTAATGCGATCATCTGTAGCCTGGCAGAAGAAGTACGACAATAGCGTAGTTGCCTCTTTGTCTCTCAGCTTCGTCGAAAGGCTCATTTCATCGAGGATGCCGCTAATAAGCATCGTCTTGCCTTTACCAGGATCACCTTTAATCCAGAGTAGCTGGTTCTGTGTATTATAGCGCCATTGTAAGAAATCGGGATGTTTAAAGATCCATTGGTAAGAGTCTCGAAGCAGCCCGCCCTTCGTGTCTTCAATCCGCTTCTTATCCTCGCGAGGATCGGTTATTCGTAGGTCTTGTATACAGCTTTGACTCCGTTGGTCGAAAGAACTCTGCTCGTCTTGTTGTAAAAATGATTAGTATATGGCCGACGATAAAGCACTTAATTATATAAATACCTGTTAGAGAATTCTGAATTTCCTTCTTAAGCCGTTTAAACGCGTGCTCTCTCCCTTCGCCATAGATGAGCGGCAAATGAATGCCAAACATGCCTAGCAGTGAGTACGCCTTGTCTTCTTCGCGCGTGGTCTGTCGATTTTCTGCCCATGAGAATCGCTCATCAACTCCGAATTGAGACAGAGGGGCTTCTTCAAGTGCTGAAATTGGAATGTCTGTTATCTCGTGGATTTGTCGCTTTAGAGTTCTCTTATCTCCCAGTCGTTTGTCATCTCGAGAGAAGAATTCAACTGAAGTTGGAGCGAGGAGTTCTTGAAGAGTCCAGCCCCGCGTGAACCACTTGCTTTCCCGAAAAGCCCGTTCCCAAGTCAGCAGGCGAGAGTTAGTGTCAGTGTTGGAGGTAGATCCTAGAACATCTGATAGATAGACGTAGCATTTAGCAGCATCGCGATACCAGCGAAACATTGAGTTGATAGCTTCTGCAAGCTCAGTGTTGTTCGTTTTGTCGATGCAACATGTATCAATCCAGAAATACTGAATACGATGCTGGCCAGCCTGTTTTCCGCAGAACCGGATCTTTTGGTAACCAGTTTTGTTCTTGCCCGTACCATCTATCAGGTCTCTGTATGTGACCTCTTCAGTATCCGCCCCCCACGTGTGCGAAAGGATAGCATATTCGGGAATATTATCGCCGATAAAGTCCTTGGTTAGGCTGAAGCCACTATTACTGTTGCCTTCTAGGAACCGCATAACTCGATTAGTTTTAAAAGGCGTGAAGGGAAGGGATTCTCGGGGAATGTTGATTTACGAAGTCGGTATAGACTTGCTTGCTGAGTTGGGGGAGGAGGTTGAATCTCACGTCGACAGAGCTGGCGAGAGTCTCGTTGGCAATAACATCGCCGTCCATCGCGAGTGCGCGAAGCCAGCCAATCGCCGAGGTGTTGCTGTAGGATATCATAGGCTGGCTGTCTAGACCATTCAACACTCGTGCGCAATTAAACCGTGTTCGTTGATGTCGTTGATGGCGTATCTTTATAGAAAAGCAAACGGCAGATCAACAAATTCGACAATCAACACACCATACAAGGAATTACATGGCACTTTTCGGACGTCTGTTTTTTCAACCAGAGTTTGAGGCCAACAGAGGCCAGCAACGCGGTGATATAATTAGCTAGCTATTATAGGTCTAGCGTTGTGACGTAAGAAACCTGCTCTTTTACGGCAAACGTGACTAAGCGGGAGAGTAGCTCAATAGAATAATATAGCGAGCCCCGGTGTGAACATAGTAATTGTTATCTAAGCACTAAAACATGCAGACCCTCTCATCGCACCGGCGTAACTCCTGGACTGCATTCTGCTCCTCTCTAAGTGTCTTTAAAATTTAGAGCCATATTATTTTGTGATAGGACCTTTCCTCAAGACAGGGGGGAACAGCGGAAGCGGCGATCGGTGGCATGATTAAAATAATCGATAGCATAATTAGTTGCACTATTTTTTTGGTTGTTAAGTGGTCTCCTTAGGGACAAATAGTTAAAGAAAGTAACATATAAATAACAAGTTCGCAGATTTGCCAAGAAAAAATTTATGATTCCAAAACTACAGAGTCGTCTCGTTACAGGGTGCGTTTCGGCACGCAGGGACAGACATTACTTTTGTTTTAATTAATAGTATTCTTAAGAGAGCTAATAGACGACCTAATGAGAAGGCGCAACTGCGAGGGTTGAACTCTGCTAGCTGTGGAATTAAGCGAGTCGGCGTGGAGGACAATGGCACCTTTTCGAACTTTGACTAGCAAGCCTGATTATGAGAAGAGAATACTTCTAAAGGAATAACAAGAGCAAAATGATGAGAACCCCTTTTTCCTTCCTCGGATATCAAACTACGAATCGTTGTAGGTAAGATTCCAGAAATTGAATCCTCAAATTTTTGTGACTTTAAAGGCCAATATATTTTATCAACCTCGAGATTTTAGGACATTTGAATCAAATGACTTCAGGACAGACTTGTAGCCTTTTCTCTTTCCTCCTCAACGGGACCTTAAGAAGGGAATTGTCTACTAAATAAATCTATGGCGAGTTCTGCGCCCTGTTACCTACGTATCGAAATATCCTGTCAAACCACAAGATGATCTATTGAATCGCATACTCAATACTACTTACGATTACACTTAGCAATAGTATGCAGGGATACGGAGAGATGACCTAGGCAGAAGTATTCTGCGCTGGTTGTATCTGTCACCTCCTGTATCGCGTGCCAGCTTCTCAAGCAAGTACTGGCTGCATTTTTAATGTAGCCTCAACACCAGGCAGCCTCCCTCGACACTGCTCGAAAAAAGCTTTATCTGGTCACCATAGGTCGCTCTGTATGAGAGTCCTCTTGAGCCAATCCATAGCTCCATATACTCTCACTGTTCACTTTGGTATTCATCTTACGACATCCATCGCTTAGTTCAATCAGTGTCCGGTGTCAAAGGGAACAAGAACGAAGCAAATGATGGAGACTTTGTCTGATTGCGATACCAACTCCTATATCGCGATGTTGGCAAATGTATCTTCTCACAGCGAACCTGGTGTCGAATCCTCCCAGAGCCATGCGGTAGTCGACGGATCTAGTCAATTTTATTATTGTCCCATGTGTCAGGGTTTGATGAAATTCTTCCACCATGCAGCGTTTGCAGACCATAAGCTTAGACTAACTGCTCGTTATGAAATCGATATCGCTACAATCTTGTCTGCAGACAAGTGCTGTTGCTGTGCTATGCTTGCTAAAGAATATAAACGTGGTCGGGAGAACTCGTCAAATGACTTCCAATTGACGAGTGAGGATGTAAGGGATTTCACCACACCGGAGACATTCATTATCTCTTTTCTGGAAAGCCCGGTCATATAATTTTCGACTCAGATTCCATCAACAGGAATTTGTATGTACGTTCCAGGAGCCAAGGATACTCTTACGACCACTTTGTGACAGAATCCACCAATTCCGACGAGTGCTAGAGTCTTGCGAACAAGTGGCTCGAGTACTGTAGGTCCGGGCATAGCTGCTGCGTAGGCGACGCTTCTCAAAAACTTTTACCAACCAGATTAGTCAAGATCAACATTACTTCGGAATACTTTTTCGCCTCGCTAGTCGAATGTACATCGTTTCCTGCAGCAGTCGAATACTGTACTCTGAGTCATTGCTGGGGAGAAGTCAACTTTCTGCAGCTTTCCCGTAGCAACTACAATGCTTTCTGTCAATCAATTCCTTATGATAAGCTATCAAGAACATTTAAGGAAGCCATATATGCTGCTCATAGAATGGGATTTGAATTTATTTGGATCGACTCTTTGTGTATCATCCAGCATGATAATGAGGATTGGTCCAAAGAAGCTAGTGCTATGTGCGATGTTTATGCAGGATGGCTTGTTTCGCAACCGAGATTACAGAACAGTTCTTCCATGCATGTGAAATTCAACTAGAATTGGTGGCGAGAAGACTCTTGCTTTCTCGTTTGACCTGTGGGAGGATGAAGTTAACGATTCGCCACTTTTACGCCGAGCGTGGGTTATCCAGGAACAAGTCTTAGCAAGGAGGACGCTGCATTTTGGCTGTGATCAATTATTATGGGAGTGTATAACTGGTTGTGCTGTGAAACATACCCGTGGGATCCGGTCTCGGGTCCCAACCCAATCGCCCCTTTTCTGACTTACGCAAGAGGATCAGATACTGGGGAAGCATGGAACTCGATTGTAAGCAAATACTCTGAAGCTCGCCTAAGTTTTAAAAGTGATGAGCTTGTGGCTATATCTGGAATCGCGAAGTATCTGTCAGAGAAAGGACTAGGTGTTTATGTTGCAGGCCTTTGGAGAGACAACCTAGAGCTCCAGCTTCTTTGGAGGGTTACCTATCCTGCTTCATGCCCAACAGAATATCGAGCACCATCGTGGTCATGGGCAGCCGTCGACGGAGCCCCAGTATCAACCTACGAGTCTATGGAGGATTTTTCTTTCAGGGATTTGAGATGTTTTACGATATTTCTATTGAAGTATTATGTGTCTCTGTTGAACCCAAATTCGACGGAGACCTCTTTGGGCAGATTAATTCTGCTTCATTGATGATTCAGTGCACCCAATTGAAGGTCCTACCTATGTACAAACCAAACTACAGAGGGGAAATTCGAGAATTATTCAATGGAAGAGAAATGATCCATATTCATCTAGACGCGGAGAAGAGCGTCCCCGAAGAAGTTGTCCTTCTGCACATACTTACCTTCCAAGGTGAGCACGAATATAGACATGCTTGTTCTGGTCTGATGGGTTTACCCCTTCAATCTTCCGAGTTCGAAATCAAGTCATATAAGAGAATTGGGATATTTTGGATCGACGCATATCCGAGTCCACGTATGACACGAACTGGAGAAGCTGACACAACCCTTTCTATGAAAAAAGATATGGACACCAGTGACAAAGAGATCAACAGTAATGTATATACACATGATGATAGTCATGAGAATGGAAAGAGTTGGAACGACAGGTGTAGTGAGGAAGAGCTGGAACAAGAAGAAATGTTAGAAACTTTAGACGAAGAATTCGGAGATGAAACAGACGATGAAATGGAAGAGGCAGATAGGGATGATTTGGACGAAGAGGCATGCTCAACAGGATTCGAGGACATAGATAGTGACAAGACGGACGATGAGGCGAGCAAGAAGCCTTTCAAACCTCTTATTCCTCGTTCCTTGATGTGGTCGAATCTCGAGAATACCGGGATGCATCAACGAGCACCAAAAGAAGACATTTTGGAAGCAGGGTTAGCGGAAACATTTATCATTACCCTTATATAACGGCGAATGAACAGGCCAGCGAAAGAGGGGTACTCTACTCGAACTCTGTTGATATAATGGTCCTTGTGGGTTAAGTAATGTCATGGTATCAAGATACCTCGTATCATGCAGAGGATGGCAGGTGAATCATGCAATTATAGTCCACGTATCTTTAAGCAGCAATGACTCTTGATCCGAGACACACATCTAACAATTAAGATCGCTGCACGCTTGTAGATGCAATTAACAAAACCTAAAGACATAGGCACAAGAAGAAAAGTCTCAGGTCTGGAACCATCCCTGAAAGACAATTCCAATGTCAAACATGCGAGGATTGATACCATGGCTGATGACTTCGCGGCAAATGACAACAGCTCAGAAATCGAGGAGCCAACTATAACGAAGTGTCGCCTAGCAGGCTTGGACAAGTACAAAGCGCAAATAAAAAGACAAGGATGCTTTTGCAGGCAAAGCTGAATATGGAAGGTTAAATAAGGAATCTGATACAAGCAACTCCGAAGCACCATGTGCTTATTATCCACGTAAATTTATCCATCTACTGAAAGAAGTAGTAGATTTAACGAGATTTTAGGAGTTATAAGGAATTATAAGCCCATGGCGGGGAATTCAAGGTGGTCTTGTTGCGGGCGTCCATGCCGGCTTGAAGAGTTCGATGACTATAAGTGTTCATTACTAGTTACCTCCATGACAGAAACGACAGCTAAATGGAATCATATACAACCGGCGGAAGGGCGTGCAGGCAGTCAAGAACAAAAGGTTCTACGACGTGCGCGATGAATGCTGAGATGACTATCGACTCCCAGTGAAGGATAGCTATAATGCCGATGACGCAGAAGTCCAATACTACATACCAATTACTCATTGGCGGCGCTTGTACAACATCTGCTAGTCTTTCTCCGAGGTTCCAAATTGAATATCAAGTTCGTTGGAAGTGCGAGGCGTGTGACAACAAAGGGTAGAATTGTGAAAGCCATTCAAGCGAGGGGACGGGGAAAAAATTCTAGATCCCTTACCTCTATCCGCACGATTAAAGGTGGACTATTGACACATTTACCATGGACTCCCTCTCCGGAGATCGTCTTTCGGCTCCATGCAATCGCCGCAGAAGATGGATCTTGTTTCCACTTCCCAAAAGGAACCTCCTTCAGAATTCATACTCATACAAGCCTTCCGCTCTTGAACAAGAACATTTAACACGTGACACATTCTAATTTAAGTGGGTATTCTTATCGTATATCAGTCGCGACATCACTATCATCTCTAGCTTTCCATCATACTTATTCCCAAACCACAAAAGAACCCAACTTGGAGGCAACGTCTTCCAGTGGCATCATTTGGTGAGCCATGACTGTTCCAGACATAAAGACTGACGATGATGTCGATGCACTTGAAGCCCTCGAGACAGAAGAAAAAGAGTTCACAAAGGTACCTCCCTCCCCAATTAAATTACAGTCAATTGCTAACAAACCCTGGGAATTAGGATGCCGAAATTGATCGTATTCTGAAAGCTTTCCGTTTAGATGCGTACGTATACCTTGCATCCCCCATGGCCCTCGCGCCAATGTGCTAATGGATGATGAGATAGATACGCTGTCCTTGACCTGCAACCCGGCGTCCCAGAATCTGACATAAAAAAATGCTACCGCGTAAAATCCCTCCTAATCCACCCCGACAAGACCAAGAACCCCTCTGCCCCAGATGCCTTTGACCGGCTAAAAAAGGCGCAAACCGAACTCATGGATGAAAAGCATCGTGAACGCCTGGACGAAGCAATCGCCGATGCGCGCATGCTGCTCATCCGAGAAAACAAATGGACTGTTGATAGTGAGGAGCTGAGGACAGAGAAATTTAAAAAGGACTGGAGGGAGAAGGCAAAGATGGTCCTGATTGACAATGAGCATAGAAGGAGACGGCAGGTGAAGGCGCAGATGCAGGAGGAGGGAAGGGAGCAGAAGAAGGTTGATGAGGAGGTGGAGGCGAGGAAGAGGAAGAGGGAGCATGAGCAGGATTGGGAGAGTACAAGGGAGCAGAGAATCGGGAGTTGGAGAGATTTTCAGAAGGGTGGGGAAAAGAAGAAAAAGAAAAAGGCGAAGCCAATTGGTTGAGCATGTAAGTTTACATGGACTGGAGTTTTGGAAGGCGCATTATGGTATATCCTCGTATGTATGCGCCATATGGCGTCTATCAGAGGCTTTCGGTACTTGCAGTGCTTAGAGTGTTTGCCTCTTCGACTAGGGACCAACTTTTATTAGACATTTAACAATGAACTATCTTTTAAAGTTACTATGTTAATAAGAGGTATACTGCTTGTCGAATGAGAAGATGAGCAAAGCCCAAACAATTATCCATCAGAACTCCCCGACCAGGACTAAGCAGGAGAACCTGACAATCTGCCTTATACCTTTTACCAATTCTTATTCTATTTAAGTTTAACCACCCCCAAATATCAGAGAGATAGTTGAAAATACTACATCCTCCTTAACCAAACGGTAAAATCCAAAGAACTCCACATATCAACGAACCCCAATCCCTACTGCACACCCTTCTCCCTCGAAATATCCAAACTACTGAAATCCCAAGTAACACCCGCATTCTCCTGCCCCGCGGCCGCAAGTCCAGGGCCCTTAATCCTCTCTCTTCCACCTCACCCAAAACACCAACATCTGTCAAATCAACCACACTCTCCACCACTGCGGCCCTCTTCTTCCCCCTATCCTAACTCCCACCCACGCCATCCAACCCCCCGGGAACACCTCCCCAACAGCTCATCTTGCTCCGTCCCTCTCCTTTCTTAACGCACTCTAACTCGGCCTCCTCCACCCGCCACCCCTTCCATTTCAACTTCTCATAAGCAACCTTCGTATCCCACATCTGTTTCGCGCAATCAACACTAATCGCCCTTATTTCTAAGAGATTTTGGATAGCTGTGAGAGGTAGATCATGTGCAATTTGAAGCACGGGGTTCGTAGGGCCTTCATACGGCTCAGAGAGATTGTTGAGAAGGTCAAAGGTTTCACCGTCATTGTGGATTTAAGCCCAGATTCTCAGCATTGATAACCCCAGGTAGTGTCAATATGGAAAGCTATTTGATCAGATATACGAGACTGGGCATGCATTTTGAGGTCGCGCAGACTGGGAGAGTGATCTTTATTTGACGTGTAAGAGCTGTCGCATGGGCTAGGAGTGCAAGATGCTTTCTAGTGTTACTTGGTGGTATAAGAATAAATGGCGAACGATATTCTCCTGACCACCTTGCTGGCGGGATATTTTCAGAGTGCCGTCGAGCTGCTGAAGTATTGGATTGTGGTACTGATTGAGATCAGTCCTCTTCAGCAAAGTCGCTGCCCCTTTCTATCATTTCGACGTCCATGGTATCAATCCTTCCTTCAACGAGTGGTCCTGAAAGAGTCAAATATAGGCGTTTCAATGGTATTTGACCAGATAAGCGAGTTGCTATTTCGTACACTCTAAGAAGCTTCACTTTACAGGTCTAAAGAGATCAAGCTCCGAAAAGGGAATTGAACTATGCACCCGGATCTGAATGCGACAAAGAAAGAATTGAGTTCCACGTAATTGATACTTCAATAAACGAATTCTGCTGGATTCGTTCTCCCATGTTTCCTATGCGAAAATGGATTTCATGGCTTTCTTGGTCACCCCCTTTGTTGACGAATCATAAACCTCTGAGCTTGATGGGACAGTCAGTAGGTGAATGTGTTGATAGTAAAATTCATAAGGGGTAGCCAAAATAAAAGTGAAAACTAGCTCGCGATGGGTTCACATGAAAACAATAGAGTGATCATATCCATAAATTATTTGCGCCATTAGGAGCTTCTAATAACGACATGGATGGTCATTTGTTATGGAGAAGAAACTTACATGAAGAAAAATACTTTATTGAGATGGAAAATGAAAGCGAAATGCTGGCCACCGAAGCACAAAAAGCATTAGAAGATGTAATAGCGATACAGAGAGAAAGCAGATAAAAATATTGGCAGGAGAGAACTGAAGCTAAAGGACGCGGCTTCCCTTGAGAGTATTCGTAGCTTCGTCAACTTCGAGGCTATGCTTTGTACTCTGCAAGGACGTGATTCGACACTGCTTCTGGTATGATACTTTTTGACTTAGTGAAGTTACCACCCCTCGGCCCATGAGACTCTTGCTCACTCGAGAACAGTACTATGTAGAGACGCCATTTAAGCGCGCACTCCTAAAAATAGATGGTTCGGCGCCTCTGTTCTCGTCCTTTGGCAAAATCTCGCAATTCGCGGTTATTGACGATGATTTAGGACCTGTCGAGGCCGCGGCGCTTAGCTCTACCGGGCTTGTCAGTATCAGATTCCACTTGAAAGCAAGTCGTATAATTTTGGCGAAAGGGAGGTAACTTGCCAAGTCGACTTGATCAAACCTGTCAAATTTAAGGTTCCCACTCTCACATAAGTTCGTCGTCTACACAAAGTTTAGTAGTGCTCTAGAAGACACGCCGGTCATGCGATGGTGCACACACTAACTCCAGGGACCAGTTGTCATACCACAACCTTAAGCACAACGAACTCAAAAGTGGAAAAAAGAGATAAGAAGCTATCTCCCATCTCATGATCATCGACTGCTGCAAGTGAAGTAATCCTTAACAGCTGGTCAAGGGTCACGGCGGGGTCACGGCTGCGGCTCTTCTCCCCATCATTTTGCAATCAATGTTCCGAGTTGAATAAATTTTCGCTTCTCAATTTGCATTTCCCAAATTGGCATGGGGTTTCGGTATGCCCCAGCTGTTTCATGCGGTTTCTTGCTCTGATTCGCGGAGAGGGCGTCCACCAATTCTCCTCAGCTGAACAGGGAGGGCCAAGGGAGGCTTCATGCAGATTCACAGGCGAGCTGGGGTCTGGAGATGGGATCTCTGACCTCTTGGACTGGTCTGGAACTCTGCCAAAATTGGACGAAATCGCGTATCTCGGCTGCTCATCTCATTCCCCACGGCAACAACGATGAAGCAGATCGCGAATCCATGCAGCGCGTACATTGGATTGTATCAAATTGCATGTTCAAGCTTGACCCCAATCAGGAAACGGTAGAGCCTCATCACCTTCACGGCCCAGACCGTCTTTTGTAGACGCGAACTGGTGGTTGTTGATGTCGCGAAAGAAGCTTAGTTGAAGCGGATGCAAGCTTGGCCAGAGTCGACAATGCTCAGCTGTTGGTGTCTCTCTTTGCTCGCAAATGTGTTGATATCACAGTTTCACCTCGGGCTGCACGTTGGCGGCTCGCTCAAGTCACGGAAGAGTTGTGCGCCTTTCCTTGGATTCCCACACCACGAGAAGTCGATTGCTGGCATGGCTTGCGTAGCCACATTCAACTCGCGCATGGCCAGCACTCCACGTCTCTCGTGTTGGCCTTATCGAGTCGAATGCAGGTCGTGTTGTAAAGTATCCATCGTATGCTTTGTTTCGATAGTGTGTCGTCGAGGTTCGTCGAGGTTCGCATTTGATAAATACTCTATCATTGTCTCTCCTGATGTTGGTTCTCGTCCGCAGCTCTGTGTGAAACATAAACGAGGATCCTCATTTCGGTCCAACTTCCGTTGTCTTGTGTTGCTCTCTTCTCTTCCTCTCCCTCTCTTCCTCTCTCCCTCTCAAACCTCCTACTCTCTTTCCCAGATACTTCCACCTCGCACGGTGGTCTGATCCATAACAGCGTCACCGATCCCAAGCAAACACTACTGCCGGCAACTCGACTTCTTGCATCTCACCATCTTGTCGCTTCTGCTGTGCAACTGATTGCCAACTTCCATCGCCGTGCAAGCTGATCTCGCAGGGTTACTTGCGCTGTCCATACGTCAGAGACCGGGGGTTGGCAGAGCGCAAGCCAGTCTCCTTCGACTCCTGTCTCAGGGCTCCCCAGCCATTCAATTTCGAGAATTTCCTGCTTTCCAGACACCATCCCTATCCCTGCTCTTTCTTCCGCCAAATTATCAAGGGTTCACAAGGGAGCACTCCTGTAAAAGGCCCGTGCTCAGATCCGCGTCAGGTCAATATTACTTTGCTTCTTCCCAACCTCAGGAAGGATTGTCTAGTTTCTTTGATTCAGGATCTCCCTTCTTTCAACATTGTTCGACCGAAGAGGTCACGAATATCAAAGGTCGCCATTGAGAGACCTCGAACCAATATCAACACAATTAGTACATTGGGAAGAATAGTTCGCGATCATGGCGGACGAAGTCACCGAAAATGTTCCCAATACCTCTTTATCGGCTCTGATAGCTACATTGGCACCAACAGCAATCATCGCTGCCGTCTACCTGGTCATCTTCCTGATCTTGCGACGATCTCAAACACGGTGGTATGCACCAAGAACATATTTAGGTTCGATGCGTGAGGAGTAAGTCGGCCAATTCAACTCGTGTGGCAAGTAATTGACGTGTATAGGGAGCGCACTACCCCACTACCAAATGGGCTGTTCAATTGGATTGGCCCCTTCTGGAAGATTCCTGATACGTATGCTCTACAACATCAATCTCTCGATGCCTACCTCTTCCTCCGATTTCTTCGCATGACGGTCGTGATCATGTTTGTTGGTTGCTGCATTACCTGGCCTGTCTTGTTCCCTGTCAATATCACTGGTGGCAAGGGACAAGAACAATTGGATATGCTTTCGATGAGCAACATTGACAAGGACTCGAAGGGAGGGAAATACAAGTACTTCGCCCACGCTGGTGTAGCCTGGATCTATTTCGGATTCGTTCTTTTCTTGGTCACAAGAGAGAGCATCTTCTACATCAACCTTCGCCAAGCTTTCCTCCTCTCACCTGTGTACGCCAACCGCATTTCCTCGAGGACCGTTCTCTTCACATCTGTTCCAGAAGTCTATCTTAGCGAGGCCAAGTTAAGACAGGTGTTTGGCAGTGCTGTTCGAAAGATATGGATTGGACGGGATACCGAAATTGTCGATGAGATCGTCGAAAAACGTGATGAAGTCGCTTACAAGCTGGAGGCTGCCGAAGTCAAGTTGATCAAGTTGGCAAATGCTGAGAGAATCAAGGCAGCAAAGAATGGTGGTGCTTCAGGTGAAGACGAGCCAATTGCAGGTGATGCTGAATCTGGTTCATTGGCTGGCCGTTGGATTCCAACAAAGAAGAGACCATCGCACAAGCTTGGGAAGTTTGGACTGATTGGAAAGAAGGTTGATACCATCAATTGGGCACGTGAGGAATTGGCAACTTTGATTCCTGCTACTGAGTCTGCGCAAGCAAATTATCTGGCACACGAGACCAAACTGAGCGGAAGTGTTTTCATCGAATTTGCTCGTCAATCCGATGCTCAGGCTGCTTTCCAGACTCTTTCTCATCACCAAGCTCTACACAGTTAGTTATTTCGCTGCAAATTTGTCCCTGAGAAAAATGCTAACATCTACATAGTGTCTCCTCGTTACATTGGCATCAATCCCAACGAAATCGTATGGAAGTCTTTGACCATCTCGTGGTGGCAACGAGTCGTTCGCAGATTTGCTGTTCTTGGATTCATCACCGCTATGATTGTTTTCTGGGCCATTCCAGTTGCCTTTGTTGGTCTTGTTTCCAATATCAACTACTTGATGACGGAGTACACATGGCTCGCGTGGCTAGAGAAGATCCCCAGCCAAATTCTTGGTGTTATTACCGGCCTCTTACCTTCAGTCGCACTCGCCATTCTCATGTCTCTTGTCCCTATCATTATGAGAGGTAAGTAATACTACATCGAAACTGACTTTAAACTAATACAAAACAGTGATGGCCAAGATTTCGGGTGAACCGTCCCTGGCCCGCGTTGAGCTCTTCACACAAAATGCATACTTTGTCTTCCAAGTTGTACAAGTCTTCCTCGTGGTAACTCTAGGCTCATCTGCCTCCGCCGTCATCCAAGATATCTCAAAGAACCCAAGCAGCACTCCCGCCATTCTCGCAGCAAAACTTCCAAAAGCTTCTAACTTCTACATCAATTACTTCATTGTCCAAGGATTAACTATCGCCTCGAACGTCATCTCTCAAGTTGTCGGCTTTGTTATTTTCAGAATCATGTATATGTTCTTGGCCGGAACCCCAAGAAAGATGTATCAGAAGTGGTCCAAGTAAGTGGTTGATCAACTCTATCTGAATATCGTTTACTGACATCTTTTTAGCCTGAGCGCTATCTCATGGGGCAGCACCCTTCCCGTTTTCACTAATATCGCCGTTATTGGTATCGTCTACTCTTGCATTGCTCCTCTTGTGCTCGGATTCGCGACGATCGGGATGTCATTGTTCTACATGGCATTCCGCTACAACATCCTCTTTGTCACCGACAGCCAGATCGACACCAAGGGTCTCATATATCCACGTGCTCTTCAACAGCTTTTGACTGGTGTTTACATTGCTGAGGTCTGCTTGATCGGCCTTTTCGGTATTGCTGCCACACCTGGTCCTCTAATCCTCATGGTCATTTTCCTCATCTTCACTGTCTTGTACCACTTCTCGCTCAACTCAGCACTTGACCCTCTTCTATACAATCTCCCCAAGTCTCTAGAGGCCGAAGAGGAGTTCCTCCGTGAGAACATGGAAGGTGGTGTTGAGTCTCATGACAGTGCAATCAAGGAAAAGAACGGCGAGCTTACTTCGTCTTCTGCCCCTCGCAAGAAGCCAAATTTCATCTCGAAGTTTTTTGCACCACACATCTACTCTGACTATCACACCCTCCGCAAGCTTGTCCCACACGGCATCGTCGACCCAGAGACCCTGTACCAAGAGCGAGTTGCCGCGAACGCCTATCTCCCACCTGCTGTCAAGAGCGAGACCCCTCTCCTCTGGATTCCAAGAGACCCAGCTGGTATCAGCAGACAAGAGGTTGAGCACACCAGCAGAGTTCTTCCTATCACCGACGACGGTTGCACCCTAGACGAAAAGAACAAATTGGTCTGGGATACTGAAGGCGCGAGACCACCACTTTGGGAGGAGAAGGTCTACTACTGATCTCCGACTCTTTTTTCATCCCAAAAAATATGGCACGCACACAATACAACGGCCATTTCGATAATTAAAACAAGGCGTGCGAAGGATTCCTTTTTGTTATCTACGACTGGCTGGTTAATGGATCGAGGTGGGGGAGCAAGATGATATCAATTTGTTTTCGACTGTTATGTTACGTGTTTGTTATGTTGTAGATATATACCCTGGAAAAATTTAGCCTTCGGTAAGGGAGGGCAGAGGAGGACTAGGAAATTTGCTTGATATTAGTCACAGCATTATAAGGAGTATAAAGCTCTATCGGACAGGAATTGATGATGTGAATTATTACTAGACTTCTCTCTGAATGTGACTTTTGTGGATTCTAGGAGAAAGTAGGCTTTTAAATTCACACTCGCTCTTCTAGTTTGGGATAGGGAAAGGTGAGCTACTAACTCTCTTCCTAGTTCTTCTCACCAAATGAAACTATTCTTCTCTTACGAAGATTCAATGAGTTTGTTATTCAAAACTAATGTCGGAGGGTCATGTTTTGTATTTCTACTATAGTCCCCTTCAGAAGAATACCGACTATAAAGCGGTAATTAAGGGTTTCTTCCTTCAAAGTTACTAGAGCTACCATCCTCGATATCCTAACTTTCTCTCCCTAAACCCGGGATGGAGGGGAATAGGTTATGAGTCTAATGATGGAGACAGTCTATACCGAGAGGGGTATAAGAAGTCTGGACTTTGATATCTGTTATACAGAGGCAAAACTTCCTTCATAAAGCCGATGAAGGGGAGGTTATTCACGGGAAATGTTCAGGGTGGGCGTCGGTTCGGTCACGTCTTGTGTTTATCGTCGAAGCTGGTTTTACTGTCGTCTTCTGTTACTGTTGGAAAGCTTGGATTGGTCCTGTCTATTCATCGATCTACACTACCACACTCTGACCTACTTGGCCCCCTATAGAATAACCTACCCCTTCACTTCTCCACGGCTTTGTCTCCTTTGCTTCTTCATTTTGGGAACGCTGGGACTCGTATATCTTAGCATGGCTTTATTTTACACCTATGGTTTGATTTGTTTTTGCAGCTTGTGGATATGTGACAAGAGGGTAGATGCTTATGGAATGGAAGGTAAGGGTAGGGTAGGGGCAGAGTGAGAGGAAAAGGGTAGGGTTAGAGGTGGTTAGTCTGATAAGGCTAGGCAGAAATATCACGGTGACTTTCAAGTCGCGGAGCTAACGTCTACCAGATTTAAACTCTCCTGGTAGTAGTTACCGAAGACTACTGCCTTGCTCTAGGCTGGACTTACTAAAAAGCGGGTAATGTATTATTTTTCTTAGTCTTTCTTGTAGATGTTATTTTAATACCAGAGTTGACTTTTGGTATGGTTTCTAAAAGCGAGAAGTGGGAAGTTGTCTGTGTTATCTAGATCGTCAGAGAGAGATGGATCATACCACGCGTCGACATAACTTGACTCATTAACTGTGGTTGTGTTTATTTAAGTAATTTCTACTCGTCAGCTGTCGATAGGGTATAATATAGTAGATTTATAATTCTACTTATTTTTATAGATACGAAGACCATCTTCAATTGCATACTAGGGTAGCGTAATATTACCACAGGGTGTAGGGTGGTGTATAGCGTAACGCTTCAGGGCTGTCTCTACCAGTAATTAGGACTCCTTCTATCTTATCTTTGTTACCCCTTCTCCGGGGATGCTTACCTTTCTCTTTACAGATATAATGTTATCTCCTGCTCTTAACATCTTTCTATGCTCCTCTCCTAGATGGGGAGTGACAATTGATAGTTTTCAGAATGCGTGAATTAAAAGGGGAGAAGGTTGTATACACCCAACCTTCTGACGTGACACTAAAGCAAATCCAGCTAGTTAGAAATCTGCTAGAACACGACTCGTACATCCCCCACGATTCTCTCTACGAGAAGTACTATTACTGGTAGTCTACGAAGTATCACAATAAAGGGCCTACCCCTCCTCCTTACAACAAACTCAGAACTTTTACGAACACCTCTCCCCCACGTTGTACTACTTACTATCATCGAACACATATATATAGCCAACAACTATCTCATCATCATCACCCCGCTCTATAAAAGCCCAACCAAAAAATTCCCATCGGCTATCTCACCGTCCACATCAACCCAATTCCACATTCTACTTCAACCTAACCCCGTAGTCCAGTTTCAAGCCCTCTCCC